>OY755176.1:6166850-6606125 GCA_963576735.1 Bedellia somnulentella
ACTCAATCCTTAAAAGTATGAAAAAAGGTGTAACTTCTACATTTGCCGTTGCGGCTTGCCACAAAGGCAAAATAATATATGTGTATTATATAAGTAAATCTAACAAAAGCAACAAAAATATATAGACAGAGATATAGATATGATACATTTTTGACAACCTTGTCTTTCATCCAGATACTATGAATAATAAATTGCAGTTTCAATTTCTATTTTAAAATATTACACCATTATCTTGTTAGGAGATTTTAATATCTCTTCTCTTACCTACTAACTTTGAAACTAACTACGAAACGAAACCCTTTACGGGCGAGCCGACTCACACTTGGCCATTTTTTTACTACTACATGAGTAGAACTCACAGATAATAAATATGTAGTACCTACAATTACTACTACCCTTCTACTACTTACCTACTCTTCGAATCTTTGGCCATGGCCATAGACAACGCAAAAATCGATCAAATTAATGTTGCCAACACTCGGAGATAGTTTGTAAATATTAATCATTTTGTTGCTCTACCATAAGGGTGGTTTTCAAACATCATTTACAACAGAGATGTTTAGATGTTGCCAATGAATTACAACAATGAACATTCAAATTTGGTCTTTATTTACATTGTTCATAAAATTTACCATTTATTTGTGACATCTCCTGACAATTTTTGTAAACACACGCTTGTCGAATTCTAATTATTTTGGATTGCGAGGATAATGGCTTCCTAATCTAGATAATATAATTATTTGTTGATATGTAATAACTAACAGTGTGCATTTAGTATCACTTTTTTTAAATTGTTTTACAATAAGCTATTGTTAAGAGTTCCAAGCGGTCCGGCGTTTTGCGAGTAGGAAATTATGTTTGCAATTTCTCTCAGGAATGAATACAATAAACTGCAGTTTAACTGCAAACACACAGTAAAAAGTGTACTAATTTGTGATTTCTAACAAATTTCAAATAAGGTAACTAATATTTACCTTATATTATTTCATGATTCATTGATAATAAGAAATGCGAGTGTACAGTGGTGTGTCTATAGATAACTTTGTATACCATAAATATTGGCTATTAGTTGTCTGAATATGGACGGAGCTGGTGGAGTGACATCGCAGAATATAAAGATGAAAGGTCAGGATGAAGTGTTATCAGAAGAAGAGGCGGAGGAGGAGTGGAACAGTGACGACGGCGACGAAGATGATGATGACACGATCGAGCGGATCCGGCGAGCTCACTACGCGCAGGCTGCAGCGATGAGCGCCCGGCGGCGGTCAGCAGCCCGACCTAGACCTCTCACACAAAAGAGAAAACTAGAAGCTGTGAAAAACTTCCATGACTTTACTAAAAAGCTCAAAAAAGATACTGGTATCTCAATACGAAGTATTGTCGGTAGAAATATTCTGGATCTCAGTGATCTTTCTAGTGATGAAGATAGTAAATCTGATAGTGATGGACTCTCTGAGGAAGAATTTATAGTAAATCCTAGTGCAGTGGAAGAGCTGAATGCTGAGGACAATAGTTACATAGACCCTGAAACAGGTGATATAATTGAGAACAAAAAAGTTTCAGTAATGGAACCTCCCATCAAGGAGGAGCCAGAGGAAGAGAAGGAGGAAGTAAAAACATTGTCTATCAGTGATATTATAAATGAGGGCGACTTGGATTTGACAAAGAATGTTGAAATAGCCGAGGTTGAAGGAAGTGAGTTGTGTACTGACAAAAGTGCAGCCGAGTTGCTTGGCATCAAAGAAGAGGAAAATAGTCAAGATTTTGCTTTGGATGAAAAGTCAAAAGATAACATGGAGGAAACAGAGCAAACTGAGACCAAAACGGAAGAGGAAAGTAATGATGTCAGTGAAGAAAAAAAGGAAGGAGATGATGAGGTAAATATAAAAAATAACATATTATTAAACTGTTTAATGCAATGTCTTTTGGTAGGCAATGGATCATAAAACCTGTAATGCTATGAGCCCTGATGCGCTTCAATGCCTGAAGTGTTTTTATTTTTATTATGTGTATTGCACTCTTGAATACTTTAAACATATCTTATAGTTGATGAAAATGCTGCACTTTTTGTGTAATGGCTACATTTTCAAATTTGGTCTTTTATATGATTGATAAATAATAAAACTCCAGCTATGCTTTTTGGAAGAATAAGCTCGGATTCCATATAGGTAAAACAAATCAGTTCTTACACTCACACCTTCACTATCTCTTCTGTGATGTGTTTCAAAAGAAATTAAATTTGTTCATATTTACCCTCATTCCCTTACACATATGCAATATTAAGCATCTCCAGCATCTTATTTAGCATATATATATGCAGTTGATGCAAGTAAATTGAGACTGTGAGATTGCTGTTTGTTTTGTAGTAAGTTGCAGAAGAAATGTGTACTTTGTGTACTATGCATGATCACCAAAGACTATCTATCTGTATGATAGGTTGTCAAATAATCAAATTTGATGATGACTTCCTTGTTCATTCTAGTGATTTAGTTAGGCAACAGTCAAATAATATTAGAGGTGGATAAAGATTAATGCTTTAATGGTTACAATCACTTTGAACATTTGCCATTATTTGTCACAAAAATTAAATAATATTTTTTATTTATTTATTCTTACATGATAGCCATCATTACAGGCGCAGCCTAATGAATGGCATCGAAATACATAACAACTTATAAAGTATATTCATATTAAATTATCAACATTATTGAAAAACAACTAATTCTAACATTTATATGTAATTTAATATTTAATTTCTTCACTATGATTTGATATTGATAGACACTATCAATCACCGAGTTATCTTTCTGTAGACATTTTCAATGTGTAAAATACTTAGCACATTATTTTGATGAATCTCATAGGGTTCAGTATGCAAAAAATCTTACATTACAATACAACTGCATTACACATTACATCTACATATATAAAAGATTCTCTATATATACAAAAGATTCAGATCTGGCTGAGTTGACTTGTTGGAGAGGTAGCTTAGAACCAGGAAAAGGACATAGGATATATATCATGATGCTAAATGTTGAAGGGGGTAAGCAGTAAAAAATATTTAACACCATCCGTGCGAAGCCCAGGTAGACCACTAATAACATATAAAACTTCCTCTTCAAAAGATCTATCTATTTAAAAAAAACACATCAACATCCATTGCTTAGTTTTAAAAATTCAAGCATACAAAGGGATATAGAAAACGACTTTGTTTAATACTAAATACATATATACTCAGGCTATAAATCCCAAAAAGGGGTAGACAGAGATTTAGAGCTAGAAACTTCTCAGCCACATTTGGAAGTTGATAGGAGACAAGATGGTAGAAATAAAGTATTGTTGGTGATGGGTCTCCAACCGCATCACCCAAAAACCACTTAAAGAAGCACCATACCCTTAGTTGCCTCTTAACACCCTTGGGTAGAAAGTTGTAGTGACATTCTGAGCCAGCACTACACGACTTACTTATAATATTTGTTTGATACTATGTAGTGATAAGTGCCAAATTTTATAAGACATTTACACACACTTACAACTTCAAATCTTGACAACAAGAAACTCCTCAGCCACTTTTTAAATTGCTGCTATTATTCTAACCAAGAAAATGTACTGCGAGAGTGATGACTTTAAATTTTGTTAATATTTTATTTATTAATCGTAATATTTTTACTATAGTTGTACAAGTTGATGTTTTCCTTTATTCCTTCACTAACAATTCCTCCAACTCTATTTACAGAAGAAATCAAACCCAAATGCTCTAAACATCCGTCGAAACATCCGAGAGGTGATGGATGAGAAACAACTAGACGCCTCTACCTTGGCAGCGCAGCGACAGGAGTCGGAGCGGTTGGCCAGGGTCCAGGAGCAGCAGAGGATTATTAGAGAGGTTTGGATTATTTCTGGTATTTTAAATGGTTAACTATAAAAATTTAAGATGACGGCCCGTTAAGTCATAAAGAAAAGAAAAACAATCAACTATCACAGTAGTAGTCGATAATCTGCCAGCCCGTATGTGGCTAGCGTGGTGAACTATGGCCTATTTACCCTATACACAAAATTATTCTAATTAATGTAGTTAACTTTAACCTGTATGCTACAGTTAAAGATATTGACTTAAAAAATATATTAGTTAGTAATGTAATGTAAAGTTTCAGATTTTTTTATGATTTTCCGATTGCTGCTTTTACTTTTGAAATGCATACGTATTCGGGAGAGGCATCCCTGAATTTCCTAAACTTCTAAATTTATTGAAAACGTCCTCAGGTCCAACGGCAGATCGCAATCAACCGTCAGAACAAAGTGCATCAGAAGACGATGTCGCTTTTGCAAGGCGGTTCGTCTGTTCTCAAGAAAGCCATGCCGGGAAATAAACTAAAGTAAGTTAATCTTGAAAGTTAAATACAGTTTGTAAATGACGGCTTAGTTATAAGAAGGCTAATTAGCTATGACCTGATGGTGTGTGAAAAATGTGTGAATAAAAATGGGTTCCCATAATAGTTGGAAAGCATTTTAGTAGCAACATACATACAGACATATACTCACGGCTATAAATCCCTAGAAGGGGTAGCCAGAGCTAAGGAATTAAAAATTCCCCAGCCACTTTTGGAAAGTTGAGTGGGGCCAAGGTAGTAAAATAAAGGTTGTTGGTGATGGATCTCCAACCGCATCGTCCAATGTTCCCTTAAAAGCCCCTATACCGTTAGTCGCCTCTTACGTACACCCACCGGAAGAAATGGGGTAGCGCTATTCTAAGCCGGCACTAGTAGCAACACTTATGAAATGTCCTTATACTACGGAAAAAAAACGAATCTTAAGTAGCCGAGAGGTTACAGGTTCAGTGCGTGCTGAGGAAATACATTTTAAGGATCAATATTGATGTTTATTTCTCAGTCAGTACAATTTCATAGTTACTGCTTTGAACAAACTATCTATGGGTAAAATTGATTTTAAAAATATCTGAGTAGATTCAGTGATTCATCTCCACACATTTATTTAGTGTATATTTCATTACAGCTTATCAAACCAATTATGTGTGAAGCTAGCATCGGGTGAAATGAAGAAGACAGGGATAAAACAAAACCAGTTAGATTTTACCAAGATATCAAGGCCTATAATCTCTGGGCAGGCCTCTTCATCCAAAGTGGTCAAGCCGGAAATGAAGACTGATAAAAAAGAGGTACCTTTTTTACGATATTATTTATTATCCATGCCATAATGAGAGAAAATGGGTCAGGAAGCCCATACAGCTGAGTTATACTTAGTCTTACATACACGTACTCTGGGCTATAAATAACATAATGGGGTAGCCATAACTCCAGAATTGGAAATTCTGCAGCCACTCTTGGAAGTCAAATGGAACAAAGATTGTAAAAGAGATTTTTTTAAAGTCTTTACCCAAATCACTCTACAATCACTTAAAGAGCCCCAGCACCTATAGCTGCTGTTGTACGTAGGTACAGCTATGTGAATGTGATTTGCAAAAGAAATAATATACCGTCAATATGATATACATTATTGCACACATACATATACTCACGGCTAGGAATCCCAAATGGGGGTAGCTAAATCTTCGGAAGTAACAATTACTCAGCCACTTTTGAATTGATAATGAAAACGATTGTAAAATATGTATAGAGTAAAATATCTTTGTTGATGCATTTTCAGCCACATCGCCCAACAGCCACTTAAAAAGTTTTATTCCTAAGTTGCCTCGTAGGCCGCACGCGTGAAAAAATGTGGTCAGTTTATTATATATCTTTTTCTTATTTTCTGTTGCAGGTAGTTGAAATAGTGAGCAGCAGCAGCGGTGATGAATCCTCATCATCATCATCAGACTCTGATGACTGCATCATGTTATCAGATTCTGAAGTGCCACCCAGTCCAGAGGCGGAAGATGATCCGAATAATTCTGGTGAGTTATAAAGAAGTTCTTGAGATAGTTAATATTTATTTTTTATTTTCAGCAGCTATAGTTAGAATTGATAATCATGCTAAGAGTCCAATGTGACGATGTGATAGCTCAATGGGTAGAACACCGGTTAACGTGCAGGCGACTAGTGTTCAAATCCCGGGTCGGGCCTACACCGATTTGTCTTTTATAAAGACACATGTGTGGTTAATTTATCACGGTTGTTAACGGTGAGGGAAAACATCGTGAGGAAACCCACATGGCTGAGTTGTACTTAGTCATGTGACAGTGTATTCGTACAAAACGGCAATAGGCCTTCCCCCTATCACGTGAGTACATTGTCCATGCAAAACGTGGGTACTCTGAACACCAGGTGACAATGTCGCGTGATGTTCAGAAGTATTAGTACCTCTGCCAAGTTTAAGACATATATTTTTATGGCCATAAGGAATAATGTACGTGTGGCATTAAGAATTCACAACGCGGCAACTAAATTTATGTTACCTACTTACGTTAAGTAGGCAGAGACTGGCAAACCTCTCTAACGTCGTTTGCAATAGAATCCAACAATCATGTAAACAAACCAAATTGTCACGATTACTCCGTAATCACATACATTCGACGATCAATTATGAACATAGTCTGATTTCAACGAACGCACCATTGTTTTCACATTATCTTCAACACGATTTAACATGTATTTATAAGTTAAATTTGTTAAAATATTTGCAACGTAAAAATTTCGAAGTATTTGACAAGCTGTCATCTTAGTTTTTTACTCATCGAACTCTATAAGTCATTGAAAAGTTAGTGTTGTTAGTAATCTGAAGTTATCTTTTATTTTTAATTTAATATTATTTGAATACAATATTTTTTTTGAATCTGAAAAATGAAATGGTATTCTAAGCCATAAAAATAATGGTTAGTTTTTAAAAATTGACAGGTGGCCATTTTGTTAGAATTGTCATTCACAGTCATTCACAGTTCTGTGGGTTCGCTGTGCATTAGTGTTTTCTGTTTCCGATTTCTACGACTTTGCATTCTCATTTTGGACTTTTGTTTTGCTTTAAGATTTGGCTAGACATTTTAGACACGGCAAGCGATGACACAGTGGTTCCATTTATAATTACGGTCACCGGCGACACTTCTGATAGTGATGATGACGAAGACGAAGATTTAAATTTGTTTAATAAAAATAAAAAGCGACATGATAGTCCAGTGGGTAGAACACCCGCCCGAAAAACAAAAGGGCGTGAGTTCCAATCCTGGGACGGGCCTACACCAATTTGTCTTTTCTAAAGTCATATGTGTGGTTAATTTATCATGGTTGCTAACGGTGAGGGAAAACATCGTGAGGAAACCCACATGGCTGAGTTGTACTTAGTCCTGTGACAGTGTATTCGTACAAAACGGCGATAGGCCTGCCCCCTATCACGTGAGTACACTGTCTAAGCAAAACGTGGGTACCTTCTCTGGAAACTAGATGGCGCTTGCCATGTGAGTTCAGGAGTATTGGTACCTCTGCCAACCCCTTCGGGGATAAACGGCGTGAACGTTTATGTTAGGTTATGTTAATAAAATCATTTTTTATATATAATCAGTTTTATTTTATATGTTAATCTATTTAGTCAGTTTAATTTTTGTAACTATCCAACTACGGTCCATAGTCTATGACTTAAAATTAAAATAAAAAGAAAAATAAATTTAATTAAAATTAAATTAGAACACTATGACATCACTATGGGCATAAACAATACGCTGTCAATGTCAGTCCGCCATATTTGTTTACATGATTGTTGGATTCTATTGCAAACGATTTTAGCTTCATTCACATCCATCAATCTTTTCATACATGCTCTTTTATTCTTCATACTGCGGACACCTGCCTTTTTAAGCACATTTTCTATTTGATCCAAATGTGTCCTCCGAGGTCGTCCTCTACTAACATTACCATCCACACTAGCTCTATAGATCCCTTTTACCAATGGGAACTAACGGCGTGAGAATATGTATGTATGTATGTAAATCAAAATTGAATTGAATTGATACTTGAATTGTAATAAAAGTATGACCGCTAATTCTATAATTAATTCTAATTCTAATTAATCTAATTCTAATTGAATCTAATTTCTAATGTTATATGATATGTTCTTCTAATGTTATATGATATGTTCTTGAATAAATTCTCAGGTCTCCACGTAAACGACACTTATAACGTCCCGGACGAGCAAGGGCGGGTGCTTATCAATATCGGTCATCCAGAATCGGAAGAAGATATATTTTTAGCACCGCAGATTGCGAGGATTATTAAACCGCATCAGGTAATTTTTTTTTATCCACCTTGTTACATTACTTAAGGTTATTTATAGGATCAAATAAGTGATATTATTTTAATAATCGATTGAGTTATATGTCTTGACAATAGAGCATATTTTGTGAAAGGTAGTTTTTGTTTTCAATTTCAACAGCCGGTGGAGAATGTCTGATTCAAACAGCTAGTGTATTTCTAGACAAGCTACGCCGTCGTTACCTCTTCCGAACAATGTTACTCCTCTGAACAATGGAACGCCAATCACAAATCTCTACCTTAAATAATACAGTCAAAAAGCTAATAGACTGAGGAAAAGAACTTAAACATAACATAAACATAAACGTTCACGCCGAATATCCACGAAGGGGTTGGCAGAGGTACTAATACTTCTGAATATCACGTGACTTTGTCACCTGGTGTTCAGAGTACCCACGTTTTGCATGAACAGTGTACTCACGTGATAGGGGGCAGGCCTATCGCCGTTTTGTACGAATACACTGTCACATGACTAAGTACAACTCAGCCATGTGGGTTTCAACCATGATAAATTAACCACACATATGTCTTTAGAAAAGACAAATTGGTGTAGGCCCGACCCAGGATTTGAACACTAGTCGTTTGCACGATAACCGAGTGTTCTACCCACTGGGCTATCAGTGTTGTGAGATATCACGGTTGAGGAAAAGAACCATGTATAATATATAATATTAAAACTCTTTCTTTCCTCCACAGATTGGTGGCGTTCGTTTTCTATATGACAACATAATAGAATCGACAGAAAGATTCTCAACATCCACTGGTTTTGGTTGTATTCTGGCCCATTCTATGGGGCTAGGGAAAACATTGCAGATCGTATGCTTCTCCGATATATTCCTGAGACATACTAGTTCTAAGACTATTCTATGTATCATGCCTATCAATACGCTGCAGAATTGGGTGAGTGTTTTTTATTACTTACATAACCGTATATTCATTGTTTCATCATGTTTGACATTACTGCGCTGGTACTGCTTTTAACAAGACAGTCATCTGAATGATTTGACTTAATTAGGCCGGCTAAGTCGAAACCGGTTTCCTGGGTAGAGACGGAATGTCCGCTGAGGAATGTCTCATTCCCTAGCTCTGGCTACCCCTTCAAGGGATTTATAGCCGTGAGTATATGTATGTATGTATGTATATGTCTAACCGTATACTTATCGTATCCTACATAAGCTACCTTACTTGAGTAACAAAAGCGTACGTTTAAATTAAAAAAAGCAAACACTTATCAATGTAGTTTTTGAGAATGTGCTTTATCTTGAAGATCATCGTAATAAATAATTGAAGTAAATTTGTTAAAAAGCTAATATATTTCTATTTTTGTTTAAGAGTGTCTCTTTATTAAGTAAATAAGTATACAATCAAATTTTACTACTCAACATCAAACTGAATAAACAAGTTTTTATTACATTTTAATTATATTTTTATCTTTTTAGGTCGCAGAATTTAACAAATGGCTACCCGTAGACGCATCAAATTGTCCAATAGCAGCAACGGGGGAGGTGCGAACGAGAAACTTCCCAATTTACGTATTGAACGATAGCCACAAAACATTGCTAATGCGAGCTAAAGTTGTGAAGGTATTTTTTAATATAATTTATTAATTAAAAAAAAACCTTTTTAAGATCAAAAAAATCCGCCCATTCTTCATTTAAGGCTTAATCCGTTTATGCCTCTTCCTGCCTCCGTGGTTAAGCGCTTGGCTTGGAGTTCTTGGGTTCGATCCCCAGGGGGTAAACTCACGAATTTAATTTGTAAGATTTAACCCAGTTTGGAAGGATATTGGCTTGAATTACCTGATTATCCGAAAATTAAGATGATTCAGTGCTTCGTATGGTACGTTAAGCCGTCGGTCCCGGCTACTACTCACTCACTCTCTATAATATAGGGTAGGCTCGAGCCCCGTGGTGGAAGACATATATAGGCTGTGAGGAATCAGTTTATGAGAAAAACATACTTAAGCTAACCACATGGCTAAGCAGTACTATGTCGAGTATCTGTCATGTTAAAAAAAGTGTCATGGTTGCCTTCTACCACGTGAGTTTAATGTTGAGACAAGAAACATTTACGTTGAACAAGTGATGTGTGATTACATGATTAGCAGCATCATTGTACCACATTTAAGCAAATAAAAATGATTTTCATGTTTTTGTTGTTTGAATTGTTGGGAGTCCTAAATTTCGAATATTTCATGAGACTTTGCTTTTCACATTGATATCAATCAGACAAAGTCTATTAATCGTCAACTTATCATGTAAAAAAAAAAGAAAATGGAAATAAGAATTGCCAGTATTTTACAAAGCGGCAATCGATAGTCACAGCCTATCCCAACAGGCACTAATGGCGTGAGTATATAATAATGAAAAATTCTAAGTGTATGTGTTTATTTCAGGATTGGACGACCACAGGTGGTGTACTCATGATAGGTTATGAACTGTACCGGTTGCTAAGTATGAAGAAAGACAAGAAACCTCGTAAGAAAAGAAAAACTGACAAAAACGATGACAGCAAGGATGACAAAAAGGGGGATAAACCTGAAATACTGAATGAGGATACGCAGGTACTTATTTTTGTGATGATATTTTACTTGCACTTTTGCAAATTTATTTAAAAACATTATTACTGATTATGCATTGAATGATTGTGCTCGATAGGATATTTGTTTTTATTTGTTCTTGTATAAATTATTAAATTACTAATATATATTAACCAAATTGTAGTGAAAATTCTGTTTATTCAGGATATTTTTAGAGTCTCTATACCGTAAAGACAACCAAGTATGTGAACTGAATATTTTTACAAAATAAAATAAATGTTTTTTTACATGTTATTAGGGCTCTGACATGACATCGAAGCAGTCAGAAGACTCCAAAGAAAAAGAGGATGCAGACGATAAAGATGATGCCAAGAAAGATAAAGAAGATTCTATTACTTCAGAAGACAAGAGATTGTTAGATGGTGAGATTATGTTTTTTTATAGTTTATGATATGTGGTTCATTATTTAATGGTGACGTATGATCATAATTTATCCATTTCCACGACAAATCAATATTCATCATGTAACTTAAATGTATTGACTATCTGGGTAGCACAGTGGAAAAAACATTGCGCCAGATGTACAAGCTCTTGTATCCCAGTCTTCATTAGTCATTATGTATTTATAAAAAGGCTAGATAATTGTATCCCCCATTGCATTTAATCAAAATGGAAAGTCTGTAGTCTGAACCCCTGTTGATACATCAAAGAATATAGTAAATATACTATGACAACATTGTTTTTTTTAAAGTATACTAAATTTTTTACATAATGTTTTTTCTTATAGAAATGTACGAAGCTCTTGTGAAACCCGGGCCGGACTTGGTTATTTGCGACGAAGGACATCGCATCAAGAACTCGCATTCAAATATCTCGTACGCGCTGAAGCAGATGAGAACGAAGCGACGTGTTGTATTGACTGGTAAGATTTTATGTTGTAATGTATGATATTGTTACGTACCGGAAGACGCAGTGTGTGGAGTGTTATTCGTGAAAAGTGTGGTGTGAAAGATGATATTGTAAGAAAGATAGAAAAAGGAATGTTGAGATGGTTTGGGCACATAGAGAGGATGGATGATAGAAAATTGGTAAAAGGGATCTATAGAGCTAGTGTGGATGGTAATGTTAGTAGAGGACGACCACGGAGAACACACTTGTACCAAATTGAGAGTGTGCTCAAAAAGGCTGCCGTACGTAGTATGAAGAAGAAAAGAGCATGTATGAAAAGATTGATGGATGTAAACGAAGCTAGAGAGGTTTGTCAGGATCGTACGAAGTGGCGATCGATAGTCTCTGCCTACCCCAATGGGAACTAATGGCGTGAGTATATGTATGTATGTACCGGAAGACGCAGTGTGGGTAGGCCTCCCACAAGGTAAGACTTGGTAAGGGCAACAGGAAGCCCATGGATGAGGGCAGCACACTGACCTCCATTATACTATATAAGTACGCTGGACTAATTATAGGCCGGGTGACAGTGAGGAGATTTGATTTTCGCCATTTTGGCGCTTACGGCAGCAGTGAGAGGGAAAGGAACTAATAAAAGAGATGGGACAGTAAGATAAAACACATCGATAAAATGTTTCTGCTTAAAGGAAAGGCTAATGTCCAAACAAATTGAATGCTATAATTAAGCAATGATTGAGTTATAGTAGGATAAGCCGAAGCCGGAGGAAGGAAGGAAGGAAAGGAGAAATAAATAAGGAACGTTTTTTTTAATAAAAATGAAACTTGAACTTCAGTACGTAATGATCTGCTACGAGTTTCACTTGCCCGTGACAATACAAACAATAGAGTAGGTGAGGTATCTATAGCAAATAAACATAATTATATCATTTATTATATTAAGTACAAACAAAAGCACACTTTTTTCACCTTTTCAAAATAATGCATAACTTATGCTAAATAAAACAGTCGTCAGAGAACTGTGTTTTGAACATATGTAATCATATTTTTTCGGATGCGAACTAGACTTATTAATATTTTTCAGCCATAATTCCAGACTTATATTGTCAGTTGGAAACCTGTAAATTACATTGTAATCATTGTTTAACAATCTGTCTATTAAAAAACATACATACATACATACATATACTCACGGCTATAATTCCCTAGAAGGGGTAGCCAGAGCTAAGGAATTAGAAATTCTTCAGCCACTTTTGGAAAGTTGTGGGGGGAAAAGATGGTAAAATAAAGGTTGTTAGTGATGGGTCTCCAACCGCATCGCCCAAAAATCCCTTAAAAGCCCCCAATACCGTTATTCGCCTCTTACGTACACCCACCGGAAGAAATGGGGTAGTGCTATTCTAAGCCGACACTACACAGCAAAGGGTCTGGCGGGAGCCCGCCTGGAGCCGCCGTCGGTGCAGATCTTGGTGGTAGTAGGTAAAAAAATATTATATATTTGAAAAGTAAAATATATATTGATAACATACATACATATACTCACGGCTTTAAACTCCAAAGATGGGTATCCAGAACGTCAGAGCTAGAAACTCCTCAGCCACATTTAGAAGTTGGTAGGGGATGATGGATGATAGAAATAAAGTATCGTTGGTGATGGGTCTCTAACCGCATCGTCCAAAAACCAATTAATAAAGCTAAATACCTTAGTCGCTTGTTAGTTTGCTATATAGTATCGGCTTAGAATAGCACTACCCCATTTCTTCCGGTGGGTGTACGTAAGAGGCGACTAACGGTGTTGGATCTTTTAAGGGATTTTTGGGCGATGTGGTTGGAGACCCTTCACCAAAAACCTTTATATTTCCTTCTTTTCCCACACAACTTTCCAAAAGTGGCTGAGGATTTTCTAACTCCTTAGCTCTGGCTACCCCTTCTAGGGATTTATATGTATGTACCTTAGTCGCCTCTTATGACACCCGTGGGTAGAAAGGGTTAGTGACATTCCAAGCCGACACAAGACAGCCAATATCGATAAGTTTTATCGAAACGAAACTTTACAGCACTATTGATATATATTTTTTTCTAAAATTTTTTTGCCCTGTAGTGCCGGCTTAGAATTTCGCTACCCCTTTCTACCCACGGGTGTCGTAAGAGGCGACTAAGGGTATGGGGCCTTTAGTGGTTTTTGGGCGATGCGGTTGGAGACCCATCACCAATAATACTACATTTCTACCATCTACTCCCCTATCAATATCCAAATGTGGCTGAGGAGATTCTAGCCCTGCAGCTCTGGCTACCCCGTTTTGGGATTTATGGCCGTGAGTATATGTATGTATTTTTCTAAAAACCATAGATATATTATGATTTATGGTATAAAAAACACTGGCCATTTTGCAGTTTACGTCGGATTTAGTTCCTTTCCCCCTCAAAGGGGGGGCGCTTCAAATTGGCACAATAAATAACTGTCATTTTAATACGTGTCATTAGTCCAGCGTACTTATATAGTATAATGGAGGTCAGTGGGGCAGCATAGAACCGGACGTTGTGGAGATCATCAAAGATATGTGCAGTATTGGTGGCGTGAAGTTTAGTTTTCGATAAGCGACAATTTAGGTTCCGTGACGGAAAGGCATCAAAAAACGAAACCCTTGTGGTTCCTTCATGCCTCTGTACGTAAGTCACAGCTATTTATGTCCGAAACTCTCTGTATTAATACAAATAAAGGTATATCTACATAGGTAACACGTTTTTAATATTAGCTAGCTTACACAGCCATCAACAACAAAATAATGTGTTATGTATAAAAGTTATCTAAATATCCTTAGTGTGTGCGCTATGATTACAAAACTGGGCCATAACTCAGCCTTTACCGAATTCTATGACGCAACAACCCAGGCTCTTAACTGCCTAAAAGAATGAAAATACAAATATTGCCTAAATATGTCTAAGGTGTTTTTGTAATGCTATTATCTAATTATTTATCTAAGATACACAATTTCACTTCAAAGTAACAAACATTTAATCTAATATACCTTCTCTTCCAGGCTACCCTCTACAGAACAACCTTCTAGAATACTGGTGTATGGTAGATTTCGTCCGCCCAAACTATCTCGGAAGCAAGACAGAATTTTGCAACATGTTCGAGCGACCGATACAGAACGGCCAGTGCATAGACTCTACACCGCAAGATATAAGACTCATGAGATATCGGGCGCATGTCCTTCATTCCTTGTTGGTTGGGTTTGTGCAGAGGTCAGTAACCATTTTTTCAGTTAAATATCTTTAATAACCTACTAGAATACTGGTGTATGCAACATGTTCGAGCGGCCGATACAGAACGGACAGTATATAGACTACGCGGCAAGATATACGACTCGTGAGATATCGGGCGCATGTCCTACATTCCTTGCTGATTGGGTTTGTGCAGAGGTCAGTAAACATTTTACCAGTTAAATATCCTTAATAACCTACTAGGATACTGGTGTATGCAACATGTTCGAGCGGCCGATACAGAACGGCCAGGGTATAGACTCTACGAAGGTATACGACTCATGAGATATCGGGCGCATGCCCTGCATTCCTTGTTGGTTGGGTTTGTGCAGAGGTCAGAATCGATTTTATAATTCAAATATCCTTACAACCCATTTAGGTACTTACTGGTTGGTCGAAATTACTCTGTAGGTTATTTGATCATAGTCTACCACTCTCGCTAAGTGCGTGTTGGCAGACTAACGACTACTACACCGACGGCATAATGTGCCCTCAGAAACAAGGTATCATTTTAATTTTCGGACATTCAGTCAGGTTCCTTCCAAACAATAAAATGTGACTACCCCCCGGGTATTTTACTCGAGTCCTCTGTATTTGAAGTTGAGCGCTTTACCGCTGGCACCAAGACACGGAAAAGAGAAATTAAAGGTTCTTACTGGTAGATAACAATCACTTAAAAAGCCTTCGTGTGTTATAGATATAAAAACAAATATCTTTTTCTTTCCAGACGTTCCCACGCAGTTCTCCAATCAACACTCCCACAAAAGGAAGAGTTCGTGATGTTGATAAGACTGACGCCATTGCAAAGGCAACTCTACAATAGGTTCATGAATGAGGTGGTGCGATCTACGTCTGTGCCTAATCCACTTAAGGCTTTTGCTATTTGTTGTAAGGTAAGTTTCACTCGTTTTCTTGTTTATTTGAAATGTACTTAAATTACCTTAGTAATTCACTTAACACTGTATATTATGGATTTATTAATTATTTTTAAGAAAAAAATTTAGACACATGATTATGCTTAATACTTTTATTTACTCCATGATGCCTAAGAATAAAAAAAAATCTTATCTAAATCATTTAATATGTAATTATTTAATTAATGATTATTTAATATCATGCTGTGTACACAGTTTTTTGGTATTATTACCGAATTTTTATTATTTTTAAAATTTTGTATACCAATGCAATGTCATAATACTGTTTGTGTGCCAAATAAATAAATAAAATAAAATAAAAATAAAAACAGATTTGGAATCACCCCGATGTCCTGTACAACTTTTTGAAGAAGCGCAGCGAAGCATCGGCGGCCATCGAAGAAGATTTAGATTTGGAAGAAATTGGAGGAGTCACGAAAAGTGGTAGAACCACTAGAAGCAAAACTGCTCAAAAACGGGGACCTAAGCCCCGAGGTGGTGCAAAGGTAACAAACTTAAATTATCGAGACCTAAACTAGGTCGAAATATAAAAAAGAAATATTTTAATGCAATAATTTCTTTTTGTTTCTAGGGAAAAAAGCCAGCAGCAACAATACCTCCAAATACATCAGGCAATATGCCTCCAAAACCAGAGCCAAATTTCGGTAATCAGTACCAAACAAATGGACCTCCTTATGGCCCACCCAATTACCCAGAAGGTTCCTACCCTCCATACCCAAACTACCAGAATCAAGGTCCTGGTTTCTACCCACCGAATCAAGGATACAATCAAAATTACGGCAATAAGTACTATCAGCAACCATATGGAGAAAATTACCCTAATCAATATCCAACTGAAAACACAGAACAACAACCTCAGCAAGGATACAATCAAAATTACTGGCAGAATTCAAACTATTATGGGAACCCGGATTATTACAACAACACGCAATACCCCAACAATCCACCTCCTACAGATTATAGAGGGAATTCTACTGAATTTAATGCGACTCAACAGTATCCGCCTAATTATCCTCAGCAGCCTCAACAAGAACAATATACAGGAAATGCTCAGAATTACCCACCGAATCAAGCGCCTTACAACAATCAACAACAACAGCCATACGCTGCTCCCTACTCAAACCAACAAACTTACCCAGGATATGATCCTAATACTAATGCACCTTACCCGAGCCAAACTCAAAATTACCCCAACCAGTCTTATCCACCGCCTTATAACCAGAACTCAACTTATCCAAACCAACCTAGTGGATACAATCAACAATTTCCAACACCCGCTAATAATTATCCTAATTATCAACCTCCAAATAACCAACCTTCTAATACTCCAGCAATTGAACCAAATCCTGCAAGTCTGCAACCAACACCTGAATATCCAGATGTCAAACCAGTTTTACAAAATGATTCAGCAATTGCACCTACACCCTATCCTAATTCATACAATTACAACAATCATAACGGTCCGCAAAATAATGCGCCTGCTAATAATTATAATCTTCCCTATGATGGCTATAGTAATGATATAAAGCCATCTCTCGAAAATGCTGGAAGCCCAGTGACTTCTTGGCCTATAACAGGAACAATAAAAACTGAAGTAGACAGAATAAAAAATGAAGAGAAAGCGGAAATTCGCTCAGAGTCCGACGGGGAAGTGAAAATAGAGGACTTGGATACAAAGACGCTTGTTAAGACAGATGATAAAAAAGAAATGAAAAATGAAGTTCCTGAACCTGTTCTTAATAAACCACCGACAATACTTAATGATGAGAAAGATAAAGCGACAATTCCAGAAATCACTAAAAGTCCTGAAATTGATGAGATTAAGAAAACTAAAGCAAGAGGGAAAGGCAAAGATGCTAAAAAAGCAGAAAGCAAACGTTCTCCAAAAGGTAAAGGTAAAACTAAAAGTAAAAAGGATAAAAAATCATCAAAAGAAAATAAGAATGACTCTGAATCAGAGGAAAGTGAAAAAGAGGAGAAAATGAAAAGGGAAGATGAATTAGCACTTGTTAAAAGAGCTGAGGAAATGACTTACGATTGGGCAACAGAATTGTTGAAAGATTACATACCAGGAGTGATAGAAAATTCTGCTAAAATGGAATTGTTCTTTTATATACTTACGGAAAGTATAAAACTAGGTGATAGAATCCTATTGTTCAGCCAAAGTTTATTTACACTCAATCTTATTGAAGACTTTTTAGAAAGGAATTATATTCCTGGTACTAATTGTTTATGGCAAAGAAATACCAGCTACTATCGTAAGTATTTTATATTTTCCTTTAATATTCACATTTCGTACCCTACTTAATTATATTATTATAATACTAGTAGATCGGCCCAGCTTCGCACGGGTAGCGTTGTAATTTTAATATCTGATTCTTTAATCACTGCTCAAACTTTGTTTAATTTAGCGCAATGATTGCAACTTATAGCACTCCTGAATAGTGTAGCTTTGTGATTTTGAATGCGCTGTTATGAACGGTTCAGTATCTCCGATAATAAGCAAATTTTCAAGTTGAGTTGAAACGTTATGAAGTACTTATAACAATCTAAAAAAAAACATACAGCGATGTAGGATGCAACTAATGGCGCCATGTAATATGTAAATTAGTAAGGATTTGGTTTTGGTCACGGGCGCGATGGCTTCCTTCATGTATAATATTGGTGTTTCTCTACCGATTTCTATGATTCTTTTTTTATTGTATAGGTAATAATGTTAACTTTTTTAAATTAGGGATTGGTGAGAGTATTATTAACGAAAGAGTTAACAAATATAATCATAATACTCCGAACTGCTGAGCTATCAGGTCTTACACGTGATATTGTGAGTCAACCATAAAAGATAGACATATGCTGTTGGGGGATATTTTTTAGACAATTTTATGTAGAATATTTCCGTCATAAATGATTTCTATGTAACTTTAACAATTAAGGCTCTACACGGGACGGAAGCTTAAAAAATAGAGTAACTTCTACTCATAAATAAAAGATGTTATTAAAGGAAAGAAAAATTTCGACACTGGCGGGGTTTGAACCCGCGACCTTCGGGTATACGCCCCCGTCGCTCTGCCAACTGAGCTACAGTGTCAGTTGGCATCCAGCGCGAAATTTCTGTATCCTTTGTTTCTTTTTTTTACACGTTCAAGTAGTGTTTGCGTTTCCTACCTCCGAATTTTAACTAATTCGGACGGCCACTTGTCTACCTTTTCAGATAGAATGCAAATGTTGGAAACACACATGAGGAATTCATGTCAAAAAACATTAAATTAGAGTAACTTCTCCCGTTTTCCCAAAATTTCCCGAAATTCCCCTTCACTACTTTGCTGAAAAGTATACTATAACCTGCCCAGGAGTATGAAGAATAATTGTGCCAAGTTTTGTTTAAATCCGTCAAGTAGTTTTTGTTTCCATAATGAACATACAAACCGACAGACAGACAAACATTTTACTGATTGCATTTTTAGCATCAGTATCGATCACTTATCACCCCTTGATAGTTAATTTGAAAATATATTTCATGTACAGAATTGACCTCTCTACAGATTTATTATAAGTATAGATATATTACGCATGCTGTACTGTACAGATAACTGTACCAACAACATGTACTTGTGAATTTAATATCGAAGTAAATAATTTCAGTATCAAAACAATCAAAATATATCTGACTTTCAGGTCTCGACGGCTCAACGCACGCATTAGAAAGAGAGAAACTGATAAACGAATTCAACGCGAACCCCAATATATATTTATTCTTAGTGTCAACGAGGGCGGGTTCCCTCGGTATCAATTTAGTTGGTGCGAATAGAGTTATAGTGTTCGATGCTAGTTGGAATCCTTGTCACGATACGCAAGCGGTGTGCAGAGTATACAGGTAAACTATTTTATATGGATATCGTCGATATCGTTTCTAGCTTAGTAAAATATTTCCTATTGCAAAAGTCGTGGCTACTTTTCCGAGAGTAACTTCTATTAAGTCACTGTGAAGGAAAACATCGTCAGGAGACTAACGTGTCTCGGTTATACTTATTTAAGTTGTGGTGTATGTAATATGTTTCTTCTATGTGACGGGGGATATAGTGCAGACAAATAGTGCTTTCTCTGCAAAATTAAACATTATGTTTATTTTAGTCAGATTTGCCTTGCTGCCCTTGTCATTCTAATTATATCGATAGCAATATACCGAGACAGTGACCCAGTGGCACAAACATCTTCTACTTGCTAGTTTTAAATAAATAGTTCTTTTAGGATTAAAAAAAGAATAAATAAAGGAAAGAAAAATTTTCGACACAGGCGGGAATCGAACCTGCGACCTCGGGTATACACCCCGTCGCTCTGCCAATTGAGCTACGTGCCAATGGCTGCCAGCGCGAAATTCTTCTATCCTTTATTTCTTTTACACGTTTTAGTAGTGTTTGCCTTTCCTACCTTTCCTTTATTTATTAGTAATAATCCCCACATGAGGTTTTCATGAACAAAAAGATTTAAATTCTTTTAGGATGTTTATTATTTAAATCTTTATTGAGTCCCTTTGTTCCTGAATAAATAATTCTTGTATTATTCAATTTGTAATTATACATTTATGTTTTTTCCTTTATTATACATTACATATCTGTCGTTTATAATAATTTCCCTCTTTTAGGTATGGCCAAAAGAAACCATGTTTTGTATACCGTTTCGTAATGGACTGTTGTCTAGAAAAGAAAATCTACGATCGCCAAATAAACAAGCAAGGCATGGCCGACAGAGTTGTGGACGAATGTAACCCTGACGCTGTGCTTTCTATGAAGGAGATCACTAATCTGTGCTTTGATAATGATGAGAAGGTAATTAAATATTTGGGTTATTTGGATAGGGCATACTTTACAAGCATAGGAATCTCATTAGTTTGCAGTCGCCAGCTACCTAATTTATGTGTGCATTGCTGACGAGTATCAAAATAATTTACGTGTTATGTATAGGGCTTACTACCCCAAAAATATAATTTTTCGTTACGTTTTAATTTGGTAAATTGTTAATAAGCAACTCATATTTAGCGCCATAAAAATATACGTGTTCTTAAGGTTGTGGGAGCGGTACGTGTTATATCTATGTCATACCAAACACTCATCGTAAGTAAAAAAAATAAATCTTTCTATTATAAACTCTTATACCTTTCTCATCCATTACAGGAAACCGCAGCCAAAGACCTATCCGAGTACAAAGATAAGTACATAGACGTGATAATGCAAGGCATCATCACTCAGCTCTGGTCAAGGTTGAGCAAGGAACCTTTTCAACACGAGTCTTTGCTCGTTGATAGGAAGGAGAAGAAGTTATCTAGTGCGGAGAAGAGATTGGCGCAGAGAGGGTGAGTTTTTTTATAATTAAGTTAAAAATACATAGTATATTGTTAAGATGTATCCTAAAATGTAGTTGTTAGATCTTCGGAATTAAATGATTTGTTAGTCGATATCACTCAGCTCTGGTCAAGGTTGAGTAAAGAGCCATTTCAACACGAGTCTTTGCTCGTTGATAGGAAGGAGAAGAAGTTGTCTACTGCAGAGAAGAGATTGGCGCAGAGAGGGTGACATAAGTTTTATAATAGAGCAATGTCAATATTACTTGTAAGGTAGGGCCGTAACATCAAGAACTTGTAGTTACATCTTCGCAATCAAATTGGTCGTTTGTTATTATAGTCCTTGGTGATGGATTTTTAATAACCATCGCCAAGCCAACCCTAGAAATGACCTAAATCGTCAAAGTCATTTTGTTGAGCATAATGATGGGAAGTTGTGTTGTTTACACAAATATAAAGCAGTAAGTGTTATTTGTACAAAAATATAGAACGAGTGTTTAAAAAAATATAAAGCTACGAAGATTCTGAGGTCATTTTCCCCACAAAATCACACTTTATAAATTATTTCTAGTGGTTTTACTTTTATCGCAAGCGTTCCCCATTATAATCAAGCTACAAGAAGAAATCTGCCTCATGTCCAACATCAAGCGCGGCATATCATAGCATATGCGCTTGGTGGTGCTTCACCAGCCAATTGACCTCCAATGTTGCACATAGGCCTCCTCTAAGGAACTTTACAATGCAATTACAATGTCCTTTGGGGCTTTTTTGCCTTTCATGGGCTTCCTGCAATCTTGACCAAGTCGTCGGTCCACTTTGTCGGAGGTTCACCCACACTGTGTCGTCCTGTAGTCGTGGTGTTGCTTACTTAAATTCTTTAACCAAGACAAAACGTAGTCTCCCTCTAGATCATAAATTTACCCACAATTTAACCAAAACCTTCTCCAACAGCTACGAACTAGAAAAGAAAGCGGCCTCCAATCCAAAATCATCATCCTCATACCGCCTAGTCCGCACCGCTGACGGGTCCGTAATACAACGGCCGGTCGCGTCCGTCCGACCCATGCAGCTCGGCAGCCGCTGGATCCCGGCCGACGTGTGGCGCCGCCAGGGGATGACCGCGCAGGAGATGACGTTGCCTTTGGGTGAGTAGTTGTATGAAACAACGAGAGAAAACACGTTTATTCGGCATTGCTTAAGGCACCAAAAATATAAAGAACAAATTAGAAAAGAACGCGCAGGAGATGACGCTGCCCTTGGGTAAATTGTGTGAGAGAAAGAAAGAAAGAAAGAAAGAAGGAAAGAAGTACGTTTATTCTCGTTAAAAAAACATCGTTGTTTATTCGCCATTTGATAAAACACAAAAAAGAAATAAAACAAACCAGAAAAGAAAGCGGTCCAATCCAAAATCATCATCCTCGTACCGTCTCCCGTCCACGCAGGAGTTGATGCTGCCGTTGTGTGAAACAAAGAAAAAAACACGTCCATTAGCCATTTCATAGGGCACAAAAAATACAAAAGAAAGTAATAGTAATAAAACAAAATAGAAAAGACCGCGCAGGAGTAACGCTGTCGACGGGTGAGTTGTATGAGTGTGATAGTGTCACGTTGTGAATGTGAGAGTGTGCCTAGTTTAGTTGACGTGATTCGGATGCATTATTTCTACTTGAAAGTGCAACTTTACATGATAACTACTATCATGTAAAATTACACTTTCACGTGTACACTTTTACGGCCCATGCAGTTTCGCAGCAGCTGGATCCCGGGCGAAGGGAGTCGCATGCATGAAAAAGGGTCACGTTCCGTGCAGTACAAGGTAGAGCCCACTGCATAGGTTTGGTTGACGTTATTACGATTAAAGTATATGGTGCTGTGTAGAAACCGAACTAGCTGAGAGCTGGTCATAATTAGACCCCGTTATCTTTGTAGCATTTTGGTGGCAACTGATTTTAGTGATGGGGTAATTGATATTAATTAATCTCTGTTGTCTTTATTATTATTTATTATTATAATAAAATAGATAAGTAGGTACATTAATATTTTATATTTTATATATTTACATTCATATATTTTATTCACATTGACATTTGTTTAGTATGTGACACTCATAGTAAATAACTTGGATTCGTTCCATATTTACGGGAGTAAGGCTTTGTCTCCTATTAGAAAATATCCATTTTAAGCAAGAAAAAGATCGTTCAACTTCTACCGATGTTAGTGGCAAAAAGTTCATCATTTTGAAGTTTTGTAAAGTTTTTTTGTTTTTTGTGAATTCTTGAATTGATGTGCTTCTCGATATTAAACTTTTTACGAACGATGTTAATTTCGCAACGAACGCAATGGATTTTGTCACCGCGAAGTTCTAGTTCACAATGGTCTTCTATGATTTTATTCATTGTAGTGATAAAAATAATATATTTTTTGCAATACGTGACAAGAAAATTCTAAAACATGTTGTGAAGATTGTATGTCAAAGTCACTCTTGACATTGATGCATTTGTCATTTAACGATTAGGTTTATCAAAGAGGTCAACTCTCTAAGTCGATTCAAGTAATTATTAGAATTAATTAATTAATAGAATTATTTATTTTATTAAATAATTCTAATGTAATTTTTCAAGAATTTATACTACCTACGCATTTTTTAACTATTAATATTAATATAACTTACCCCATCACTAAAATCAGGTGCCACCAAAATGCTACAAAGATAACGGGGTCTAGTCATAATATATACGGAAATCGAAAAAATCAAGTTGCTCTAATCAAGTTGTTCCCATTATGTGTGTTCAGAACGATCTCCTTACAACCCCCTTCTGTCTTGTAACCTCCTTGTTGTTACATCCTGTCACGACACGCTGCCCTAAATGATATCATCCGTCGGGCTCTTGTCAGCGCCCACGTGCCAGCGACCTTGGAACCTCCTGGTTTAATGCGGGACGATGGCAAGAGACCCGATGGTATGACTTTGTTGCCTTGGAGGGCAGGGCGCTGATATGGGATGCAACCTGTGTCGACACTCTGGCGCCTTGCCATTTATCCGGGTCAGCAGCACGGGCAGGTACTGCTGCTGCCAACGCCGAGAGTTTCAAACGGCGTAAATACTCAGTTTTAACAAATGACTATCATTTTATACCTTTCGCCGTTGAAACTCTCGGCCCGTGGGGCAAAGAGGCGCGGCTTTTCTTTAAAGAACTGTCCGCTCGCCTTGTGGAAGTGTGTGGTGATCCCAGAGCTGGCAGCTACCTCGGCCAACGCATTAACTTGGCCATCCAAAGAGGAAATGCTGCTAGCATATTGGGCACGTTACCCTACACCGAGAACGATGAATTTCACGAAATTTTTCGTTTGTAATATATACATATTTGGCTATAATTTAATTATTAATTTTTATATTATCAATGTAAATATTTTTTTAATTGAAATGTTGTTTACATCCAATGTATGTTATAGTTAAATATATTAAGTTAAATATATATTTCCAATATGGTTAAGAAGTATTAAAAATCCTAAACACCCTTCTACAACTTAATATAATTTTGAATATTATTACAGATGTGGTGATTCCGACAAACTCTGCAGAGAAGACCAATATAGTTTTGAAGGCTGGTCAAAGAGTGATGGTTTTGAAGTCGCCTAAAGGAATCTATATGCAATTAGAATCGGGCAAAATCATTGCTATCAAAACTTCACTCAAAGGCCTTGGTCAAAAGGCTGGAGATGGTAAAGATGGACCAGTTGGAAAGAAAGGTATGTTTTTAATACTAAACCTTTTTTTATAGAAATAATATAAAACCTCAGAAGTTGTATTTCCTTTTTTGATTATCCTTGCTGATTTGTTCCTTATTATTTTATTTTTATGTAATACTGTTTTCTAATTCACCTGTCTGTTGTATTACATTCTGTACACTGACCTCCATTATACTATATAAGTACGCTGGACTAATGATACGTATCAAAATGACAGCTATTTACTGTGCCAATTTGAAGCGCCCCCAATGAAGGAACGAGGAACTAAATATGACGTAAACTGCAAAATGGCCAGTGTTTTTTTTACCATAAAGCATAATATATCTATGGTTTTTAGAAACAATTATAAATCAATAGTGCTGTAAAGTTTTGTTTCGATAAAACTTAGCCTTTCCTTTAAGCAGAAACATTTTATCGATATATTTTATCTTCCTGTCCCATCTCTTTTATTAGTTCCTTGTTCCTTCACTGCTGCCGTAAGCGCCAAAATGGCGAAAATCAAATCGCCTCACTGTCACCCGGCCTATAATTAGTCCAGCGTACTTATATAGTATAATGGAGGTCAGTGATTCTGTATATGTCCGTGTATTGTTTTGGTGTTCAATAAAGTGTATTATTGAGTTGTTATTAAAATAATTCGTATGATTGCTTATTGATTAAAAAATGATTTTAATTCAAAAATTATGGCTAAAGTATCTATTTATATTTTCAGTTTTAGGCGCGCGACCGTCAACCGCCAATCTTCCGGGGTCATTGAAAAATAACTCCGCTATCACGATAACTTCCAAATCTGGTGTTAAACCTGGTATGCAGCGAATTATCACCAGGCCCATGCTACAGAACAAAGTTATCAGACCATTCATGCCTGGAAGTCGACCGGATATTAGGGCGAAATTAGCAGGCGATTTTAAATCATACGCTGCTGCCCGAAAAATGTTAGGGAGTGGAGGCCGAATAATAAGACCCGTACTGCCCGGATCCGTTAGTATTACTAAAATAACAAAGAAATCCGATGAAAATGATACGAATAAAGCAGAGAATGAAACAGAAATAGATACTCAAGTATTAGACAGCGAAGACGAAGAAAATGATGGTAACAAAACTGAAGAAAAACCCAGCGAAAAGACTGAATCACTTCCTTCCGATAGTAAAAAAGTAGAACCTGAATTAAATTCGTCAACAAATGAAGCCAAAGAGGACGAGCCTATTGTTTTGACGACAGATGAAAAACTGCCGTCTGAAGATGTGTTAGATAAGCGAACCGACGATGAAAACGCACAATCATCAGAACCAGAGAGCAAACAAGTGTCTAGTGATGAATCTGTAATGGACGCATCGCAACACAAACAATCGAAAATAAATTTATTAAAGAATTATCGTCACCAGCGATTAGCAGCTCGCCCATTAGAATCGTCACTGAGTCAGTTAGAAAAAACAGCGATATCTTTAAACACTGACGGAGTTCCTGCCTTCAGAAAAAATCTAGATGACATTACACAGTCGTATTCTCCCGGAAGCGATGAACGACCTGCCGTCAAATCTAGGAAAAAGAGGCCTACAAAATCAGAAGCACCAGATAAAGAAAGAGTTCAATCGAAGGCAACTCATAGCGTGTCAAATCTTTTGGGACCTCCTAACAATGATTCGCAGAAATCACGGGACAGTGATATGTCGAGCCCTTTGAATATACCTCCGATGGCTTCCAGTCCTTCCCTTTCTAGGCTTAACTCAATGGCACCTGATCCATCGCACCTAATGGCTATGGGCACTAATTCTCACACTGTTCCTATAGGTAGTAGTTCACATCCTGTGCCTATGCCTAGTAATTCCCATTCGATGCCTATGGGTGGGAATTCCCTACCAATGGGCCAACCAGGACCGGATCCTAGTAAAATGGGAGCTCATCCTCATATGGGTCCTCAGATCCCTCCTACGGGACAGGGATATGGGCCTCCGGGAGTGCCGCACGAAACACCGTACGGACAATATCCCCCAGGTATGTTTTAAATGCTTTTGAATTTATAAATGCAAGGATTCTAAAGTTGTTGATGTGTCTTTGATCACAGCTATAACCATAGTAAATAGTAGTTTATACAGTGTGGTAACTCTCTGCAACCTGCTGAAATGTCCTTCACCCAAGTTCCGTGGCTATACACTTAGCGAATTACCAAGGCTTTGCTTTGAAATTTTCTGCAAATATTAGCAAAATTACGTCAACCCTAGGACATAGTATGCAACCCTGAAAAAATATATATATGTATGCGTTGCATACTAACACACATATGTAACTTGACGCAAGCTCAAACATCTGTATATCTAACGCGTATCCTTGTTTCAGTGACGTTAACTGTCACTTTGATATAATAGTAGTATTATAAGTTGTGCTACAACTGGTAGCTAGGAGTATAGAAGCACCGACTTATTAAACATTTCCGAATTTTGACGGAAGAAACCCTTTATATCTATGAAAATGTATTTTATGGCTTTCAGCCACTATCATTAATAGAGAGGGGCTTACAATAGTTCCTGCCAGTAAATATAGTGTTATACTAAGACTCAACCCAGATAAACTCAACTAACGGCAATATTGAACTTGATTTTATTTGTTCTCAGGTTACAACATGGGTTACCCCGGGTACCCGAATCCCCCCTACTACGGAGGGTACCCTGCCCCCTATTACCCCGGTTACCCACCCACCGCGCAGCCGTACCCACCACAAAACCTACCACAACCATCGGCACCCACGCCCGAGGGATACCTACCACCCAACCAACAGTGGTAGAATAGTGCATATTAGGACAATATAATAAACTATTTGGAAGGTGCGAAAAATAAAGTGTAAGAAAAAGAATTTAATAAGAAAACGTGTTTCAGATTGAAAATGTATAGTCATATTTGTTTGATATGTTCAAAGCCGGTATTAGAGACCCCAGTGTGATTTTATTATTTTTTAATGTTTTACTTTGTAAACGGCCATAACTGGTTTTAGTATTTATGTATTTGGTAGTATGTGATTTTTGAGAATTTTTCGAACCCTTTTATTTTGCGTGAATTTGACAGATTTTGATCGATATTTATTGACGCTTATGATTTGTAAATTGTATTTATAAGTTATATTTTACAGTATGTCTCGAATCAGTTTTAAAATGAAGTGAAATATCTGTTTAATTTGATACTATTAGAAGGTAATAAATTTCCAAAATGTATGTCGCAAAGTTTAAATTCACAAAACCGATTTTATGTACTAATATTTCCATTAAAATGGCTATGGATTGGTCAATGGATGTGATACGTTGCTGTTTAGCGTTAGGTAGTGTTGACGAAGTATTTATCAATTAAACTTAGCATAGTTAGGAAGCATCTATAATAATAAACATAGTATTAGATTTCATGTAATATTCTAATAGACGAGTGAATGTAATTTATCAATTTTTATATCATAAGCATGTGCGGGGCGAACATTTCGTCTCGCAATGGATTTAACGCTCATAGTTTCTGTGAAATTATATGAAAATTTTAGATGCCAACTATTACAAAATACATTTAGTGATTCCTATTAATTAGCGTTACTATAGACAGCAGCAATCTGTAAAGGCAAAATATATTCGTTTCTTTTTGTGGTCCGTAATATATTTATATATATTTTATATGTAATCTGCTTTTGAATCTCATATATTCATATATATGACCTGTGGCAAATAAAACGGAATGTTAGCTAGAATCCTGGTACAATTTTAGCGGAAAACAAAATGATTTATTAAATTGTTGATTTAGACCAACTTGGTTGGAGCAAATCGAAAGAAATAAAATTAAATACACTAAAAATATATACACTATTTCGTAACATGCGTAGTGTATACTAGCATTGAACCAACCCTAGATTATACTGTTTTTTTTTTATTAAAATGAATTTTACTTTGTCCTTTATTTTTCATTAATTCTGTGACAAGATGAAGAATTTTATTCGGTCGTTCCCGAATTATATTAGTGTGACTAAAGACCTTTTCTACGGACAAGACGAATCGATAATTTTAATGTCACTGGTTTATTTATGATCCATATTTTTGGTACATAGTTCTTGTAAAAAAATCTATAATTGTGAGTCTTTTAAGGAATCAGAATAATAGGACCCAAATTAGATATTTAAAAATAATTATTTTGATGTAAATAAACCTGACGAATTTTTCTTCTCAGATCGCCTTTCTTATCCATTAGAAAAGCTTATTTGTTGTAAATTGCTATTCACTGCCTGTAGAAACGTCATAAGGTCATTTATTCCGTTTGTTTGCGTCGTAATGTATTGACGTTTACACTTAGCTAACTTTAAACATTACCATTGTATTGAATTAACATTTCTTATGCAAAGTTGCAACACATAAAAACACTTGTTAATATAGCAGTCTGTAAATAGAAAAAAATATATGACGAAATAAATTGATTGAGGGCGGCATAAACCACAGAGCTATCCAATCGTATACCCCTTTTATGACTTTTAACTAAGGAATAAAATATTATAGCAGGTCTGGGTTACGGAAAAGTCAGATATCTTAAGTGACTCGATTCTGATGTTAAATTATATTTTATTCTAAACAGTCAATTAGACGACACATTTTTTTAAATTTTCTTGTCAATCTAGCCCAAACTTTGTCTTCCTACCGGATTTGAAACTTTGTTTATAGTTTAAACTTCGTTTTAGTATTACTTATAAACAGTTTTTTACCTTACACCCAGAGTTCTTGAATTTTAGCTAAGTGTAAATGCGCTCATAATACTCTAAAACAAAAAACTTTGTATCACAAAGATCTAACGCCATTAAAGTTCTTTATTAAATAGTATATGAAATATTGTATGTATTCTGTGTATGATTGGTTTGCTTTACAGATGTATGTAATTATATGAGCGAATGAGAAAGGTATGTAGTCGTGTGTACCTTACTGTATGACAAAACAATTTCAAGTACCGTCTACTGTAATCCGTGATGTTTAATAAACAAATTAATAATTATTTCTGCTTTTTATTTTCAACCGACCTAAAAATATGGGTATCTTACGCTTTTTATCCAATAAATATTAGAGACTCTAATAGAATGAGCTCAGCTATGACGACTTGTATTGCAAATTTTTAAAATAATGTACTATTATAAAATTGACCCAACCACAATTGAAACTTCACACTAATTCTTTCAGTAAATCTTAGTAACATTCCCTTCGCCGCACAGTGTCGCGACTTCATAGAACGTTTTATCATAAATCAGATTTTTCATTTTTCATTAGAAGTTCCCTAAATTTGTCAATATTTACGTAATTGGTTCGGCAGGTACCTGAACCTAAACCAAAATATCTTTGTAAGCGCAAGCAAGCGCACCTTAGGAGTTTCTGAGCATAAAGTACACGAGTTAAACTAAGTTATGTTAAAAAATCAAAAATTTATTATGTATTTTTTTTTAAAACTCTAATCAAAGTTTCGGAAAACCGCGATTTCGTAATTTATTTTTATATGCGTAATAATTACCGACTCCGGACATCTCGAAGGACTACGTATAACGATTTCGTAAGAAAAATAGCTATTTCACTTAATCAAAATAATTTTATTGTAAAACAAGACTTCAATCACAACTGAACTTAGCAAGTAAGTAACTACTGTAAATGAATGATTCCAATCAATCTTTAAAAACATAAAGTTTGCCTACCCACATCTACTAAAATTTTATTATTTTAAAATTATATGTACCTGCATTAAATAGAACGCCTATTCGAGAATATATTGCCATACAAAAAAATCGTAAATACAAACTTTCGAAAAATCGATTTATGATAAAGACTCGCGACACTGTGCGCCGTGTTAAAGGGAATAGGGTGTTTAGAAAATTTATATTTGAGCAATGTGAGCTTTTATGAAACCCCAGTAAAAGCACCATTGAAAAGAAACTAGGTATATTGTTATTCCAACTCATCTCAATTCAAACGTTCACGCCGTATTTCTCCGAATGTTATCAGAGGTACTATTAGTTCGTCCCCCTACACGATAAACGGGCGTTCTACCCACTATGCGGTTGTTGTTATAATTTTTTCAATGGTATAAAATTTTCGTGTCCCCAAAGAAAAAATCATGTTACTTTTTGGTGTCGCTTCGTATATGCCTAAAGGAATTATTAGCGTAAGTTAATATGTAACATAACATAACATAATAAAACATAACATAAACGTTCACGCCATTTATCCCCGAAGGGGTTGGCAGAGGTACCAATACTTCTGAACTCACATGGCATCGCCATCTAGTGTCCAGAGAAGGTACCCACGTTTTGCTTAGACAGTGTACTCACGTGATAGGGGGCAGGCCTATCGCCGTTTTGTACGAATACACTGTCACATGACTAAGTACAACTCAGCCATGTGGGTTTCCTCACGATGTTTTCCCTCACCGTTAACAACAATGATAAATTAACCACACATATGACTTTAGAAAAGACAAATTGGTGTAGGCCCGACCCAGGATTGGAACTCACGCCCTTCTGTTTTCGGGCGGGTGTTCTACCCACTGGACTATCATGTCGCTAATATGTAAATATGGTATATATCTATACTTATAATAAATCTGTAGAGAGGTCAATTCTGTACATGAAATATATTTTCAAAATAACTATCAGGTGGTGATTAGGGATCGATACTGATGCCAAAAATGCAATCAGTAAAATTTTTGTCTGTCTGTCTGTCTGTCTGTCTGTCTGTCTGTCGGTTTGTATGTTCCTTATGGAAACAAAAACTACTTGACGGATTTTAACGAAACTTGGTACAATTATTCTCCATACTCCTGGGCAGGTTTTTGTATACTTTCCAGCAGAGTAGTAAAGGGCAATTTTTGGCAATTTTGGGAAAACGGGAGAGGTTACTACATTTTTTAAACTTCCGTCGCGTGTGCAGCCTTGATGGTTAAACTTACATAGAAATCATGTATGACGGAAATATTCTTCATAAAATTATCTAAAAAAAAATCCTCAACTGTTTATGTCTATCTTTTACGGTTGACTCACAATAACACGTGTAATTCCTGATAGCTTAGCAGTTCGGAACATTCTGATTATATTTGTTTAATCTTACGTTTGTAAACCTCTCACTCATCCCTAATTTAAAAAAGGTAACATTATTACCTATTCAATAAAAAAAGAATCATAGAAATCGGTAGAGAAACACCGAAATCATACATAAAATAAGCCATCGCGCCCGTGACCAAAACAGAATCGTTACTAATTTACATATAACATACTAGATGGCGCCAGTAGTTGCATCCTAAAACACGTAATGATTTATTTTTTAGATTGTTATAAATACTTCATAGCGTTTTATTCTAAAATTTGCTATTAAACGGAAATACTGAACCGTTCATTAAAGCGCATTAAAAATCACCAAACTACACTGTTTAGGGAGTGCTATAAATTTAATAAATTGAAAACATTGCGCTGAATTTCACAATGCTTGAGCAGTGACTAAAGAAAGAAACCTTAGATATTTAAAAAACAACGCTACCCGTGCGAAGCTGGGACGATCCACTAGTGTGAAATAAATCTATTTATATAAAATAATTACTATTATTTATATAAATATAAGTGGTCATGCCCCGTGATAAAGTTGATGCAGTTAATTAGACCACGAAAAGAAAATCTAGTCGTGGTACAGTTGACTGAAATATTAGTAATGAGGTAAGGGAAGAGTAAAACTATAGTGATGGATTATTATTATTAGTATTAAAATTTTCGTCAGTTGAAAGCATCAAGAAGTTAAAAGACTTAGTAATTTGTATCAATTATGCATGCACGAACCATTTTCATCTTCCGAGAGCGAGAGTGCGGAACCAGTGATAGAGAAGCAGGATCTTATGCCACCCAGCGAGCATTACTCTCGTTGGCTTTTTAAGATTTTGAGTGGATGAACGATTTCAAATTACGTACAGTCATTATTTAATTTTAATTATTTCAAGTAGAGCAAGTTTAAAGTGTAAAAAAGGAGTAGCTATTATTATCGAAATAATATTAATAAAGTAGTAATAAACTGCTTTCAACAGTATTGTAGTTTTAATTTAAACGATATGTCCTATAGAAGACAATTTCCGACTTGACTTCCAAAAGTGGCTAAGGATTTTCATTTTTATTGCTCTCGCTACCTCTTTTTGGCGTTAAGAGTTGTAAGTATAGAAAGGTACTCGTAGGTTAGTATATAGGTCGGATGAAGTACTTACTTATAAACTAAAAACGTAGTTTTACTCTACTTCTAATTTTGTGTTCATTGCTTTCAGCCCATATACTCATATACTAATATGTGCAGTCTAATCTAATAGTGTGCCCTCTAGCATATAAGCAAAATAAAATTACAGGTTATAACTAATGTAATAGAGGTGTGAAACCCTACATCAACGATGCTTTATTTCAACATCTGTTTACTGCTAAAGTGGTTGATAAACCCAAGTTCAGACTACACCTTTTAGCATTGTAGTCGTTAATATATTTAGGTAGGTAGTATATCCAAGGTTGAATATCTTATCTTAATACTTTGTGAATCTCATTGAAACTAAAGGAATTTTCCTTATTCTAATAATATCCTTATTGGAAGAGCATTGACGAGAAAAACAATGGTTATTATTAACAAATTACTAGACATCCGATAGATGTTCTATTATTATAATTTAAGCGACTCAATAATTGTATAAGTAACCTCGGTTCATTTGCGGATATTATATCTTCTATGTTGTATAACAGGAACATACGTTTGCCGTGCAGTATCGGCTAAGAATGGCACAATACTATCACTTCTCACCACGTGATATAACAATAAAATTATTGTTTAGGGCATCCATATTAGCCTAAAGACATTTATTTAGATACATTCCAAGACACAGCTTAACATTCGTTTCAAATAATGTTTTTTCCGATAAACTATGGATCATTGTGCGGAATCAATGAGAATGTCATCCCTTACCTGCGCAATTTAAGCATATTTTCTAGTTTTTGTTTTATCGAAGTCATTTATAATTATATGCACATTAGCTGGGTAGTGTCAGCTTAGAATAGCACTACCCCATTTCTTCCCGTGGGTGAACGTCAAAGGCGAAGGCTACCCCTTCTAGGGATTTATAGCCGTGAGTGTATGTATGTATGCACATTATACCATTTATTTGTGGACTTTTTCCGAATGAGAGACACAAATTATTTTGTATATAACGAGAATATTATCACCTCTATATTGAGAGTCCACTTTTTGTCTTGACAGTTTATCCTTGGAAAAGACTACAGGCTATTACTTAGGGATTATTACCAACGGCGTAGCTAGCCATGGGCAGCCGTGGGCTGAGGGTGGTGTAACATTACGTGTCTTAAGTCTTAATCCCCTTATGGAAATAAAACCTAAGACACGAAACGCGGAGAGCAAGGAGACAATTAAAACAAGAAAGAAGTTACACCAGTCTATTAAAAATTAGATGTACACAATACAAAAATAATACAATAAGGAATTATATAAAATAAATATAACTAAATAACGATACTGATGCGATTCCGAACTTCCACGTTTCCGGCTGGAGCAAAGGTATTAGTAATTTCCAAAACCAGTAGTATAGCTGGCGAAAACAAAGGTCCAGATATCAATCTTTGCTGAATTATAGTCCACAAGCCAATAAGACCAAATGATTGGTAACTTCGGAATACCACTCTGACTGGTTCATCAAATTCTGCCAGGGTATAAAAGTCTATATATTATTCTTAGGTGTTTTAGCAAAAGGACACCAAGTAGTAAAGGTTGTTCAATATAACAACGGTAGTAGTAGCTATCAGAAAAAATCTTCAGTCAGATATACTTTTTGAGGAAATCTTGTAGCCTGATAAATTCCTTCTTCCTCCATAAAAAAACATCTTGACAATCAATAAAAAATCCCAATAGACAATAAAACCTAAAAGAAGGATTTTTTAAAAAGAGTTTCAGTTAACATAAAAAGATGAAAACAGATAAATTTGAATAAGTAAAATGTCCTAGCCTTACATTAAAAATAAAAATAAATGCCTGCGCTATCATTTTACACACCAAAAATGAATTAAAATTATATCATTTAACATATTTTAAAACTATCTAACCTTCGTACACAAACACATTGAAAATTGATCACTAAAGAAAAGTTTAAGATAAAATAAAATTTGACAACTCTCAGCTCCGTCGTTGCCATAACAACAACAAAATAAAAACAATAACATAAACCAGAGAAATAAAAATATTATCGACAAATCGCAGAAAAATAATAAAAAGGAACTAAACAATGATATATAACCGCAGGAGACTAACATAAAAGGAAATAAATAATAATAAAACGGATTAACAATATTTACAGGTAAGGTTTTATATATTACATATAATATATGTTTGTACACAAACACATTGAAAATTGATCACTAAAGAAAAGTTTAAGATAAAATAAAATTTGACAACTCTCAGCTCCGTCGTTGCCATAACAACAACAAAATAAAAACAATAACATAAACCAGAGAAATAAAAATATTATCGACAAATCGCAGAAAAATAATAAAAAGGAACTAAACAATGATATATAACCGCAGGAGACTAACATAAAAGGAAATAAATAATAATAAAACGGATTAACAATATTTACAGGTAAGGTTTTATATATTACAGTGGGGCAGCAGTAATATAAAATGTGTTATTTCTTCTTTCTCTTATTCGCGGGTAAGCCACTTCTTAGTGAACGAACTTCTCTGGAACATTTCGACCGATTACAACCAAATTTGGCACTGTGATCAAGTGGACATTGCTAAGTGTCGAAAGGGGCGAAAATGCATGTCGTGATCAAACCTAGCATTAAAGAATAATCACAGAAAAACTATTTTCCCATTGAAATCAATAGAAAAAAGTTAATGGTTTCTTATTTAGGGCGCGGTTTTAAGACCAACTGCACAGATAGTAAGAAGACTGTTTTCCTAACTCACTCAGCTCAATAAATTTCAATCGCAATTTGCATTGAAGTCCTAGCAAATATATCAATTTGGATTGACGGGGGTACCATAGTAGGTCAGAGCCAGGGTGGGGTATATGTCCCACCCTGCCCCACTGTGGCTACGACCATGTTTATCAACGCTTTGTGCAACCCAATGTCAGAAGCATCTCTAAGTATTAATTGGTCATGTGGTTTACGCAAGTATTTTTGCTTTCACAGTAGGCAACCAAACCAAATTAACTGGATATATGAAATTAATAGCCTCGGTATTGCATGTTACTAAAATAGGCATTTAGTTGCAATAAATCTCTAGACGCTAGACTAAATAATTTATTACAAAATAAAAAGTCATGTTTTCTCTAAACACTTTTTTTTTAAACAAAACCGACGAACAGATTTCAGTTTTGGTTTAGGTTCAAAAACATCTAATTAGGGATGTATAATATAATAAGAGCGGTATCTTGCATAAAGTCTAGAACAATAGGTCATAGACAGACAGACAGATTAATTCGCAAACATTTTCAGGATGCTGTTATGTATGTTCAAGCGGATGATGATAGTGATTTTCCCATGGCAATTGTCGTTTTTTATACAATAAGTCTTATGCATATTGATATGTTTGACATTAAAGGCATAAAAATATTTTAAGCACTGAAAGTTGTTTCTATTTTAAATCAAAGTGGTCTGAACATTTGACAATATGTTAGTAACATCTCTCAGTAAATAGGTACTTTGAGACTGCAAGGTGGTATCATTACCTTACTTACCGCACTCTAGGCTTTGTGGTAAAACGACAAAGCGTACTTCCATCTTTGGAGGAGGGGCTTTAGAGATGTATAAAGTATTTTTAGATAAAGTTACCGGAAACTCATCACAAACATTCCTTTATTTTACCATCTTTTCTCCACACTCGACTTCTAAAGGTAGCTAAGGAATAGCTTATTCCGAATTTCACCTTTTTGGGTTTAAAGTCATCAGTGTTGGTAGGTAGTACACTAAACAGCGTGCAACTGTGTAGTGTTTTTTTTCTATGGTAATGACACTATTACCACTGGCCTACATTAGAATAAAATTAATTATTCTCCGCTTATAAGAAACCGTGACTTCATCATTATATAACATTTTAATTAAATCTTTAAACGTTTGTTGAAAATCTCAGATTTTGTAAAAATACGAGGGCCGTTATACACGAAAGTAAAATAAATATTTGGATGTGTATGTATGTATGTTACTTTGAATAATATATAAAAAATATATATTATTGTTGCCGTGTAGTGCCGGCTTAGAATGTCGCTACCCCTTTCTACCCACGGGTGTCGTAAGAGGCGACTAAGGGTATTAGGGCTTTTTATTGGATTTTTGGGCGATGCGCTTGGAGACCCATCACCAAAAACCATTATTTTTACCATCTTTTCCCCACTCAACTTCCAAAAGTGGCTGAGGAATTTATAATTCCTTAGCTCTGGTTACCCCTTCTAGGGAAATATAGCCGTGAGTATATGTGTGTATATGTATGTATATATTTTACTCTAATAATTTTGTTTTGGGATTTATATCCCAAAATCCTGGTCTTATGATCATAAAATCCCTCGAATTGTCTTAACTTCTCCCCTTTCCCGGGGTTTTTACTTTTTAAATTGATAATTTTTACCTTAAATTTTCCATATGTAATCCTAATGCTCATGATCGTAAAATCAAAGTTTGGACAGATATTTAATTATGAGAATCAAATTCATTATAAGCTTCAAAGACTAGGTCTGTTAGAACCAACCATTGGTAATTTTCCTATGGCATCCCATCCCATCAGCCAAAAGTGGCGTGGATTGGAAGGGATGCTCTGGCCATCTCTTTTTATAATTATGCCCTGTGCAAAGGTGAGATAAGATAAATATGTGTATAGTTATATGCTGATACTTTATTTCTGCCATCTTGACCCTATCAACTCCCGAAAGTGAGGAGTTTCTAGCTCTGAAGCTTTGGTTATCCCTTTTTAGGATTTATGACCATGAGTATATATATGTATGTATAGTCATCTAAAAGATACAGTAGCCCAGATAAATTAGAAAATCTCACCCCACCGCAAGTAGAGTGACACTTAAGGTAGCCAGATGAAATTATCTCCCGAGATGAATAATCTGATAGTTTCATGCATGATAAAGTAAGAGAACCGGTATTTCTTAACTAAAACAAAGATACAACAGAGCATTACATAAAAGCGGGCAGCGGTCGGTTCGTTCCTATTAAGTAGTTATCTACGACCGCAGTGACCGCCTGTTGAGAAAACTGTTGGAGTTAGCGCGACGCAGATTGTAGTGAAATAATATTGTGCTGTTCGACTTTTTGAAAATATGTGGCGGTATTGTTGGGTAAGTTAATATTGATTGAGTTAGTAAAAAATAATTATTTTCTTAATAATATGATACAGGTTTTTGATATTTTTAGCTTACGATTTATTATTTCTTTTCGAAAATCAATTACCCCTTAATTCTATGTCCACCTAATCCAAACACTGCATGCTGAAAGAAATGAATATTTTTTTAAAATCCAAATTGTATTTAGGATATGGTTTTTAATATATTATAATATATTAAATAATTATTTAATAATCTTAAAAATATTTTCTGAAATTATTTTTTTATCCGTCTAGTAAAACCAGAGATTATCTGCAGCGCTGAAAGCATACAAATCGAAGAATTCTATACTGCACATCAATATTTATAAACATTACCGGTTTACATTCAGGAACAATTTAGCGGTCTGCCTCTTTATCATAATAGATTACGATTAAATTTTTTACTATTAAAAATCTTACCTCGCTGTAAAGAAAAACAATTAGGACATTAAAATACGGATCTAAGATTTACAGAAATATGGTTCAATATTTTTAAGCCACAATTAAAGTTAAATTTGACGGGATGTTTATATCATAAGTATACGAGTAGTACCTTTCTCAACCTTTTAGGACATACCGCGTAAATGATAAGTCATATCATAATTTATGGGTGAAGTAATGCTTACGCTTCAATCCTTCTAATTATTTCCGTTCTGTGTGAAAAATAATAAACATTTAATACAAATTTATGAAAATAGTGAACGACATTCGTCTCGGTATTCAAACGTTCCGGAACAAATATCTAAAACTTGAATCAATACAGCTTTATTGTTATTCGAAAATCCGAAGCGTTAAATTATGTGGCATTGATTGGTACCATTCAAAAGGTCTCTTACTATTTTGAGGATAAAATTAACATTCATAAATTATTACAGAAATACATATACTATCGCCATTAGTTCCTATTGGGGTAGGCAGAGACAACACCTTCTTATATATTTTTATTATTAAAGGATTATTATTATGATACTTATTATTTGAAGGATTATATATTATTTGCATCGTTTGCGTTTACCAATTACATAAATTAAAACAGGCATTAGTGTCAAAAATGATTCATTTTTAATTTTTTATAACCGTTATAGCTCAATGGGTAGCACAATTGACTATCATGCAGGCGTGGGTTCACATCTTGGGTCGGGCCTAGACCAAATTGACTTTTCTTAAGTAATATTTGTGGTTAGTTTATCATGGTTGTGATCGCTGAGGAAACCCACATAGCTAAGTTGTACTTAATCATGTGACTGTGTATTAGTACAAACGGGCAATAGGCCTTTTCGACACATTGTCCAAGCAAAACGTGCGGGGGCGGGGTACTCTGAACGCCAGTTGACAATAATGTCACATGATATTCAGAAGTATAAGAACCTCTGCCAAAACTTCGGATATATGTGGTGAGAACATACATACATATACTCCCAGCTATAAATCCCTAGAAGGGGATGCCAGAGCAAGGGAATTAAAAAATCCTCAGCCACTTTTGGAAGTTCCGTGGGGAAAAGATGGTGAAAGTAAAGGTTGTTGGTGATGGGTCTCCAACCACATCGCCCAAAAATCCCTTAAAAGCCCCAATTTTTAAAGCCCCACCTTTAGTCGCCTCTTACGTACACCCACCAGAAGAAATGGGGTAGTGCTATTCTAAGCCGGCACTACACAGCTACGAGTGAGAACGTTTGAGTAACAGTGACATAAAGAATTCGTAAAGTATAACCCATGTTATATGGTTTTATACATGCTAAATTTGGAAAAAGTGCGCTGATTTATTGGCCACTACAGAATTTTTAAAACGTAAAGTAGTGAGTTCACACAAGCAACTTTGTTAATTTCTATGGTCGAAACCACTTAATGTTTTTTTAGTATGTAACCTTTTTTTGATGGGTTAGAACAGTTTTGATCTCTGATGAGATGCATTATTTTACTCTAATTAATACACTTTAAATTGAAATTAAAAACTTTACTGCAAATAATTTAATCCATCCCATCCACATACATATATATACTCACGGCTTAAATTCCCTAGAAGAGGTAGCCAGAGAGTTAAAAAAAGAAATTCCTCAGCCACTTCTGGAAGTTGAGTGGGGAAAAGATCGTAAAATAAACCAAGTTGTTTACCAAGCGCATCACCCAAAAATCACTAAAAAAGCCCCAATAGCCTAAGTCGCCTCTTACGACACTCGCGGAAAGAAATGAGTTAGTATAATTCTAAGCCGACACTACACATCATTATCTTACATTACTTAAAATACATACATAAACATACATACATAAACTCACGGCTATATTTCCCTAGAAGGGGTAGCCAGAGCTAAGGAATTGTAAATTCCTCAGCCACTTTTGGAAGTTGAGTGGGGAAAAGATGGTAAAATAAAGGTTTTCGGTGATGGGTCTCCAACCGCATCGCCCGAAAATCCAATGAAAATCCCCAATACCCTTAGTCACCTCTTACGACAACCGTGGGTAGAAAGGGGTAGCGACATTCTAAGCCGCCACTACACGGCAAATACTTAAAATACGGCAGTACTTAAAATAGTTTTTAATAAGACCGAATTCCCAATCCATTAACGTATCCATAACCAGTAACCAAATATATCTTACTATACTATAAGCTACCAATCCGCGCTACCAAAGAGCTCTCAGAATTTCCCCGTATTAATTTACAAGCAAGCCTCATCGCGGTGAGTTCGTACTATCACTGGGTAACCGCAAAGGTACCTATCAGTTTTCCTAATCTGTCTTTTGGTTGCGATACGCTTTCTACGTAAAACGTAAATCGACATGCTATATTCTAAATCATGCTGAATCTTAGAGTGAATTAAGAAAATTTATTTACGAGAAAAGAAATTATTTATTCATAAAATCAACCTTAGGTACACCAAAAACATAAGAACTTAATTGTAAAGAGGAAAGATTTGATTGTGTTTTTTAGTCACCGATATAATTAAATAAATAAATCAATATATACGGACATATTATACACATACATGATGCGACATGATAGTCCAGTGGGTAGAACACCCGCCCTAAAAACAGAAGGGCGTGAGTTCCAATCCTGGGACGGGGGCCTACACCAATTTGTCTTTTCTAAAGTCATATGTGTGGTTAATTTATCATGATTGCTAACGGTGAGGGAAAACATCGTGAGGAAGGAAACCCACATGGCTGAGTTGTACTTAGTCATGTGACAGTGTATTCGTACAAAACGGCGATAGGCCTGCCCCCTATCACGTGAGTACACTGTCTAAGCAAAACGTGGGTACCTTCTCTGGAAACTAGATGGCGCCTGCCATGTGAGTTCAGGAGTATTGGTACCTCTGCCAACCCCTTCGGGGATAAAAACGGCGTGAACGTTTAACGTTTATATTATACACAGATAAAGTTCGACCCAAACTAACTTGTAAGAATTTGTGTTATGGGATACTAACTCAACGATATATTTTATATTATATAATACACATATAAATAACATCCAAGACTGAGAAACAATCATTTATGCTCATCACATAAATGTAAAATAAAATAATGAAATATATTTAAACAATTCTTCTACCAATTTAAAGATACATCTTTCAGATAAAACACTGCTACTTCATCACGGTAAATGCTATAACGGGGGATGTTATGTTAGTGCAGTCGCAGAAAAAAAAAACACTACCACCCGTGAAATACCACCCGTGCAAATCTGGGGCAAACCCATTAGTAAACAATATTATATGATTGCATACATACATTCATTCATATACTTACGGCCGTAAAACCCAAAAAGGAAGCAAGATCTTCACAGCTAGAAACTCCTCAGCCACATTTGGAATTGAAAGGGGACAAGATAGTAGAAAAAAAGTCAGTGGCGATGGGTTTCCAACGGCATCGCCGAAAAACTACTTAAAATGCCCCATACTGCTAATCGCCACTTACGACACCCGTAGCTAGCAAGGGGAAGTGACATTCCAAGCGTGCCGGCTTATATGATTGCATTGTTTAAATAATAAATTATAACATTATACATGTCTATTACTTAAACATATATTTAAATTAAATGAGGTACAGCTATCGTAACTTTGTACAACTGAATCATGTTGTGAATCTAGTCTATATGACTATTTATAACCAAACTAATACAATTCCTAAAAAAACCTCTTCCCGGCTACTGAAAATGTAGACTGATAACGCAGGAATCCGATTCAAATTCAAAGTCGGCTTTGTTAGAATCCAATTTACTCTAACCACCTGACCGAAGAGGCTTACTTCGGTGTGTCAAAGTATGAATCCATACCCGAAAGGGAGTTTTACAATGATTTCTATAGTGAAAAACAGTCCTGCCTGACTGGTGTGGTGTTTTTCCTTTGAAAAAATAATTATATATTGGTTTTTGACATGCGATGGATGCAGAGGTACAAACTGTTTACGGTAGAGTCGTGTTCAATTCAATCTCTTAATAAAAGAGTACTTCCAGGAAGAAATAAAATTATAGTTATACATTAGGTTGGACCACAGCTCTATCTTCACCACTTTGTGCTGTTACTATTTCTTGAGAGCGTTTGAGGAACTTACAATTCACATGTGGGATGTTAAACATTAAGATCAAAAATACGACTGTCAGTTTAATAACATTTCAGTTAAAACATAAGGTTATGTAAAATATATATATATATATATATATATATATATATATATATATATATATGTATTAATTAATTTTGAATTAAATTGACTACAATAAGATTATTGAGTGAAAATATAAAGCTATGCTTGGAATACGATTATAAATATGATAAGTTGAATTGATGTCATATAGCAAAAGCCATCTTACCTAAATATAAAAAGATATATAGGTACAGGAACAGCAGAGTGCGTTTTTTTTTTTAATTGATATAATGTAATTTTAATTATGCACTTATTTTCAATATCTATAAGTGTGGAAATGTCATACTTTTTATGTTAGCTCTATTTTTGTAAAGGCCAAAGTTTTTGCTTGATATATGAATTTTGTAGATACTTATTTTGCTTGTAAATGGATATAGCTACAATATTGTTATTATTCTAAAAGACGAAGTATTGGTTAAAACCGAAATCAAGTTGATAAAATCGTCGACCGTACCTAAACTACCTCAGCTGGAGGATGTTTTTAGGAAACTCGATGTGCACCTAAGAATAATTGTTCACCGAAATTCTCAGCTTGTAAAATTAACATAATAAGATGCACGTATCACAACAGCGGGTGCATGGAATTATCCCAACTGTTCGATGAGTCTGTGGCAAGTAAACAAAACAATGAATTCATATCTGGAACCTCACTTGAGCATAAATCAGCATGAGGTTAAAAGAGTGCAAACCTCGAGTCTACGATAAACAACAAGATCGGCCGCAGATGTCATAATTATCAGCCTACCTCAAATGGAATGGAGTGATTGGACGATATGGCTGGAGTCCAATCACCAAACGTTCTTTTTTTTACCATGTCCAATAAGCTTCCAGAAGTGGCTAAGAAGCTTCTTATTCTAAAGCTTTAGCTACTCCTTTTCTTGGAATTTATAGCCGTGAGGAGGAGCAAATGTATATATTTATATGGAAACTTGATAGAGGCTTGACCAGGTTTCTTGTACTACAAAGCTTTACCTTGTTCTCTCTATTAAACCATTTTTAGCTAGTGTTACAATTTTATTTTTTATTATATATTTTATCTTAAATAATACTTTATTCTATTAACCCTAAAAAGGATATTTTATTGTAATATCATATACGAACATGTTATAAATTTTAGATTAGGTATTTTTATATTTAATAGATAGATTATTGACAATTTTAGATGTAAGAATATTTGTTCAAAAATATATTTCCATTCAACAAGTTGCGTAACTGAATTAACAAATACAAAAAAATCATATTCAATAGCACGCTTTTCGATACCAAATCTCTATTATATTTACAATGGCGTAATTTAAAGCGGTTCTATAGTGGACTTCCCATAACGAATAGTTCAGTGATCTTAGTGAAAGTGAAATAAGTTAAGGTCGTTTTGATTGAAGAAAGTAAACACTATTCACTGCACCGATCTTGGACTCGAATTAACAATTACACGCAGATCACAGAGTTTCAGACATTTGTAAGGAAAGGAAATTTTATGGAGCATTTTACTTACGTAATCCAGTCTTTGTTGAACTAAAATTTTGTTGACCCATCGATAAAAATATTTCAAGTGTATCTTGAAATCATAATACAATTTGATACAGGGAAATTTGATTGAATTAAGAATGTAAGACACTTAAAACCAAAAAAATGCCTTGTTTACTTTTTGTTCCTCAGTAAACATAAAACAACGAAGATACAAAACGTGTATATTTGCTTGAGTATACTACTTTATTGTCAATCTAACTGATGGATTTAGCAAAATATTTGCTTTCGTACACTGTTCTCATGCTTTGTATAAAGGTTGTAAAATAAAGAATAAATTGCTAGCCACATCGTCCATCAAACGCTTATAAGGCTCCAGACCCATCTATTAACCCAAATCGTTCCCTCGGGAATACATGCATTTATGCTTCTTACCAAAACTACTTGGTTTTTTATTTTTCTGTACATCTTTACCCGTTTAAAACCTTGTTCCAGAAGTATGTTCTTTCTTATCTCGACCTTTCTTTATTTTATCATTTAATATAATAACTGCAAAAGATACATACATACATACATATACTCACGGCTATAAATCCCTTAACGGGGTAGCCAGAGCTTTGGAATAAGAAATTCTTCAGCCACTTTTGGAAGTTGATTGGGGAAAAGATGGTAATAATAAATGTTTTTGGTGACGGGTCTCCTACCACATCGCCCAAAAATCACTTAAAAAGCCCCTATACCCTTAGTCGCCTCTTACGATCACCCACGGGTAGAAATGGGGTAGTGTTATTCTAAGCCGACACTACACGGCAAAAGATATCAATATATAATCCACATATTCAATAAACATTTTAAAAGTCTTTACTAGAAATCATACAAGCAATGGTTACCTTCACTATCTAAGCGATAAGCTAGATTCTAACGGTCATCCATCACACTTTAAAACCCATTTTACAAAGCAGAGCTAACAAAATCAAGTGGCTGAACTCTTTAATGAAACTGGAGTTATTGCAAACAAGTCACCACAGAGTAAACCAATTTCCAAACGCATTCTAAATTCAAGTTATAGCAATGCATTTGTCTAATTGAAAAGTAAACAACAGAAAACGTGATTGCTTTTCAATGTTATATTTGCAATCTATCTTACGCAGCACTTTTTGTACATTTTCATTCGCTTCGGTTTTGACATTTAGCGGCGATGTTATTAGTAGGCAAGAATTCACAATATTTTAATAGGGTCTGTCATTTGCACAATTATGGACAGTGTGCTAACTTGTTACTTACCACAACATACCATCTTGTCCCTTATCAACTTCCAAATGTAGCTGAGGAGTTTCTAGCTTTAAAGCTCAGGCTACCCCTTTTTGGCATTTATGGCCGTGAGTATATGTATGTATGTAATTACAAAATTAATTGTTTAGAAAAACACTTCTCCATTTCTACATTTGGGTGAATTTTCAAAGAGAATAACAAACAGTTACAACCAGGATAGGTCAGTGGGAGAATCATTTCCTCATGCAGGAGACGCAAAAATCCTTAGACTGGCCTTTACAAAAAAAAATTCTATTGTAATTTGCGGTGTGGGGAAACATCGTCTGGAAAACCACATGGCTAAGTTTTACTTAGTCATTATTAGTAGTTATAAAATTGTTTCGTTACTGACTCACTGACAGACAGCGCCCAGCCTAAACGACTCGACCTAAAAAGCTGAAGTTTAGTAGGTAGATAGTTTTAGTGCTTAAAATTAACACTAAGAAAATATTCACGGCTATAAATCCCAATAAGGGGTAGCCAGAGCTAAGGAATTGGAAATTCCTAAGCCAGTTTTGGAAAGTTGAGTGGGGAAAAGATGGGGAGATAGAGATGGTGATGGATCTCCAACCGCATCGTCCAGAAATCCCTTAGGTAGTGCTATTCTAAGCCAACACTACACAGCAAAGCCGACCACACAGCAAGAAAATAATTCTCAGAAATTCCCTCGGGAACGGGAGTTATGGGAAATTGAGGTTTGAAACTTATAGATATTGATATATACATTATAAATGGATTAATAGAAATTCGTAAAGACACAGAAATGACATAAGATTAAAGTTTATGCGAAACTACATATATTTTGTTATACATACATTATCTTCATTCCATATATTTTGTTATTGTTATTGGTGGTTAGCTGTGTAGTGTCGGCTTAGAATAGCACTACCCCATTTCTTCCGGTGGGTGTACTTAAGAGGCGACTAAAGGTATGGATGGGGGCTTTAAAGGGATTATTGGGCGATGCGGTTGGAGACCCATCACCAACAACCTTTATTTTACCATCTTTTCCCCACTCAACTTTCCAAAGGTGGCTGAGGAATTTCTCATTCCTTAGCTCTGGCTACCCCATCTAGGGATTTATAGCCGTGAGTATATGTATATATGTTATTGTTGAATTATTCAGTTAAAGGCTTATGGATTTGGGTGTTAGTGGTAGCGTTGTTGAGGTTGTCTCAAATAACCATTCCATGCGGATGAAGTCGTGGGTAAAAGCTGGTAACATATATGAATGAAGCCTCAGATTGCGCACTGTCTCATCATTTTTACATTAATAAAGCCTTTTAATCGCTGGCTTTGGATGTTATTAATATCGCGTACATATAGGAAATATTCATCATCTTAAGATGCGTAAACCATTTTATATTAACATTCATTGGTCATGATTACTTATACAACAGTTTTGCGCCGATCATACCATAAATAACTTGAAAGTTGCATGTCAATTAGAACCAAATTTTAAGCATATTATATGCGTATTGGTACAATAATGGTCAATTCAGAACCATGGTCAAAACTACTCAATTCGAGTGGTTGTTTTCTTATACAACTTTTTACGTAATCTAGCTGTAGTTTTTCGAACATACATGAATTAAAAAATGATAGCGTGAATAAACAGCTGGGGCTCCAATGTTTTGAAGTGGCGGCCACGTACCGGACGATGCCGTGTGGGTAAGCCTTAGGCCACCCACAAGGTCAAACGGTGACTTGGTCAAGATCGCGCGAAACCGATGGATGAGGGCAGCACAGGGCCTGTGGTTGTGAGGATCTTTTGGGGAGGTCTATGTCTAGCAGTAGACGACTACTGGCGAATAATGATGATGATGATATTCTCACGGCTATGAATCCCAAAAAAGGTTAGCGAGAGCTTCAGAATTAGAAATTATTCAAAGAATATTGAGTGGGGAAATATTGTAAAATAAAGGAGGGCCTAGTGAAGGGTTACTAGCTACATAGCTAAACTATCACTTAAGAAGTTACAAAATCCTACGTCTGCCTCCGTGGTCTCTCGGTTAAGCGCTTGGCTTCAAGTACGAAGGTCTCGGGTTCGATCCCCGGGTGGTAAACTCACAAATTTAATTTGTTGGATTTAACCCAGTTTGGAAGTATATTGCAGGCTTGAATCACCTGATTACCCGAAAATAAAGATGATTCCGTGCTTCGGAGGGCACGTTAAACCGTGTCGGTCCCGGCTAATGCCACGGTAGTAGTCGTTACTCTGCCAACCCGCAAATGGCCAAAGTGATGGACTAAAGCAAAATCACCTTATATAGGGTAGGCTCGAGCCCCTTGGTGGCGACAAAGTATGGGCTGTGAGGAATCCTTTCTTTAGTCACATGGTACTAAACCCACGAGAAGAAATGGGTTAGTTCTATTCTAAGCCTACACACAGCTGATGCTTAGCTTAACGACTACGGGTAATTCGTTTTTAAAAATCGTTCAATAACAATTGTAATTGGTGTAGGTACAAAGTTTCTTTCATAAATTGGTTCGATTGTTCATGACCATGCACGAAAAGCGATTGACTAGATATAACAATGGTTTCTTAAAGAAATTGCATGTCGAGAATATCACGAATGTCTCAATTATTTCACAACTAGCATCTGCACCGACTTTGTTCGAATAAGCATTTTTTTTTAAGAATTGTAAAGGAATAGCAATAACACTTTGATAAAAAACCCAGTTTTCTCTTCGGGGAGTTTGTGATCAGAGGTTAAGTAAACTTGTGGGAAATAATAAAAGATTTGGCTGAGTTGTACTTAGTCATGTGACAGTGTATTCGTACAAAACGGCGATAGGCCTGCCCCCTATCACGTGAGTACACTGTCCATGCAAAACGTGGGTACTCTGAACACCAGGTGACTAAGTCACGTGATGTTCAGAAGTATTAGTACCTCTGCCAACCCCTTCGGGGATATTCGGCGTGAACGTTTATGTTATGTTATGTAATAAAAGATTTGGCTGAAGAGCTAACCCCAAGAAATCTCGGCCATCAGATAAAATAACTATTGTTTATTGAAAAATATTTCATTATCAACACGCTTATTAATGAGCCACGCAAATTTAATACATTAATAAATGACGTATGTCATACAAACTATAATCTGGTTTCTAAACAAACCTATAACAATTTTACCTAACCTTCCCTTAAAAATAAGAAAATCACATCCTTTACGTCAATATCTCACAATCTTATCTGAAAACATAAAATTTTAATAATTACATAAAACTTTGACTTATTATTTCGATCTAAAACTCATTTAAAAGTCCTGCCCTTCATAACGAAGTTTTAAATTATACGATGATAAAGAAAAGCATTTATAAGACACTAAGATGCTCAAATCTGCTGATTACTTTATTATGACAATCTTCAATCTTTTTCCGCTCTGCTTCCATTGCTTTTTATAAACGCAGCCTCTTTTTTCCATTATATCATGACACAGTTTTTTTTCTCATTTGCGGCTGATGTAAGAAGTCTATTTTATTTATCAACTTCGCAACCGACTAGTAGCACCTTCCGGCGGAGCCAATGTCCTAATTATCAAATTGGTTAAGTTATCTTGTTACTCAATTACATAATGACTCATTATAAAGAGATTTGCCAATGAAAGTTTATATTTAATTCTATTATTTGATTTGCAGATCGCTACGTTGATAGTGGCAGTCACATCAATTCGAGTTCCGGTAGATTATGATGTGAATAATACTGCAGATACAATCAAACAGGAAGCTAATAGTAAAAGTCAACCAGTTCATTACGAGATAAAGGGTGGTGAAGTTGACAGTTATTTAGTACCACCAGATCCTCACAAATCTGATGAATCAAACGATAAAGATGCACCAGCAACGTATCTTCTACCTCCACTACCAGACAAGCAAAGTGAATATTACATGCCTGAATCAACACAATCCGATTGGTATCCTATTATCAAAGTACCTACAAAGTTAACACGAAATCATAACAACATACCGAAAAATAAAGCTCCTATGTCTGAACGCATAAATTACAAACGAGGGGTATCTACAGAAAAGTACCAATTTTCAACACCTTCAAGACAACTGGAACCTCCAAAGAATGATCCGTCAGAGTTTGTTATAACAGCACTACCAGAAGAACAACAACTTCCTGTATTGGAAATAAGGAAACCATTTAAAGTTTCACCTCCTTCTGAAGAGTATGAGCTACCCATTTATTCTCCTCAAGAGCATTACAATCATTTGATTAAAGTGCCTCTGCAGTTTGACCCAGTGCCACCGACGTTAGCATTGCATCTTACTCCTCCTAAACCATTCTTCGCTAAACATAAGATCCCGACAAATATGTATCCGAAGAAATTCTCCAGTTTCAAGCCAGTACCGATACCTCTTGGACAATTTGCAGAAGGTTCTTTGGTTGAGGTGCCTAAGGCAAGGCCAATGACACAGTTCGCTCCAGCCCCAGGTTCTGAATTTATAAGAGTTATCCCGTTTGATGAAAAGAAGGCTTTTAACTTTGAAAAGGCGGAGCACCAAAAATTATTGAAAGAAGAGGAAGCTCATAAGGTATATTTTTCCATACATAAAATTTAAATCTAACTATTTTTTTTGTCATATTCGTTCGGTTGTTCAAAATCTGAGAGCAGGAACATTACATATATACATAGTTTGACCGCATTTTTTGTCCTTTGTGACTCAAAATGCACAAAGTGTTAGAGCCACTTCAATAGTATTTTGGCAATATGGATGGAAATCTACCATTCAGTATATATGTATAATCGAATTTCAAATGACAAAATACGAATAAATATAAAAAAAAAACATGTTTATTTACCAAAAACAATTACATAAACATAACAAACCTACTCCCTAAAAAAGGGGCAGAGCCCTGTGAGCATAGGATAAGTAGTAACAATAACTTATAACTTATAATAACTTTAATTGTTAGTAGCAAATTTAGTACAAATCTAAACAATTAGAAACAATCAATATAACGGCAACCAAAGTATACATAAAATGTGTGTGTATATGTACATGTATGTGTGTCGGTGTATTGAGTGTAAGTAAATATGTACATGTCGTGGCCATATCGTAGATTTGAACACATCGTGAAATGATCGATCATTTCATGAAATGTGACCATTTCATGATGTGGCCAACTTAATTTGACCAGATCATAAAATTGTCAACTTTTCACGATTTTGTCATCCACGCTTGGCCAGATCGTAGAAATAGGGTAACCTCTGAAATGCGATCCAAACTCTACCGTTTTTTAAAATATTGCTCAGTTTTTTCGTAATTAGCAAAGTATTCGAAAACCTTTTCGTCGAAAACTCTTTTGTTATTACTTTCTTCCTCGCTTAATAACGAATTATTAACTTTTTTACTGCGAGAAATAACACTTTTGACAGCGGCCGCCATCTTTACTCATAAACAAAGCGTTTCCAGCGCCTCTACCGGAAATTAATGTAACTACTTTACGATATGACCAAATAATGTTAACCATTTCATGAAGAGGCCGCGCGTTTAGTTGGCCATATCGAGAAACGATTTCTTATCATTGATCTGCCCAAACCACATCACGATGTGGCCAATAAACAGTTGAACATTTCATGAAATACGACCATTTCATGAAATGATCGATCATTTCATGATGTGATCAAATTTACGATATGGCCACGACATACACATATATATATATATAAATAAATAATACATACAATGATATACTATCTATGTGCAAAACTCTAAGAACATACATTCAACAATACTTCAGTTTCCTCATAAGTCAATTTGAGAAGGTATTCACGTACTCTTAAAACAAATTCATGGTTATTAAGACCATAAAAATGTGTGAACAACCATTTTATGCACATTGAAAAGTTGATTAAGACATTTACGCATACATTAGTTTTAATTAGGGAAGCCAGAAACTATCGATGCACAATACTGAAAAACCGCTCGAGTTTCATTTAATTTCAGTAATTTTAAAGTTAACGTTTGCCTCAATAATTTTAGAATTATCAATAAATTTGAAAAAAAATGCTTATAGATAATCAAATGTATTTGAAGGCCTGCAAATAATACCCCTTCAATATTTAAAAAAAAAGTTTAAAAAGTACAATTTTCGGCAGCACTCGTTGTAAAGTAAAGTCACGGACAATAGATTATGAACTAGTGAAAACTAAATCTCTTACATTCACCAATATCATTGAGCATTTAAAACAGCTTGAAAATAATTCTCACGAGCACATAAGTAAAATATTGCATATCCATAATAAACAAACAGGTTCAGTTTGAAGTGGCACTACCCCATCACTGTAGTTAAGGTGATTATGATTTGATTAAAAAATCAAGCACACACTGTAATCTTAGTGTAATCAAAATTATTAACGATAAAAAACAATAATATTAAGTGCACTATTTTTGCCATTATAACAGAGCCGAACCAATAATTTTCAAAAAAAGAAATTTTTGTTATAATGCTGTTTGTGTACCTTTTAATTAAATAAATAAATACATAGCCGTGTAGTGTCGGCTTAGAATAACACTACCCTATTTCTACCCGTGGGTGATCGTAAGAGGCGACTGAGGGTATAGGGGCTCATTAAGTGATTTTTGGGCGATGTGGTTGGAGATCCGTCACCAAAAATATATTTTATTACCATTTTTTCCCCAATCAACTTCCAAAAGTGGCTGAGGCATTTTTTATTCCAAAGCTCTGGCTACCCCGTTAAGGGATTTATAGCCGTGAGTATATGTATGTATGTAAATAAATAAATCATTACAATAATTACAGCAATTGCACACTCAGCAGACGGAAGAGGAGTTTCCCAACGTAGAAACCAGCGATCCTGAAACATCCGAATCCAACTATCACCATCCCAGAGGTAAGCATTTTAAGAGAAAGAAGTTAGGTACATTTATATATGTCCTGAATTTATTTCAATTTTAATTATGTACAAGCAACCAGCAACCAGTGTTTCATGGGAAGCATATTCGTCATCATGCTATCTTATGCTAAAACCATTCTATATGGTAATATATGTATCTTGTAACTCACGCTATCAATTCTGGTTGACGTAGGCACAGACTTTCAATCTCCGCTTTCAAACTTCATTTTCTTCCCTCACATTCGTTATTCACAAACTACCTCAACAACCCATCTTTTAAGAATTAAACATAACTCAACCTTTAGATTATAGCGTTTCGAGGAATCAAATATCAACTGCATCCACTGCCACTTGCTATACTAAACAATCGTTACCATACACCAGCGTAAGAAACAAATACAAATACAAATAGTTTATTCAAGAAAAGCGTACAAGTTAATTATAATGGTTTATAAACAAAAACTGTGCTTAACTTTACAGTGCAATTTTAAAGATAATTGCAGCCGAACTAGACGATAGTCTGTGTTTCAGCATACAATTCACGTTATATAGTCTTATCAAAGTTTTGTAGTTCTAATATTAGTGGCTTTAAAAGACAATATTTACAAAATTTTATCCTACTAAAATATATTTATATATAGTTAGAGCATGCAAATTTTAATTCATCATTAGGATGAAATATTGTATATTTAAATTAAATTAATAAGATTCTGTGTGAGTATTTATTTGTATCTGTGAGTGTGTGTGTGTGTGTGTTTGTGTGTGTGTGTGTGTATTAATGTTTGTCTTTTACATCTTTTAAATTGATTTGACACAGAATTGTATTATGCACAGCCGTTCGCGTCTTTGTCAGTTATAATTTAACTTCTAATTGTAAATTTAATCACAGAGATCAGTAGATCAGAAAATACTTTTTTTTTGAAATTATTAATATATATGTATTTTATAAAGTATTTTTGCTTGGAGTATATTTATTATCGTTTGTGCTGGATATAAGCTCGTTCCGAAGAACTGCACAAAAATCGGCCCTGCTGCGCTGTTATTGTGTTAAAACAAAATAAATACATAAAAACACTTTCATACCACGGATATATTTCAATACGGATACAAGAGCACATTTAACATACATTGCCCCTTATTTTCGCAACAGAGCATTTAATTTCAGTGGAAATACAGTTAAATATAATATATACTTAAAATTAGCCGTGTAGTGTCGGCTTAGAATACACTAACCCATTTCTACCCGTGGGTGATCGTATGAGGCGACTAAGGGTATAGGGGCTTATTAAGTGATTTTTGGGCGATGTGATTGGAGACCCGTCACCAAAAACATTTATTATTACCATCTTTTCCCCAATCAACTTCCAAAAGTGGCTGAGGACTTTTTATTCCAAAGCTCTGGCTACCCCGTTAAGGGATTTATAGCAGTGAGTATATGTAGGTATACTCAAAATGTTATCTTTTTGTTCGCAGGCAACGTATACCCATCCCAGCAACAGAAAGCTCCTGCACCGTCCCCATCATCGAATTCCCCTTACTCCCCCGCAGCGCCCGCCCCAGACCAGCGGACAGAGTTCAGGATGCATGGCATGAATGGACCTCACAGCTATCAGTTCGGATATGATACTGGGAAAGGGTGAGAGCATCACTTTTTCTATTAATTTTCATAAGACTCTTTATTTTACTATCTTCTCCCCAATCAACTGTGAAACTGGCTCAGGAATTGTTGATTCGGAGACTCAGGCTACCTCACCGTTTTGGATATAATTATAGGTTTTAGAAATAATCCCAATGCAATAAGGTCCAATTTATGGATGTTATAAAATAAAAAAATGAGAAGAACTGGTGGAATCTGGAGGGCCCATAAGATCGCGTGCACCTTGGGCAATTGACAGTATATATTTAATTTAATTGTTTTTGCAGCAAAAACCGGCAATTTCGTTTCGAAGAGCGCGACAACGACGGGAACGTACGAGGCCACTATGGGTACATGGACAAAGACGGGAAGATGAGAGTAGTTAACTACAACGCGGACCCTGAACATGGGTTCCATGCGGAGTCACCTAAAGAGGAGGAGAAGGAGAAGATTTAATGTGTGATGTATTTTAGTGTAAAGTGAACATATTTGTGATGAAGCCTGGCAGAAGTTAACTTTCTTCGGCTGCTGAAAATGTAGGGACGTTTTTTTGTGGTTAAAAGTTTAGTGCGCTGTTTTTAATGTATATTTTAGGTAATGTTTGTGATGCGATAATGTTTTTTTTATGTTATACATTAAGCCAAGTATTTTGTAACCTGTAGTATGACCAAATCTAATTATATTTATGTGTTAAATTCAAATCGATTGTTTATATGTTCAAGCCCGCAAATATCATAGTTTTGCGGCTTGTGTTTGGTTTCAAAATAGTATTATTATAGTTCATTAGTAATAGAACGAGGCAGCATGATTATCGTTTTATTACGTTCAATTACTTTTCAGTCCCTAACAACTTTTTTCTCAATCTCCGCAAGTTGAGGACAATGGTACTGGATATCGTAAATTTATGTAAAACAACAACAGTAGACATAGTTTCATCATAGTGTGACATGAATTTAAAATGCATTTTCTTTAGGTTATGTTGAACTTTGTATTGTTTTTGTTGTGCGAAGAACACAAATGTTCTGTATAAATAAATATTGTGTCATAAAATTATTTATAAGATGCGTTATTTATGTTTTGATTCAATGTAAATGATTGAGGAGATGGTGAATTAAATACGTTAAATAATGATCAGGAGTTTTATTATATTTAATTACGTTACAAAAATATATGTTATACAATAACAATAATATAAATGAAATACATATTTTTAAAGAAGAACCTTTAGTAAATATTTTCAGTCATTCATCGTGGATCCTAAAATCCCATTTTATTTCTTAGCCTCTATACATCCTTGAAAATCAGTATAATATAGATTGCAATTTAAGGACTTATTTTTAACGCTTTAATAAATATATGTCATGTGTATTATTTTCCTTCTAAGTCAATAAGTCTTAAATTTGTTCGTACGTTCATTGTATACAAATTTAAATAATTTAGTCATGAACATGTATACACTAGGTATTTTTATTTTCAGTAATAATTGCATACAATTTACCATTCCCTACATAAAACAAGATAAGGGTTGAAGTACGCATATACATTTTAAGCCATTAGTTTAATTAATTAATTATATTTGGCTTCGCATGCTAAGGCTGATTTAAATCACAATAATATTATCTACAAACATTTTCCTATTGTCATCCCTTTCCGAAAAAGTGTCCTTGCCAGCATGTTTCCATTAATATTAGCGATTTTGGTTATGAAAATAGTAAGATATGCAAATTAAGCTTAAATAATCAAGCAAAAATAATTGAAATAATGTTGATTTGCTTCTCAGAAGTGCATTACTAGACTTTGTTATGATTCTTTAATATGATTCCTGCATAGCTAGTACGAGTGTCCTTTTACCTGGATATCGCGTGGTATTAAACAGCCATCTCTAATGCACTTACAAAGCATCGTATACTGCCACCTAATTCTAACTGATATCGTGTCGATAAAATAGCGCTCTTACTAGGGTCCTGTAGGGCAAGCACGAGCGCAATTTTATCGACACGATAACGGTTAGAATGAGATGGCAGAATACGATATTAAGTAAGTGCGTAAGAGATTGCTGCTTTATCCCACGCGATAACTAGTTTAAACACGGCTCGAGCTTGCCCTGCTGAAGGGCAAGCACGAGCGCTATTTTATCGACACGATAACGGTTAGAATGAGATGGCAGAATACGATACTAAGTAAGCGCGTAAGAGATGGCTGCTTTATCCCACGCGATAAATAGTTCAAACACCGCTCTAGTAGTTAGTAGCCGGGCTGGAACGCCTGGCAGATTTATATGTAAAGTAAATATATTTATTCGTAAATATATTTGATGATTTTCAATGCGAACGCTTAAGTTGTATCTGCACGGACTTACTATCACCACATATATTATTATTTTTTGAGTTATAGTCGAGACTATGATAGTCTAACAGGTACAGGAATAACCATTTTACAATTTTTGAGACCTCAACAACGGTCTCGAAACACAAGCTTCATAAAGAGTAACTCAGATTTTGTAGATTTTCAGACATATTCTTGTTCACAGTTGTTTTTGGAATCATCATATACTATCCTAATATTTTTATCCTACTTTTATGGAAGCACATTTTTTAAATCTTATTTGGGAATGTATGGATTCATGGCACATATGGCAACGTTTAAATAAACGCAAATCTTTCAGCCCCGACTTCTCCCAAGGCATAACAATGTAGTTTATGTTCGATCCCCAACAGGAGACTGGACGCGCCAATCCGAAACAATTCGTGAGACAGCCAATCAGCGCCCAGCTCAGAATTTCTGAGTGGTAGTTGTGACTATCATAACAGAACTATTTAACAATGTATGAGACCACAACAACGGTCTCGAAATACAAGTTTTATGAACAGTAACTCAGATATTGTAGATTTTATTTAATAAATTCGGAACCTTAACATATTCTCATTCTCAGCTATTTTTAGACTCAACCTATACTAGTATATATAGACTTTTACGATTGCACAAGACTTGGAAAACCATGTAATAACACGCGATTAAAATATCTAAAAATCAATAGTTGTTTTAATATAATCAACCTATACTATTTTAGTTTTAAGAAAGCATCTTAACAAACAATCTAAAACAAATGTATATGAATTCAGCAGAAATCTGTCATTTTTTAAATAAACGCAAATCTTTCAGCCCCGACTTCTCCCAAGGCATAACAATGTAGTTTATGTTCGATCCCCCCCAGGAGACTAGACGCGCCAATCCGGAACAAGGTGGGAGACAGCCAATCAGCGCCCAGCTCAGAGTGAACTAGGACTAACCAGTTTATTGCGTCGCGCCATGTTCTTATACCTCCAGCTGGCTTAAGGCCTACCTGTAAAAATAATTAAAAAAAATAATATCTTTAATATCAAAGAAATCTAGACCATATTTTGTGTGTTTTAAGGGTTTTGTAGTCAAATGTTGTAACCATTATATTATCATCATTTTTCTGTCTTTGTGTATGTTACGGCATATATATCAGAAATTATTAACATTGTGTTCTTGAGAATTTATGGGTAAATAAACTAAAATATATGTTGTAATTTTCAGTAAATACTATCAAATCAGTTTGAACAACATAATATTTTACTTAAGATGGTCTAATACATTCTATAATGATTTCATTATTGAATAAAACGCTCTGATAATGAGATCATATTAGATAATACAGCTTAACTTACAGTACAACCGAATATAAAAGCAAAATTTTAAAAAAATCATTAAAAATGACTTTTCTAAATACATTCACACAATTCGATTATTTATCATGCTTATTACCTGTGTGAAGCCCGGGCGCATCGGTACTACAATGTATAAATATATAATAAATATTTATTGTATTCTTTTGCAGCAAACATTTTTATACTAAAAAGGATGATGGAATTAATTTTATTACCTTCTTCCCAGTCATAGCATAGAAGTTTCTGATAGCTCGACACATAACAAGACCGACTGGCAACGTAGCGTTAACAGCCTCTTTGCCTGTTGATGTTTTGATGAAGTCTGCACCAGCCATCATCGATATCATAGATGCTTTATATACCTGAGGATAAAAGGACTTGATAAGTTGATTACGGGCTTCGGATGGCCTGTTAAGCTGTCGCTCCAGGTTACTATCACGCTAATAGTCATGCGAAACCCACATGAGGCCAGTGTAGTGGACCATGGCCAAATCACCTTATGCAGGGTAAGCTTGAGCCCCTGGGTGGAAACATATACGGGGTGAGAGGAATAAGAAACTGAAATATTTAACTGACCCATTGAGGGTCTCTGTCATGCGATGACAAAAAATGTGTTTTTCATAGTATCCTCAGAATTTTTTCACTTCATAAATTTTAAGTTTATAAGTATAGTAGTTTCGGCTGAGCATTGATTCTGAATTAGTGAGTCAGTTTGGCCATTTTTTAAGAAAATGGATTGAACTCTTAATTTTTTCGGGATAAAAATTGTCCTATGTGTTAATTGGGATCATTACCTAGCTACCTGTAAAATTTTGCTAGCTGCCTTAAATATTGAATAATTATCCCCGTTTTAGCAACATTTTTCACTGATTCGTTGCTCCTATTGGTTGCAGCGTGATGATATATAGCCTAAAACATACATACATACATATACTCACGGCTATAAATCCCTAGAAGGGGTAGCCAGAGCTAAGGAAATAGAAATTCCTCAGCCACTTTTGGAAATGTGAGTGGGGAAAAGATGGTAAAAATAAAGGTTGTTGGTGATGGGTCTCCAACCGCATCGCCCAACAATCCCTTAAAGGCCCCAATACCGTTAGTCGCCTCTTACGTACACCCACCGGAAGAAATGGGGTAGTGCTATTCTAAGCCGACACTACACAGCAAAACCTTCCGCAATAAATGGACTATCTTACACAAAAATATTTTTTCAATTAGATTGGGCAATTCCTGAGATCCTAGCGTTCAAACAAACAAACCAACAAACTCTTCAGCTTTATAATATTGGTATAGATGAATCATTCCTGTAATTGGTAACAGGGTCTGTCTCATTTTTGATTATTTATAAGACATAACGTTCGCAGTTTCATTCAGTATTGTATTGTATAACTTTCATATCCTAAATTTATGCATATAGTTCAAAAATAGCGCATCCATTTAATCAATATTTTATTATATAGCTTTCAGTCAAACCCTTCATTGCAATAAAACGTGTAAGAGGGAGAATGTCACTTTGCGTGACAAAACCACCATTCTCATATATTTTTTTATTTATTTATTTTTTTTTATAAATATATACAATACATAAAATAAATAAAGCACATTTATTTTATACTTATACGTTCATATTTCAGTACATTCTACACAACTGTATAAGATAAAGTTTTACTTACATTACTCAACGAACCCAATTCTCCAACCCCCAATATAACTTTAAGGTGTGCAGTTCCACAGGCTTTCCTCATTTGCACAACCTCCTCATACAGAGCATTCCATTTTCCTCCCAAAACTAAGCTTCGGTCTATCACCACATCTATTTCGTTGGCACCTTGGCTAATAGCATACTTTATTTCTTCTATTCGTGTTTCTAGTGGATAAAGACCAGTAGGAAATCCAGTGGCAACTGAAAGAAAAGATGTTTTATTAGTTTTACATATATAACAAATTATTGAGCTTCAATCATGTAATAATTGATTCCCTAACATTCTTTCACGGACGGATTGACAGAATGAATGAAATAACTGTTTTATAGTAATCTAACCATGTAGAAGATTATAGGCAGCTTAATTTTATTTAAATTTTGTTTCGATTAGGTTTACATTTCGCATACATATTTTGTGCAGATAAAGATACTGTTGGATAAAGGAATAACTAATTGTTACTTTCAATCAACAGAAGCAACTTTCAAGCAACCCTGTCTAACTTGACTGAAATGCATGAAACTTTTCACACACATTCTTCTTTCCTTTCATCAATTATGTAGTATTTTCTTAGGGTACCCACTTAACAAGAGAGAAATATATATGTATTAGGGTTGTAACGGAGGCCTTCTTAGCAGAGGCAGAGGCGGATGCGGAGTTGAAGAGGTTTAACTCTACATATATATATATATATACAGGTAATATAATATAGAGGTAAGGTACTGGCCATATATATATATATATATATATGGCCAGTATGAATTAGTGCACTGTCAAAGCATTGAATGATGATTGGATTACCTGGCAATGTAACCCTTTACCATTATTAGCAAAAGTTTTGTAGGAAGAACAATAAAGTAAGCCCATTACAGGATTTGCATCTGATATAGTAAAATGCAGTAGCACTTAAACACAGTGTTTTCAGCTAAATTATCACATACCTGAAGCAATATTAACTTTCCCAATCATATCCATTCTGTTCAAAGTCTCATAAGCATCTGCTACTCTGCTTGGATACACGCACACTGCTGCAGTTGTTATTGGAAAATCTAATTGCAGCTTTTCACATACTTTTGCGCTGAGTGGATTGGCTGCCTGTAACAATAAGTTATGACAACATATAAATATGACATATTATACACAGATCAAGTCAGCCCCAAACTAATAAGACTTGTGTTATGGGATACTTACTCTATGACATATTTAATATTATATAATACACATATAAATAACATCCAACACCAAGAAACAATGCTGCAATGCTCATCACATAAATGTTGGTCTCAGGGGGGAACTAACCCGAAACCTGCGGACCAAGAAACTAGTCATCTATCCACTTGGCCACGGACATTGCCATTTATCTTTCAAATAATCATACTCATTGAAAGAACCATTTGACCAACCTAGTCTTAATGCATCTCATAAATCAGATCAAAGCCATTTTGAAAGGGTTTTTTCAATATTTGGTGTATATTATTGGCCTAAAATTTTCAGTGAGGGCATCCTAATATATTCAGTCATTGAAAACCATTCAAACTTACTACTAGAGATGTATAAGAGGTATTTATTTATATTATCCCAATAGGATTTTATTAATTCAATTGATATAATAAATCAGTCTCAGTCAGTCATCAATCAGTCAGAAATCAATCCAGTATTATTTACCGATTTATCATTTAATGATTCTGGCATATAAAGTAGTACCTAGATAAACCAGAAAAAAATACAGGTCCAGAGACAAAGGCTAGCAACCAAAAAGTAAGATCACTAAGGCATAATTACATATTATTTGCATTTATCCCATGATGGTAGTGATAAGGGGGGTTACATACTGTATATCCGAAACTTTTAAACCCGAATATTATTTTACCGAAAAATAATCTAATTTTTTTTTATTGCCATAATATTGTTTCACCGAAATTTCAAATACCATATTCTTACATTCCAGATTATCGATTGACTTTTTTTTCTTTACTATCATTATGATTAACCACTAGAACGGATTCCCACAGAATCAAAAACCAGATATACCTTAATTCCGCTATGAATAATTTTGCAGGCATATTTTATGTAAGTAGTATACCCCGCCCCCCGTCCCCTATATGTAGCATGCAAGCAAGCTGCAAGCAAGCAAGTATGCATGTAGGCATGCATCAGGCATTTAGGTGCTCGCTCCGCTGCGCTACGCACACTCGTTTCATACATAATCTAACCTAACCTAACTAAATGTGACCTAACTTTTCTTTGTCTGCAGAGGGCTTTCGCCCCCCGACCCGACAAGCAAGCAAGTATACATACAAACAGGCCGCGTTTTATTTATACAATTTTTCTAACATAAATAATATCTAGTTAAAGAGATTTATGATTTGTAAGTTACTTCGGCCTTTTAAACCTTTGGAATAATGAGATTATAGTAAAAGATATAGTTGGTAAAAGCAAAAAATTCATTTTAATAATCTGGTTTTAGTTTTTCTGGGAAGTGATACTTCTAGAAAATGTATTTATGTACTAATGAAGTTGTGGAAAATAAAGCATCTGTGATACGTAAATTCTGTGAACTGTTTTCTGAATGTTGAAATTTGGATTTAAAATATTCGAATATTTGAAATGATACCGATAAGGGGTTTAGAGTATGGATCATGACGAAGCAATAATTATCATGAAAAGCTGTCTGGAAGAGATCAATTTTAATGATAAGACTACCAATTGCGTTTTATTTACTGTGTTTTCTGAATATCTTTATTTAGTGAATTTAGTTTCCAATTTCTATTTATTTTGAAGTGGGAGACTGTGACATAACAGCTCGGTAAAGTTTTTGTTTTAACATGAATTTGTCACACTTTTTAGTAATATAAATAGGGAAATATTAAAAATACTAATAGGTATTATATTATTTATAATGGGGACTGCAATTAAGTATATGAATAAATATAAATCTAACAAAGCGAGTCATGCTGTGTACATTAGTTAAGTTGCATTTACTGAAATGTTATGTTATGAAATGCCATTATGTGTATTAACGTAATTGTACAGTTGGTGTGCCTTAAAGTTAAATAAATAAATGAAAGCAGAAATAAAACAAGTGTCTTTCAATAGCATTTTTTAGCAATCTGTCTAATGGACAGCATGAATTGTTATAGTTCACATACCTAATAGGCAATAAAATATTGCCGGAGGGCAATAAATCTTAGCTGCAATAGATTTAGTTGTGGATATAATGGCTGAAATCAAAATGATATCGGCTTTCTTTAAAAAAAGGTCTCACCTTCATGCATAGCCTGGTAACATTTACATGGGTATCATCTCCAGCTAAAGTGGTGAGATCAATTACCGTAACCACTTTTAGCAGCCATGCAGCAATGTTTTCATCTGAGAGCACCTTACAGTCTCCCAATATCCTCTGAACATCCTGCTCCACATTGTATTTGTGAATGAAGACATTTTCTACTTCACTTTTATCTGTAAATTCAGTTAAAATTTATATGATATGATGTGTTGTATTCTGATTTGTTTGTTTGTTTTTATTTTAACTATATGTGCCCTTGACTAATATACTGAGAAAAGTCGCTATAGTAACAAAGAAACTCTATACTTCTGTTATTCCTTTTCTAAAGAATATGTGATTAGCTGTGTAGTATTGGCTAACAATAGCACTAAACCCTTTCTTCCCGTGGTTTAAGTGTCTGTTGAAGTACTGATTCTGAAGCTTGGGATTTATGGCCGTGAGTGTATGCATATATGTATGAAAGTTATAAGATGGCATGAAGATAACAAGCATTTTTAACATACTGGTTTTTATTTCTTCACTACGATATCATCATTAAATTGAGTTGCTTTGTTGAACGAATTTTATTTAGCTAATGCAGCCATATACATTTTCGGTATTATAATATAATTGAAATGCATGCAATAACTGAAAGTTTAATACAAACCGAACACCGGTAGGACCATATTTTTATGGATTTGTTTGTAGGATGGAGGTAGGTACCACAAGTAAGTTACAATGTTTGAATTTTGACTTACAAACATTTAACTTACTATTCTGTTATCAGCAAAAGCAATTTGATAAGAGAAAAATAGATTACGTTTACATTTGACATTTGAAGAATAATAACAAATTGTTTGTTTTTCAAGTGGCATTGAGCATAAAATGTAAGATGCCAATATCAACTTAAAGAAAACGATTGTGCTTTGTTTAACCCTTTTTAAGGCAAGATATGATTAAAAATTCATTGCATTTCACTTCTATTTGAAGCTAGATAAGGTTGAAATTATGGTGGTCGCTGTATGCCCTCTACTTTATAAAGGGTTAATTATATAATTTAATGATTGCTATTATCTTAACATTTTTTCTTAACGCTGAATTTATTCAGATGATCTGCATTTACCGCACCTGCACTAACATAAGGATGAAAACATTGCCTAATGCTCAAACTTTATCAAAGTTCGACATTGTCTTTTATCTGATTTTTTTGAAATAGTATTTCAAATAGATACTTTGAGGGATCTCAGATCACCCTTCCCCACTACTATGAGCTTCGCTTGATTACATAATTTCACTAGACGTCGGGACTGGAAAGATACACCCATAGCGTGCTCTCGGATTCCGGCGAACCGATTACCCGCCTGCTTAAGGCGCCAGAGGCCACTCATAATCGTGGTCAAAGAACATACCACCCAGACACCTAACTCGCCTCGCTGGCGAAGTCAATGAATCCTAATTTAGTAAACCCTTGCCTGCTAATGGCATTGGCTTCCCGATGAACGCGCAAGTGCGCACCGTATGATGCAAGCCTCCCGCTTAAAATATCGTGTTGAAAACTACTTTTAGAAGTTGATGTAAACACGTTTTTGTTTCACCACGAAATGCTGTTTCTATCTGTAAGTTAAATGAAAAGAGAATTTATATATTGACGCAAAACAAGTCGTTAGTGCTTGTCATTGGCATAGATGAGCGCGCAAGTGCGCGCTGTATGATGTAAGCCTCCCGCTTGGTCACATTGTTTGACTTTTTCCTGTGTATCCGATTTACACACATTAAGGCGCCGTTGGTTCAGCGAAAAATATCATCTCAGGGGGTGCGGCTCCCCCGCAGGCGCGGGGAAGCGCCTGCGCGCCGATCGAGCGGCCTTCTCCCCGACCGACGCGACACCGCGTGCGCGCGTTTTAAAAATATACAGTAAGGTAAGCAATACAGTTATTGTCAACTCGACAGTTTTAGCTACTCGCAAATATTTTCTATGGTATGGGTTCGGACATTTGTTTATGATTGTTTACATTTTCTTTCTAAAATATTTACGAGTGGTTATAACAGTCAGGGTGACGAAAATTGTATCGCTTAGGTTATCAATTTCAAAAATAGTTTCTACCATGGCCGTTTACAATATAAAATGTAACGATACGATAGATTTGTCTACCCCTGTCAGTTTATACAAAATTATTACAGTGATAATTTCATAACTTTTGCCGTGTCGTGTCGGCTTAGAATAACACTACCCCATTTCTACCCGTGATCGTAAGAGGCGACTAAGGGTATAGGGGCTTTTTAAGTGATTTTTGGGCGATGTGGTCTACCATCTTTTCCCAAATCAACTTCCAAAAGTGGCTGAGGAATTTTTCATTCCAAAGCTCTGGCTACCCCGTTAAGGGATTTATAGCCGTGAGTATATGTATGTATAGATTCAAATATTCCCGATATAGTATCTCCTATAGAGCCAATGTGGAAGGTAATGTGAGTATAGGACGATCACGGAGGCACACCTGGACCTAATATTGAGTGTGCCCAAAAAGGCATGCATCCGAAGGATGAAAAATAAAAGAGCATGTATGAAAAGATTGATGGATGTAAACGAAGCTAGAGAGGTTTGCCAGGGTCGTAAAAAGTGGAGATCAATAGTCTCTGCCTATTTAAATTAAGATGGGATGGATTCTCATTCCAAAGCTCTGGCTATCCCGTTAAGGGATTTATAGCCATGAGTATATGTATGTATATAATTTTCAGTTTACACCTGTAACTATTTAATATTATTAATTGAAATTAGAAATTACTTTAACGGTTTTGTTCTTTTTCCCATTCCTAATAAATTAAACAATAAAATATAAAAATGAGTGCAATCTATGAATTGAATGAATTCTTTTATATTTGCTAATGCTAACCGTACGCACGGTCACTCTCACGCCTACATTGACGCGCATTGTATACAGATAGGTCACTCGCACACTAACGGCGCCGTACGCGCGTAAATTGTAAGATCTGTAACACAAGGCGCGCGCGACATAGGTCCATCCCCTAAAGCAGCTCGCCGAGCACTGAGCGGGCGGCGGGCGGCGCTCGGGCACGAGAAGGACTGCGAATATCGATGTTTTTAAAATATTTGTTTTATTGAATTTATTAAAAAAGAAAACTAATCGCCAATTATTATTAGAAATACAAATGCTCAAATTATGATGCATGTTATATGTAAGTAGGTAAAATAAATAAAATATAAAACCATTTTAAAGAGTGTAATTAGAGGTATGTTGGCGATTTTTTTCTATCGAGCGAAAATGTATTAAACATGTTTCGAATCGCCAATTTCACACCAGAAAAGCCTCAAGATTTTGATGTATTTTTTTCAAAACCACATTGTTATAAACATACGCATTATAATGTTTCAAAAACTCTGTTCGCTGGACTAACGGCACCTTAAATCATGGTGCATGGTGCGTGTGGCCGCATAGGTCGAAACAAAACTGAAATAGGAGTGGCCTTAAAATAAAGTTATGATTTTTCGGAGAGGGAGGATTGTAATCGGAATGAGAGAATCATTATGCTAGAAGATATAATAGATGGATTGCTGTGTCACAGAAGAGCATGAGATTGATGAATGTAAAGAAATCTAGAGAGATTTTATCAAAGGATCGTTCATTGGCGATCGATAGTCTCTGCCTTCCCAATGGGAAATAATGGCAGGAGTATATGTATAAATGTTTATCTACTTCTAATAATTTTAATATAATGTAGATAAGGGTGCACTTTCTCTTACAAAATTTTTAACTCCTAGCATCAGAGGTACGAAAATATTTCACATACCATTTCAAATCATAATGATCAGTCTTCATAAAAAAATCAAGTCATGAATATAAAAAAATATAATCATTGAAATTCATAATATCACTAACATTATACATTTTGTATTTAATAATATTTGTTTTAATATATTTGTTTATACATATGACCGAAAATATAATCATTTCAATAAATAACTATAATATTCATAAATATTTTATAGCCTAATATTTAAAAAAATAAATAATTATATGTGTTTTTATCTATATTTGCTTGCTTGTTTGCATGCTTGAAGCTTGGTTGCATGTATACGGGGTGCAGGGGGGTTGCGCCCCCTGCTTGGGTGGGTCGCAGGCAAAGAAAAGTTGGGTCACATTTAGTTAGGTTAGGTTAGATTATGTTTATAACGAGCGAGCGAAGTGCAGCGGAGCGAGCACTTTAAACGCATGATTCATGCTATTTGCATGCATGCTTGCTTGTTTATCGTAGTAACAATATTTTTAATAAAAATTATAGTTTTAAAAAGATTCTTGGTTGTAACAGTATTAATTAAAAAAATATGATCACTAACTGTTATGACCTCCGTTGTTAGTGTTAAAAATGTATGAATAAAGAAAGTATGAAAAATAAAATTATGAAGAGTGATTTTTATGAACACAAATCGTTAGTAAGACGACAAATATGATTTAGAATTTTATGTGAGCCAATGTGGACCCTGTAGACAGGCTAAGCTTGTTGAAGCTTGGGTCTAGAAAGTTGTGATTTGGTAGGTATAAGCATACAATAATATGAAACAGAAAGAAGAACAATAATATTATGAAAAAAAGGGTAGATAACTTAAACATAAGAAAGGATGAAAAATATCCTATTGAGTTTTGTCAGAAACGTTCCCGAATATATTTCGAGATTTTTAAACTTAAGGTTTTAATTTAATGTTTTTTGACATGAATTCCTCATGTGGGGATTATTACTCATAAATAAAAGATGTTATTAAAAGATGTTAGAAGGTCGCGGGTTCGAACCCCGCCAGTGTCGAAATTTTTCTTTCCTTTAATAACATCTTTTATTTAAGGTTTTAATTTAGGAATCCATTGCTTTTTTTCTTTGCCAAGTCGTTATTTTTTCTAGTTATGTAATAGAAACTGAATAAATGAAGAATCTATAACTTCATTAAAAGGAAAACGATCACGATAGGTGGACTAGTTGTAAAGAAGGTATTGACTTTTAGGTCTTGGTAGCCAAATGGGAGGAATGAAACACATTCAATTTCGTCATGTCTACCTGTCCGTATGTAACGACAAGTTTTTCTGTTATTATTGAGTAAACGTAGTAGAAAATTAATAAATCAATGTAATTTGAATGTTTTCGTTCATGAAAACCTTATGTTCATGAGGGTTATTACTAATAAATAAAGGAAAGACAAATTTCGACACTGGCGGAGATCGAACCCGCGACCTCGGGTATACGCCCTCGTCGCTCTGCCAATTGAGCTACAGTGTCAATGGCTTCATGTGCGAAATTATTCTACCCTTTGTTTCTTTTACACTTTTAAGTAGTGTTTTGCATTCCCTACCTCCATTTTTCTGATTCAAGTTGGATAGATATAGTTTTCTAAGTGGTTTAATATGTGTTCCTTCTAAGTTTTGAAACAGTAAAGTGCAAAACCTACATGCAGTCATACTTTGGAGGTCTTTATAAAGACACAGTCAGCAGATTTTTGTATATAGCACGATCCATACAAGACAATGTAACTTTGTGTTTTATACATGAGTAACGAAGATAAGTTACTCATGTATGAAATATACTTACCACAACGAAACCCTTCACAGACGAGCCCAACCTGCACTTGGACAAACTGATTTGGAAGGTTATTATAATCAAATCTGTGAATCAAATCATACTGCAATGTAATGGAATATGCTACTTCGTGTCGTGTATTAAAAAACGAAAGTTTGCAGCATGCTTTGCAAAAGCTAAAAGTGTATATTCTTAATTATTCACAATATTTAATTTTTTTCCTTAGTTTCGTAAAATATATGTAACATTTTTTTACGTATTTTTGTGTACATAGTGCTTCATTTCTGTAAACTAATTATAAATTATATTGTCCATTAAAAATTCGACACAACATGTGTTTTCTTTATATATTTGTTTTCCGACTATAGTTATTTTTCACCAATACATACCAATTGCACTATCTTTGTACATACATACATACATATAATCACGGCTATAAATCCCTAGGAGGGGTAGCCAGAGCTAAGGATTTAAAAATTCCTCAGCCACTTTTGGAAAGTTAAGTGGGGAAAAGATGATAAAATAAAGGTTGTTGGTGATGGGTCTCCAACCGCATCGCCCAAAAATCCCTTAAAAGTCCCAATACCGTAAGTCGCCTCTTACGTAGTCCCACCGGAAGAATTGGGGTAGTGCTATTCTAAGCCGACACTACACAGCAGTATCAGCAGTAGCAGCATCTTTGTACAGTAGCCATCAAATTTAAAAATGATAAATATAAGGGCGGCAGAATTCTAAAGAATGGTGCACCATACTAATGATAATGATTCGTAAAAATAACAATGATTGAGATGGTTTGGGCACATCGAGAGGATGATTGATAGGAAATTGGTAAAAGGGATCTGTAGAGCTAATGTGGAAGGTTAGTAGAGGACGACCACGGTTGACACGCATTGACCAAATTGAGAGAAAAATGCCGTGTGAAAAGAGCATGTATGAAAACATTGATGGATGTAAACGAAGCTAGAGAGGTTTCCCAGGATCGTACGAAGTGACAATCGATAGTCTCTGCTTACCCCAATGGGAACTAAAGGCGTGAAAATATGTATGTATGTATATTATTCATATTTAACAGCACATAATCTATCTAATCACATAATCTATCTGATCTAAATCAAATATACCCAAATATAATACAATAAACATATTCTTCGGCAAACCACAGCTTTTAATGCAAATATTTAAAAGTACTGTAAAGTTTAAAAATTGGCGTAAATAACAAATACGTGTGTTTTTATAAATTTTAATAGGGCTAATATGGAATCCGCCAATCTAATGTCACGCACACACACTCGTTTACGCAATCCGTTGTACTTTTTTGTGGTCTCGCCTGTCGTGTTTGTATTGCCAATCTACAAGGGGCATGCCAAAAGAAGTTAGATACTCTTTTCTCATTTAATCGACACTGGCAAGCTATACACCATCTTATAGGCTGGTTTTTGATTGACATATTTGAATATAGAACACACTTCTTTTATTTATTTTTTATTTGAATGAGCATCATTTTTCCGAGAATCTGGCGGGAATTCACTTGCAACAATGGAGCTCAGTCGACGTGATTTTCGCGCTATGATTTATTATGACTTTAAAAAAGGTTTAAAGCCTTAAGAAGAATGTTTTCAACTTTTGGCTTCTATTGGCTTGCTGAATTTAAAAGAGGACGGGGATGTCTCGAAGACGAAGCGAAGACAGGACGGCGATCGATAGTCTTTGTTTACCCCAATGGGAATTAACGGCGTGAGTAAATGTATGTATGTACTAAAGAAATCGATGTACGAGAGTTCAACCAAAATTATAAGTCAAAGTGGTGATCCGTAGTTGCCATCTATCCTAATGGGAACTAATAGTACGATTATATGTATGCATAGTTGAATACTTTTTTTTCTACGAAACACTACTATTCCCATGGCACTGTTAGAATGGGTATTGAAGATTGGGTTTTAAAAAAAGAATTTATAATTTGAAAGGTCGAAAAACTCTATAACCGAACCGTCCGGATTGAGGATTGGAGTAACACTGAACTAAAGTACATGTTCGATGGTCCATGAAACATAGAAATGCTGATATAGCATATTCTACAACAACTAAGCAATTACTCTTACAATGTTCATTTATAACAGCCCCCCTTTTAAGAGGAAAATTCCGTGAAAAAGGAATTTTACAAATTAATTCTTAACCTGGAATTCGGTACATTAGATCTTTCACTATTTTCTACATCATTAATTGGATTTATATCATCTAAAGAAACGTTATTATCTACTTTTTCAGTTAGAGAGTTTTTCTTTAATTTATTAATATAAAATACAAACAAACATAAGATTAACACAAAAAGAATAAAAAATAATATAAGTTGTAATTGGGTATGCTACATGGTATTGTAAAATATCTGACTGTGATACAATTTTATCTACGTTTTGTATTATTTGATTAGATGTAGATTCTAATTCTTTAAAATTATTTAAATTAACATTATGTAATTTAGACATAGGTAACTCAGAAGACATAGACTTAAATTTTGTAATATTACAACATTTATCATAAATTATACTAAAATCTGTTTTAATAGGATTAATATTTAATTTTATATTTAATTCAGGTATCATTTCCTTTTTCCCAGAATGGGCTATACAGTCAAGAGGTAAATTAAGTATTCCTGTTCCTATTACAGTTACATCTGAAACATTTGAATTACATTCAATAGTGATTTTTGTAGGCTCGGATTGAACATAAATCCATTGATTTTGTTTTAATTTCTGCCAAACATTTATATAACCTTTTAAAAATCGTTTATTACATTGTACAGGAATAGTAGTTAAAGATTTAGTTATGATATCTATTTCACAACTGGGGTTAATTGAGGTAGAGTATAAATTTACATTGTTACATATATAAGTATTACTCGGTATTTTATAACATGATTGAATTTCTAAATTATTTAAATAACAATAGGTTGTTGTGTCCTCATTTAGTGCTACATATTTTCCATTGGGTAAGACAAAAGCAAATGATTTAGAATTCTTTTTATAATGTGGTATAGGTAAAGGCATAACTTGGTACAATTTAAACATATCGCTATTAATTAATGGTATTTTAATTACAATTAAAACCTTTTTGTTTACATAATAAGATTCAATTCGACTTATGCTAAGAAGTATATTTATATTATGTATATCTAATCTTATGGGAAGTTCTGAACCTTTTGGTAATCGGTGTACATTATTCACTAATTCTTGAAATATATTTTTATTTGTTATTACAGAGGGGTGGAGAGTATGACTATTCGTAAATAATATAGAATTAATGATATCTTCTAATTTAAAGGATAAAGTAAGTAAGCTAGATTCTAACATATTACTAATTTTATAAACTTGAGAACTTATTTCTAACTTATTCCTTAATGATTCAAAGCTATTAAAGCTTGCACTTAAATTCCTCATAGCTTTATGAAGATTTATCTCATTGTTATATATAATTGATAAAGTTTCATTAAATCTACTTATAACCGACTGAGTGAGTAATACATTTTGTTTGAGTGATGAAGCTAAGGATTTATCATTACTTTCTAAAGACTTAATAGCTAAACTATAATTAACAGCGTCTTCTTCGTCCATATTACCAAATAAATGTTTAATTAAAGACCCTATGCCTGCAAACCATGCAGACCTCTTACTATGGTTTGGGATCAAGTGAGAGATTGATTCGTAGTCTCTAATAATATCATTGTGACGAGATCTCAAGGGTAATAATACGTTATCACACGTGTTTAAAATGTTAGTTTGGGAACAGTAATTTTGCAAATCATTTAATGTATTATTAATTAGTTCAATGTGCGGTTTAATATATGATATATCGATAGGGATAAGTAAATGTAAATAATCAGTAGTTAATTTCATTTTGCCAATCGGATCAAAGTAAATTCCTGGACTGTTGGTTATAGGCTCGATTAATGTAGTTGATGAGGGTTTCGGACAAATGATAAATATGCTGAAAAGAAAAAGACGGAAGATTTTACTAATTAATCATTTACGTTAGCTGGTTTGACTTCATCAAAGTGATGCTTTACATGTTTTCTATTTATAAGCAAAGATAATGTATTATTTCCATGTATTTTAACGATTTTATACGGTCCTTTCCAGACTGCTGACAAAGCTTTCCTTAATCTAAGATGACATTTTAAATAAACTAGATCGCCAACTTTATATTTAGTTATTTTTGTAAATCTATCATAATAACTTTTAGATTTCTGTTTGGAAGCTAAAATATTTTGAATTGCTTTTTCACGTGATAATTTCAGCCTATGTTGTAACATTTTCAAGTATTCGGGATACGTAGAGTCAGGTTGATTATTATATATGGAGTCGGGAATAAACGGTTTGTGACCAAATAATAATTCGTAAGGAGAAAATTGCGTGGTAGTATGTACATTCGAATTATAAGATAATATTGCTGTATAAACGTATTTATGCCAATCCGTTTGGTTTTCACTAACAAAAGATTTTAAGTATTCCTTTAAGGTTGAGTGGCTTCTTTCGAGTGCGCCTTGTGTTTGTGGATGATAAGGAGAAGACCACAGCTGTTTAATTTTTAAAAATTGGCAAACCTTTTTGAATAAGTCCGCCGTAAAGTTGGTTCCTTGGTCGGTTAAAATGGTTTTGGGTATGCCGAATAAGGAGATAAAGTGAATGAGACATTCACACGTTTCTTCCGATGTTGCATTAGTAATAGGGTATGCTATAGTATATTTTGTGAGGTCATCCTGTAAGGTTAGTATGAATCTTAACTTAATTAAACCAGCCTCAGGTAATGGTCCTACAATATCAAGGCTTATTCTTTCAAATGGACGGGTAGAAGTCGTGGTTATTTGCATAGGAGATTTGTTTGTCTGTCTATAAGCTTTATTTATTTGGCATAGCGTACATTTACTTACGTAGTTTTCTATATCTGATTTCATATTTTTCCAATAGTAACTTTGTTTGATTCTATTATACATTCTCGTCGATCCTAAATGTCCAGCAATTGGAATATCATGGTTCTCTTTCATAATTCTACGGATTTCTTGCAAATCTGGGTAAATAATATTATTGTGGTAAAGATGAACATGAATATTAGTATTATGAAATAAATATACTATTATATTATATATTTTAATTTGTGAATATTTGTCAAATGGTGTTTTAAAATCAGATATACTTATGTTTTCAATGGATTTGTCTATTACTAGGTCATTTCTTACTGTTTGAAGGCTTAAAAATATGTCATTATAGGTAGAAATGTCATAATGATGAACTTTAATGAACATGAGATAATAAGTAATGTCTTTTATTTTTAACTTTAAAAATGAATTAAGTGTTCTTTCTTTTTGCAATATTTCCTCGTAGTTTTCATAAGCAGAGATTATTTCTTCTATATATGGCATATTATAGTCTAAATCAATAGATACTGGTATGATAATTGTTTTAGATTTACATTTTAGTAAATTTTCTTGATGTTCAGTTATTAATGTGTTGTATGTTATTTCAGGATCTTTGAATACTTTAAGGAAGTCTGAGTAAGTATTATTAATAACGAGTGGTGTAGAAATTTGATTTTCAGGTTCATTGCTTGTAGAGGGTTGCGGATTATCATTAATACTGGGTATAGATTGTGTTTCAGTATTCGGGTTAAAAGGATTTTCAGGTAAGTCAATATCGTTAGAATTAGTCGGTCCAATATCTATATCAACCGAGTCAGGACTTAACAAATCTGAGATGGGTATATTCACATTTTGATCATTATTCGTAGAAGAGGGAAAACCGAGTTCTTCAGGGTTAATTAAGTCATCGGGTTCAATTAATTCTTCAGGTTGTATGGGATTGACTATCATAGAGTTCATTTGAGGAGGATAACGAGAGAGAGCATCAGCGTTACAGTTAATTTTGCCTTTTTTATATTCTATATCATATTCAAATTCTTCTAATTTAAGACGCCAGCGTACTAATTTCGAACTGGGATCTTTACAGTTGAACAGCCATCTGAGAGGTTTGTGGTCTGTTATGATTTTAAATCGACGTCCGTAAAGATAAGGACGGAATACTTTGGTCCCGAATAGGATTGCAAGGCATTCTTTTTCAGTTACACTATAGTTAATTTCGGCTTTATTGAGTGTACGTGAAGCATATGCAATTGGGAGGTCTTTACCAACTTCGCCTTGGGATAAAATGGCAGAAATAGCAAAGTTTGAAGCGTCGCAAGTTAAAATGAAAGTTTTTGTAAAGTCTGGATAAATTAATATAGGAGCTGTGATTAATTTTTGTTTAAGAGTTTCGAAAGCTAACTGTTGTTCATTATTCCAAATAAAATGAATGTCTTTTTTGAGAAGTGTAGTAAGTGGTTTTGATATTTTTGAAAAGTCAGGAATGAATCTTCTATAATATGATACAAGTCCTAGAAAAGATTTGATATCTTTAGGGGATTTAGGTATCGGAAAGTTTTTAACACATTCAATTTTATCGGGATTTGGTCTTACACCTTTATCACTAATTATATGGCCTAGGTATCCGACTTCTTTTCTTAAGAATTCGCATTTTTCTGGTTGAAGTTTTAACTTAAATGAACGTAATCTTTGGAATATTTCTGTGAGATTTTTGACATGTGAAGGTAAATCATGGGAATATATTACGACATCATCAAGGTACACGAAACAACGCTCACCTTGAAGGCCGATAAGAGCGGTATTCATCAATCGCTGAAAGGTTGAAGGGGCATTTTTCAAACCAAAGGGCATGCGAGTGAATTCATAATGGCCCTGTGGTACACTAAAAGCTGTTTTAGGTCCGTCAGCTGGATCCATGGGGATTTGGTGAAAGCCGGAAATGAGGTCCAAAGTTGAGAAATACTGGCTTTTACCTAGTTGATCAAGGATATCAGATATGTTAGGAATAGGAAAAGTATCTCCGATTGTTATGTCATTCAATTTACGGTAGTCAATGACAATTCTCCATTTTTTCCTACCGGAGGTATCGACTTTCTTCGGTACTATCCAAATGGGAGAAGACCATGGTGATACGGATGGTTTTATGATTCCATCTTGAAGCATTTTGTCTATTTGATTGTTAACTTCTTCTCTGTGAATTTCGGGAAATCTGTATGACTTGGTGTGGATAGGTTGATCGGAGGTTGTTTTAATTGAATGTTGAATAGCGTCTGTAACTGTCAGTTTGTCTTCGGGAAGATGAAAAATATCTGAATATTGGGAACATATCTCGTGGAGTGCGGTTTTTTCTTCATAATTTAAGTGAGAATCTCTTAATTGTTTTAATACTTTATGTGATCTATCTAAGCTACTATTATTATCATTTGGTTTAAACGTGCAACTTGCATCTTTTGTAACAGGAAATAATTTTAGGTTGAGATTTGAATTTAATTTAACTGAATTTTCTGAAGTATTTAAGATAGTTAGGTTAACTCTATTATTATCCTTTACTGTAACCATGCAATTGGCAATTAATAATGTCGGTGAAATATGTTGGTCAAGAATCATACCTTCTTTCAATTCTGGATTGCTTATAGTACATTCAATTACAGTTTCACTTCTGGGTTTAATTTCATATTCAGGATTGTTAAATTCTAAAGGAAAAATTATATTATTCAATACTAGGGTATTATCTACGTAATTAATGTTACCTTTCATTAAAGTCATTAAATCAGTGCCAATAATTCCATCATAAGGTAAACAATTAGAAGGAAGTAAGTGAAAATTAAATTTGATTTGCTTATTCTGGTAATGTTTCGGGGAGAAAGTAATAGGTAGGATACCGGAAGTTACGAGGGGTTCTGTATTTTCTTGTGAATCTATACCTTTAATTCTTATTTTTTTATTCATTATTTTAGATTTATGTTTAGGATCGATTAAACTATCTTTGATGATGCTAATTGATGCTCCGGTATCTACAAGGAAATGAAGTGGTTGTATAATAACGTCAGTGATAATATCAGTATAAGGTAAGTATTTACTATTTGGATTATTTATAATTTGATAAATAATTTCTTTTTCGATTTCAGGTGAAGTAATCGTGGAAGATCGTATTTTGGAAGGGTTTCCAGAGATTTGAGAATTAGAAATATTGATGTTTTCGATAAGTTTTTGTGGATTACGATTAATATTTTTCATAGGATTAGGATAAGTATTCGTATTTGATTCATTTGGAATACAAACATCTGGATGATTCAGATTTGTATTAGATTTTTCTTTTAAATGGACACCGCGTGTTGGTGATTGATTAAAACTTGAAAAGTGATTGCTCGGAGCAATATGATTTAGGATATTAGTATTCGGATGATTCGAATATTTTTGATTGTTATAAAATATTTTAGGAATACGTTTACGTATATGATTTAAGGACGAATTATTTTTATAGGATTTAGTATGATATTTATGCTCATTGGATATATTGTTATTTAAAAACTCCGTTTTAATTAAAGGATTATGATATTTGGTATCGTTTTTATGAATTCTCTGTCTCGCACGACACCGTATCGAGACGTTTACATGTTTAAATTTTGGTCGTTTGTAGGATTCGCGTCTACTGTGTCGATTCCGTCGTTATTATTTGTTTCAAATTCAGACGAATAATGCATAACCGGATTATGTGAAGGGTTAAAGGGTATAAAAGGTCTTGGTTGGGAATTAGGATTTTGACGCATTTGTTGTCCGGAACGAAACTTATTATTATTATATTCACGCAACCTGCAAACATCTATAGTATGACCTACCTTTTTACAATATCTGCAAGTAGGTGCATTTGAAGGTGTAGCCGTTGGGTTTCTAGGTGGTTGCCTGAAATTGGGAAATTGGCGAAGGTTTCCCTGTTGTGATTTGAAATGTTCTGCTTTCGGTTTGTGAACTATCCCTAAAATTTTCTCCTCTGAGATAGCTAAGTTGATTGCCTCGTTAAGGTTTTTCGGATCGCGACAACGGACAATATTAGAAATTTGGGGTTGCAAACCCATTAAAAACGTGTTCAAAGCTAAGTCTTCCATAGCGGCAACACGTCCTACTAACTGACTTTTTACTTTGTTGGATATACTAATTTCGGTCAACAGTTTGGAAAGGCACGTCTCTACTTTAAGTGAAAATTGACTTACTGTTTCTGTTTGTCTCTGCCTACACTCCTGTAACTCGCACAGTAAATGGGAGTAGTGTTTACGTTCACCAAACTGACATATTAAAAATTCTTTTAATGATTTCCAGTCATCAAATTCTTTAATGGAACATGCGGTTTCGGCTCTGCCTTCCAACTGACTTAAAATGAATTTAAATACTATTTCTACTTGAGATGCATCGGCTAAGTTAATCGCGTTATCACAATTATTAATGAAAGCGGTCAACCTCTCACGTGACCCATCATAAGATTTTATAAATTTCAAAATTACGTTTAATGAAACACTCTCCATTTTAATTGAAGGTTTGGTAGTTGAATCGGTGTCTTTCTTACTGGACATTAAAATAATAAAATATTATAGTATACAAAAGGGATTAGTAGTTCTTATAACTAAAACAATGGAACACTTGTGTTATGAGTAGCGGAGCTCTGGAATGCGGATGCGGTGCGCCGGGCCTCGAGTCGAAACAACGATAAGAGATCTTGTAGCAGTAGATTTGTCACGATAGATGACGATTGGAATAAGATTATTTCACTTACATGGACACCATGACGAAAATTCTTGATATTGACATCGTCTCGAAGTAATGTTTTTTCTTGATGGTAAAATAGGAGAACACACAATATAAATGTTTTTAGCACTTTGTTACACTTTCGGAAACTGTTCATAAATTGTTCTAAATTAAAGGTTAATGTTGAGTGAGTGCACTTTGACGGAACGGAGACGATTCCTGGGATTGTTATGATATTAATCCCCTTTTCGCTGCCACCAATGTTAGAATGGGTATTGAAGATTGGGTTTTAAAAAAAGAATTTATAATTTGAAAGGTCGAAAAACTCTATAACCGAACCGTCCGGATTGAGGATTGGAGTAACACTGAACTAAAGTACATGTTCGATGGTCCATGAAACATAGAAATGCTGATATAGCATATTCTACAACAACTAAGCAATTACTCTTACAATGTTCATTTATAACAGCACGAAATACTAGGCTCTTGTCCGATCTTTTTATTCCATTGTTAAATAATACAAAGTGCTGTGTAGTGTCGGCTTAGAATAACACTACCCCATCTCTTCGGTGGGTGTACGAAAAAGGCGACTAACTTTTAAGGGATTTTTGGGCGATGCGGTTGGAGACCCGTCACCAACAACCTTTATTTTACGATCTTCTCCAAACTCAACTTTCTAAAAGTGGCTGAGGAGTTTCTAATTCTTTAGCTCTGGTTACCCCTTCTAAGGATTTATAGCCGTGAGCATATGTATGTATGTATGTTAAATAAAACATAAATGTGGCTCTTTCTTACCCAGTCCTAGAAGTCACATTTCTATTTGTTTTCATAAATAGCTTTAAGAGTATTGCGAATCTCATCAGTAGGTGACTATAAGAATGGGTGGATTTTCATATGTACATACCCACATATACTCACGGCTATAAATCCCTAGAACGGGTGGCCAGAGCCAAGGAATCAGAAATTCCTCAGCCACTTTTGGATGTTGTATGGGAAAAAGATAGTAAAATAAAGTTTGTTGGTGATGGGTCTACAACCGCAACGCCCAAAAGCTCCTTAAAAGCTCAAAAACCGTCAGTCACCTCTTACGTACACCTACCGGAAAAAATGGGGAAGTGCTATTTTAAGCCAACACTACACAGCTCATATATGCACAGATGATATAATGTATAAATATAAATAAATTACCAAAATAAATATAAAAACATAAACATAATAAACATAAACGTTCACGCCGTTTATCCCCGAAGGGGTTGGCAGAGGTACCAATACTTCTGAACTCACATGGCAAGCGCCATCTAGTTTCCAGAGAAGGTACCCACGTTTTGCTTAGACAGTGTACTCACGTGATAGGGGGCAGGCCTATCGCCGTTTTGTACGAATACACTGTCACATGACTAAGTACAACTCAGCCATGTGGGTTTCCTCACGATGTTTTCCCTCACCGTTAACAACCATGATAAATTAACCACACATATGACATAATTTAATGTTTTTTGACATGAATTCCTCATGTGGGGATTATTACTCATAAATAAAATATGTTATTAAAGGAAAGAAAAATTTCGACACTGGCGGGGTTCGAACCCGCGACCTTCGGGTATACGCCCCCGTCGCTCTGCCAACTGAGCTACAGTGTCAGTTGGCATCCAGCGCGAAATTTCTCTATCCTTTGTTTCTTTTTTACACGTTCAAGTAGTGTTTGCGTTTCCTACCTCCGAATTTTAACTAATTCGGACGGCCACTTGTCTACCTTTTCAGATAGAATGCAAATGTTGGAAACGCCTAACTATCACATAATTTAATGTTTTTTGACATGAATTTCTCATGTGGGGATTATTACTCATAAATAAAAGATGTTATTAAAGGAAAGAAAAATTTCGACACTGGCGGGGTTCGAACCCGCGACCTTCGGGTATACGCCCCCGTCGCTCTGCCAACTGAGCTACAGTGTCAGTTGGCATCCAGCGCGAAATTTCTCTATCCTTTGTTTCTTTTTTACACGTTCAAGTAGTGTTTGCTTTTCCTACCTCCGAATTTTAACTAATTCGGACGGCCACTTGTCTACCTTTTCAGATAGAATGCAAATGTTGGAAACGCCTAACTATCACATAATTTAATGTTTTTTGACATGATTCCTCATGTGGGGATTATTACTCATAAATAAAAGATGTTATTAAAGGAAAGAAAAATTTCGACACTGGCGGGGTTCGAACCCGCGACCTTCGGGTATACGCCCCCGTCGCTCTGCCAACTGAGCTACAGTGTCAGTTGGCAGAGCGACGGGGGCGTATACCCGAAGGTCGCGGGTTCGAACCCCGCCAGTGTCGAAATTTTTCTTTCCTTTAATAACATCTTTTATTCACACATATGACTTTAGAAAAGACAAATTGGTGTAGGCCCGACCCAGGATTGGAACTCACGCCCTTCTGTTTTCGGGCGGGTGTTCTACCCACTGGACTATCATGTCGCTATATATAAATATACTAGCTGACCCCACAGACTTCGTACTGTCAAAAGTGTAGACTTTCACGTCGTCAATCTGAAATATTTAACTGACCCGTTGAGGGTCTCTGTTATGCGATGAGAAAAAGGTCTTTTTAACCGACTTCAAAAAAAGCAGTGTTCTCAATTCGACCGGTATAATTTTTTTTTTTTTTTTTTTGTTCGCCGATTACTTCGCCATTTATGAACCGATTTTGATTATTATTTTTTTATTCGAAAGAAGATACTCCCGGATTGGTACCATGATGAGGATATCAGGGTCTGATGATGGGATCCTGGAGAAATCGAGGGGAACCCTCAAATTTTATAGGCAAATGTACCGCGTTTTACATATTTTCTGAACTTATATTGGCATTTGCTTCTGAAAATCATATTGTTATGCTGCTGAGCTGATGATAGAAGGTGTGGATCCTCAATCACTAGGTATTAGGAAACAGTTCTTTCCACATTCTATATAGATTTATACTCCTCTTCGTAGCTTTTATGAAGAGAAGTACAGGTTCACTAAACATTTCTTTTGTTATGTTATTGTTACCGAGAAAGTACCATGAGACCAGGATCTGATGATGGCATCCCAGGAAATCGAGGGGACTGTCGAAACTCACAATTATGTGACAGTGTATTTGTTCAAAACGCCGATAGGCCTGCCCTGTATAACGTGAGAACACTGCCTAATAAATCGTGGGTACTCTGAACAACAGGTGACAATGTCACGTGATATTCAGAAGTATTACTACCTCTGCTAACCCCTTCAGGGATATTCGGCGTGAGCGTTTGAGTCTTTCTTGAGATGTAGAATTGAAGACCATCGCCTTTCGAAGGATTTTAAGAACAATGTAAGGTTACATATGGTTGAGCCTATTTAATATCGTACTATAATAGAAATACCGGAAATACGAAGAATAATACAGTAATTGTCGCTTCCTCATCCGAGAGGCATCTTTGCCAGGTCTACCCATCTCTAAAACTCGTAAAATAAAATAATTTTTCACAAAAAGAAAACCGACTTCATAGAAAAACAACCGAAAATAAACAATCTAGTACTAAAAAGTACGAAATAAGTTTTTTAATTGAATATGAGTACTGTGATTGATACCTTAGCAATTTATTTATTCCACACGCGTCAGTTCAACCTACCTAAATATTACAATTCTCTTAAATTAATTTTTGAGTCGGTGCCAGACTAACAAAAGTAAATTCACCCTGCTATCTATCTCTGATTATTACAATCTAAAAAATATTATATCGTACAAAAATCAATTTACCCTACAACTACAAGGTACCCTACATTTTACATGTATATGAAGTGCGAAATACACACTTCTTATTATCAATAATCATCGAGGCTGGCACCGGCTCACAAATTAATTTAAGAGAATTGTAATATTTAGGTAGGTTGAACTGACGCGTGTGTAATAAAGAAATTGCTAAGGTATCAATCACAGTACTCATATTCAATTAAAAAACTTATTTCGTACTTTTTAGTACTAGATTGTTTATTTTCGGTTGTTTTTCTATGAAGTCGGTTTTCTTTTTGTGAAAAATTATTCAAAGTGTCCTCACAATTTTTTCACTTTATAAATTTTAAGTTTATAAGTATAGTAGTTTCGGCTGAACATTGATTCTTAGTCAGTTAGTCAGTTTGGCCATTGTTTAAGAAAATTTATGGATCTCTTAATTTTTCTGGGATAGTAAGTGTCCTATTGAGTTAATTGGGATCATTATCTGCCTTCCTGTAACTTTTATTTTAAACACGTTCTATGAATTAGTCTTTATTTAGCTACAAACACACAAACATCCAAATATCTAAACTTTCACATTTATAATATTAATAGGATAAGGCTTAAACATAAGCTTCTCCCGCAGGTGACCTCGCTCGCCGGCCAGCGCAGCGTCTTGTTTTGCGCTTCATGCACGCGTGTAAATTTTGTTACGGAGTAATTTTAAAGCTGTATTATCTTCTAAGATGTTTATTTAAATTAAGTGATGTTAAGGACAATTTTGTTCTCAGTTAAATACTCTTAATCAACAACATATTTATTTGGATAAGGATTAATATTATGTTGATAAAACATTATGGCAATAATGCATTAAATTCAACCAAATTTGTTTACCATAAAAATGGTTATAGTAAGTGAATCTTAAAAGTTAGACATATACTGTCGCGGACATTTTTTTAGATCATTTAAAGAGAAACAATTCTTTAATACTTTTTTTTGGGTAACTTAAACCGTTTACGCAGCGCACACAACGGAAGCCTTAAAGTATGAATAATTATCCCCGTTTTTGCAACATTATTCGCCGATAGTTTGCTCCTGATGGTAGCGGCGTGATAATATATTGCCTAAAACCTTCCTCAATAAATGGACTATCCAACACAAAAAGAATTTTTCAATTTGATTGGGTAGTTCCTGAGATCCTAGCGTTTAAACAAACAAACTCTTCAGCTTTATAATATTAGTATAGATTTGATTGGGTAGTTCCTGAGATCCTAGCGTTCAAACAAACAAACTCTTCAGCTTTATAATATTAGTATAGATTTACCTTTCATATATCGCAGACGTTGCGTTATTACAAGCACTAACGACTTGTTTTGTGTCAATATTTAAATTCTCATTTGATTTTACTTACAGAAAGAAACAGCATTTCGTAGTGGAACGAAAACGTGATTGCATCAACTTCAAAATGTAGTTTTCAACACGGTATTTTTTACCGTCGTCGAATCGTTTCAGTAAACCAACAGTAAAGCAAGCCACACAACGGCTAAATAAATCACACCAACCCACTCCATTATTGTTTAAGCAGCTACTTGCTACAACTAAACCTGCAAACCGAAACCCAATCAGAAAATAAATCTCTCGTTGGATATTGTGCGGCAAGATTTGTTGCTTTTTATTGAAAACGTGGAACATTCCGTCGAGCCATTTGCACTAACTCTTCGAACGCGTTGTTCTGAAAGGCTTCTACGATAAATTAAATGGCGCGTTGTTGGCTGCAGTATTTGTAAGAAAACAAACAACTTTTTTTAAGACTAGTATCCAGGAATGCAATCAATCGATCAATCTATCTGTTAGTGCCAACCGGTTCCAACTGTTAGTTGTTTTTAAACGACTTTAAAAAAGGAGTGTAATCGATTTCACATTGTTAAATGTATATTGAAATTACTGTGTATATTGAAATTTAAATTTAGATCCCACTGCCCGCCACAAGTACTTATTTACTTTCTAGCAAATGATTGATTCTTAAATATATGTATGACTAATTTAGTCAACATTTTCTTCGATGTTCGTAAGTGGCTTTGAGACTTAGTAAGTGATTTTTGGCGTTGTGGCTAGAGATCCACTATTTTATAATCTGTTTTCTTTTAAACTTCCAAAAGTGGCTGAGGAATTACAAATTCTGAAGGCTCTCTTTTTGGTATATACAGGGTGTTAGTATATGAGTGTATGTATGAGTGTGCGAAGGTATTTTAGTATAATGTTAAGCTAACGCGATTAATTTCTTAAATTAACTATGAATGTGTGTTTTCAAATTTGCTGAAGAAGTGATAAATTTTGAGAATTTATTACGATTCAATATCGATAAATCTACCAGCCATTGTCTGCCACTTTTAAGTGCAAAGAGAGAAAGTTCAGTTGCTAACCTTTGTTCTTTGAGTGTAATAAATTCGTGTGCAGTGGTATGTAATATTTGGATTTATATATGTCGCAGGAAAATCGTCAAACTCGTTAACTTATAAGTTTCCTAGGAAACTTGTAAGTTGACGGAAAACTGTCAAACAACAAGCGAATTTACATCTTACTTGATAGTCTTTAGGAAACTTGTAAAATAACGTACTCAACTCAGGAAACTTGTAATTGGGAATCATTTTTGACAAGTTTCTGAGTTTTGAATTTATGATTTAGGAAATTTGTAAGCTTCCTAATGGCTGCTAGTGAAATTGTTAACAGAAACAGTTACCTATGCTGAATGTTTAAGAAGTTGGTGGAGTAAAAAGCATGAATTTAAAGTAATGACAATGATTTAATATTTTCATGTATAAATGAGGAACTGGCCTAAGAGCGTTTCAAAGAAGGGTTTCCTAGCCGTTAATCTTAAGTAATAATAAACAAAAACTACGAATAACGGATTTTTACAATAGTTTCCATTTGCTAATCAACCAACCTTCTGATTTACTTTTCACTCACTCACATCACAGTATCGAATCACAATAAGATGTATCTTGAGCTACAGAATTAGAAGGTGGCGGGCGGTGGGTATGCAGCCACTTCACCAAATAATCACTTAAAAAGCCTTTGGTTTCCTCTTGCGACAACCGCGGGACAAAATGTTATGAGTGCAGTCTAACAATTCCTTATATATTATATTTTATATATTATAATTATATATTATATAATATTTTTATAGTTATTTTACTACAAGTTATGCCGGATCTTTTTTATAACTTGTATTAAAATCCAGTTAGTATTTTAAAGATCACGTTTCCATTCTTTATTACCATTATATCAGCCAAGCAACATTAATTTCAATAATGATGACACCGTGTGCTGTCCGGGTTCATTGGGAATACTCGGGAATAGCCAATTGGCATTTCGGACATGTGCCTACTGATTGGCAATTAGTTTAAATGGTGTGTAAGAGTACTTTAAATTTTATTACCGTTCATTGACGAACGACGATAAAATTCAGTGGACACTGGAAGATTTCGTTGATAGAAAGGCAGAATTAGTTTTTTTAAGAATGAAGACTTGATGTTGTATAAACAAGCTAAAGCTGAATCCGTTCTTTCTTCAATTTTTTTAAGAAGAAAACCTTCCGATATATTTACAATTGTATTGTAAATATTAAACATACCATAACATATAACATAACATAAACGTAAATATTAAACAAATTAAAATCTAACAAACCCCTTTTTGGGATTTACAACCATAAGTATGTAATATTGAATCATGTTTATATTATGATTATTTGTGTTAAATAAAATGGATGAAACATTTTCTATTTTTCCAGAATGGAAAATATTTTTGTTGTAATCCGTGTTTATACATCGTCTGCCTGTGAATCGAATTTCATCAATAATCCGTACAATAATAGTTTAGGCGTGTTTGAACGAGATTAATCCAAACATCCAAATTCATTCATATTATCATTATCATTGTTCGATGGTAAAATTGTTGTTCAATAAAGGATGGCTGGTGGTGGGTCTTGAGCCATATCGCTAGACGGATCACGTAAAGAAAGGGGGTAGCGCTATACTAAACCGACAAAACACAGCCCACACAAAAATTCTACAAATCATAAAAAGGTAGTATACCTACACCTCTGGGAACCCGGGACACGAGGATAAACCATGATCACGGAGGTAATAAATTAATATTTTATTTTTTAATAGTGATACTGTTGACAAATAATTTAATGTTTGTAAGGTTTAACAAAATGGATGCCTATATATTATAATGGACCTTTAATATTTTCGGGAAAAAAGACCTGTATGTGTTAATTAATGTTATAACCTAGCTGTGTTCTGAATTAAATTTAAATGTGTCCAGTAGTTTAGGCGCCAACTAGCAACAATCATACATTCACACAAACATCTAAACTTTCAAATATACAACATTGATAGGAAATAGCTCACGAAATAAGCAAAATTGAGACTTTTGCTCTCTAGACCATTAACTAATGTACTCATTTTATTTATATAGTCCTATATCCATTCTAAAACTTAACCCAATGTCACAATCTCAAGTCAAAACACGATGTGTCTTGTAAAATTGCGTCCCCGTTGAGCCAAGGTTGAACCTCGCAATAGCGAAGTATCACTATGCTGAATACGTGACAAATAAAATGTCGAGTTTGGCTATCAAATAAATCTGGCCGAATGAAGATTTGTTTATCTATTACGTTCCGTTTTTCGGGTTCGCACAGATTTGATAAAGTGTTTGCAGCTTTTATTGAGACGCGTTGGTTGATTGATACACATAATACATACATACGAATTTTATGTTGCCTCTATACGTTTAGTGGCCATAAACTATCAACGGTAGTAGTTGTTAAAGTTTGCTAACACGCACTAGGCAAACGAATACATAATAATATAATGTATATAGCTTAATCACCCTATCCAGCAGTCGGTGGAGAAATATTAGTAATATTGCGCAGTATGTCCCTTAGGGAGCAGTAGTTTTTTTTTAACAGCACATAACTACTACATATTTTGCAACTAAGACCACATAATGCGGATGCTGTGTTTTATTATAAGTTAAATTTTTAACACCATATTTTTCCATTTTTCATGAATTCATGATTAAGATGATTTTTTTTATGTAGTGAAGGTGCGCAGTATACCGTCGAGGTGACTAAGGCATTTCAGTAATTGTTATATGATTGGTGTAAAACCACCTTTTGCGCATTATGTCTTCTAATTATTATTAAAAATAAACTGATTAAAACATAGGTAACTTATAAAAAAATACCTTATCTTCCGTTAGTGGATTAGAACTTTAAGGTTTTAAAGATTTGCTGATCTCTATTTAAAACTAAACAGCGATATACAGGTAGGCAAGCCAAAATGGAGCGAGAAGTTTTCACAAAATATTCCAATCGAAACTCAGCGCTCTCTCAAAAGACTCTTCTCAACTAAAAAGAATTCTTCCAATATCACCGATTTAATTTTCACTTTGTTACTGAAAGCATTTTAAAGGCATTTTCTCTAATTCGCTACCCTTCTATGTCGATAGAAGTCGGAATTTACTCTTAAACGGTTCAAACTTTTTTTGTGAGTGCAAAAACGTGTCGCCAGATTTTATGTTTTTGTTTTCTCATTGTTCAGTTTTAAAATGAAATTGTTTTAGAAAATAATTGGGATGAAACGATACTGTTATTTTTTATGAAATTCCGGCGAAGTCAATTATCGTGTTGATTAATGCCTAAATCTTAATCTTTTATTTAATTTATGGCTTTATATGAAACCCAAAGCGGAGTCGAAAAAGTGCCAAAAATTGCTGTGATACACGCTTTTTACAAGCACAAACAGGCAGACAGACATAACTAAACTAACTGTTTATCGTGTTTTGTCTCTCTCTCAATTTAACAACTCTCAACTTTAACAATTTGATATTTGTCTGTTATAATTATAAGTTCTGTTGCAAGTCATGAGACTCTGAAATAAAAATTATTATATTTTTTATAGCATTAATATTTTTTAACATTAAAACATCGACCTACAGTCATTGTAGGTAGTCAAAGAGATTATTTATATTTTGTTTCCAAGACAAACCTAATAACGGCTGAGTTTAAATGAAATTTTGCATAAACATTTGGGAGGTCTGAAAATAGGTTCATATTTTTTTTATACTTCTAAGTGATTATTTTTATTATACGTTTTTATTTTATCACTAGAAATTACCTAGATATAATTTATACGTCAAAACAATGTTTGCTAGTTCAGCTAGTAAACTTTTAAATGTTTTGTAAAAACCTGATTTTTCGTCATCTCCAACAACAAATAAAAGAATGGAAAACCTCTTCACGGTCCCGAATGATATAAATTAAGTTGGCTTTGTCACAGTTTTGACCATTGCACCGAAATGAAACCGGAAAGCGGAGCTCCTACAAAATGCTGGATGTTTCAAACGAGTGTATACGTTTTATAATTTCACAGAACACTGACTCCCTTAATTAACCAGTTCAGCATGTTTTTAATGAGATGTGACTCGCAAAATTTGTTTATTTGTTACTAAAAGTAACGCTTCCAATTTTATTCGTTTAAAATATCATGGAATCCTTCAGAACACCTACACAGGAGCAGTAGAACCAATGAGTCTATTGGAATGAAGAAAAGTACAATGTTCTCTGAAGTTGAAAGGAAATTTATTTTTTGTTGCCGTCTACTAAGAGAATTATTTGGCATTTTAAAGTATTCGCGATGAAAATAATGACGAAAACTCAAAAGATATTTGGTGAAATTTTATGTTATTTATATTATGTTATCGTCTTCTCAAATAATATTTTGCCTAATAAAGATATCACTTTTTTGAATAACACTTGAGTTTGCGTTCAAAAAATACATAAAATTTGCTGCATGCTTTTTTTATTGATCAATTTTCATCGATACATTGATGACCCCACTGACGGCAAACCTTAAATTTATTTTATTGGTAATACAAAACTTAGTTGCTAATCATTGTGTTATTAAAATGAATAGTCACTGCGTTGAATTCCCTTTTACAAGTAAATATTAAGAAAGTTAACGCATGTATATAGTCTCAATTGTTATTTAATAAATCGTTATATTTTGGAAATTTATTAGCGGCTTATAAAAATCATGTCAAAAATGGGCAATAATAATAAAATAATACGTGACGTCCGTAGACTAGTAGGTAATTGACTAGCTTTTGGGCCCGTTAGTTGCGGGTTAGAATCCCGCTAATGGAAACAGTTGAATTATAAATATAAATGATTGTTTTTCACATATACTGATACATATACTCGCGCCATTAGTTGCGGGGTAAACAGAAATTATTGATAATCACTTGAATTAAGCTTTGTAAAGTAGAAGTATTGTGAATCCACATTTTGAATAATGTGCTGCCAATGAAGAGTTTGTATATATTTTCTTCTATCTAGTCCAGTATAAATGTTTCAAGAGTGTCTATTTAAGTAATATTCCGTAACCATTTCCACACTCGGTAATCCAATGAAAATAGGTGTTCGGGGTATATCCGAACCAATGATATTGATATTAAATGATAGAAGATTATACGAATCACAACTATTTATTGATAATGATACTTAGTGCTAAATGATAAATGATATATATAAATGATACGTACAACCGCGAAGCAAGTCTACAGTGCACTATCCGATTTACTCGCGATTGAGTAAAGTGCTGACTGTTACTTATTGTTCGGTGTTTGCACCGAACATGCTCCCAGGCCAGAGAAAATCAATGGCCGATGAAGATGAGAAATTGATGAAAATATATAGATAAACATATGATAGAACAATGATAACCTAAGCTGAAACTATTACATAATGATACCGACATATTAGCGTCCTAATCTAAATTACTATTAAAATGTTTACGAGTTAAAGGGGACGTTGCAACAGTACGGGTTTCACTTTCACTAGAATTAACCGCACTCACACTGACACACTTATCACTAACACTTTGTTTTTCACTAACGTAGTTTACCTTAAAGCCACTTAACCTAACACTTGGTTCACTATCACTATGCACATTAACACTAACACTATTTGAAGAAGTGGGGGGCGGCTGCAGGGAGTCTCCAGACTCCCGCCCCGCGCCCCCGTCTCGCCGCCGCCAGCGCCGCCATCCAGCCCCGGCCGCCGCCGCCGCCGCCAACGTCAACATTATGTATATCAAACTGTAGTGGTGGATGTCATGATAAGAGATGTTGCTTGATATTGCTGTTTCATGATTTAATTTTTCTATGCCTTCTCTAATCGATTGGGATTCCCTCTGGTAGCTGCTGTCTTCCACGGATGGTTTTATTTTTGGCATAGAAATATTTAATATATGATTTATCGGTGATATTAATGGGACTGTCATCTCAACTCCGGATTTAATGGAATTTTCATTCAAACCATGTGAGTAAATGGTTATTCCATTAGACTTTATCATGCATCCACTACCTATTTGTAATATAACAGTACCTCTTGTTAGCTGTTCGCTGAAAACCTGTTCCCTACATATAACTCTAAGATTGCACAGGTCGCAACAATAATGGAAATATGTATTAATCGAGTGTAAAGATGTCCACTGATCATGACACATTTCTTCTAATGATTCACACTGCCCAGATTGGTTATTCCTTATACATAGGTCAGTGTCAATTATAAGCTGATTTGTTGGGCTGTGGAGATAGCATAGGAAACGACTCTTGTCTCTGTCCATGCACGAGCCGATCTCCTGGTGTGCCAGCGGGTAACATTTCGAAAATTCGAATATCTCAAATCCGAAATTCACTATTCAGAAAACTGTTCACATAATTTACGTATCACAGATGCTTTATTTTCCACAACTTCATTAGAACATAAATACATTTTCTAGAAGTATCACTTCCCAGAAAAACTAAAACCAGATTATTAAAATGAATTTTTTGCTTTTACCAACTACATATTTTACTATAATCTCATTATTCCAAAGGTTTAAAAGACCGAAGTAACTTTATCTATAGTCTTACATATCGTAAATCTCTTTAACCAGATATTTTTTATGTTAGAAAAATTGTATAAATAGAACGCGGATGCATGCCTGTTTGTATGTATACTTGCTTGCTTGTTTGCATGCTTGGTTGCATGTAGGGGGGGTGCAGGGGGGCAGAGCCCCCCTGCTTGGGGGGGTCGGGGGGCGAAAGCCCCCTGCAGACAAAGAAAAGTTAGGTTACATTCAGTTAGGTTAGGTTAGGTTAGGTTAGATTATGTATAAAACGAGCGAGCGTAGCGCAGCGGAGCGAGCACCTAAATGTCTGATGCATGGTATACTACTAAGCGGGGTATACTATTACTTAAAATATGCCTGCAAAATTATTCATAGCAATAGGTATCATTCAATACATCTGTATTTCAAATATATGGAAAATGATTTTTTGGTATAGTGATTATTCGGAAAAGCAATATTGCGGAATTAAGGTATATCTGGTTTTCGATTCTTCGGAAATCCGTTCTAGTGGTTAATCAAAATGATAGTAAACAAAAACAAAAACCAAACGATAATCTGGAATGTAAGAATATGGTATATGAAATTTCGATGAAACAATATTATGGCAATTAAAAAAAAAGCGATTAGTTTTCGGTAAAATAATATTCGGGTTTAAAAGTTTCGGATATACAGTATGTAACCGATTTCCTTTCTTAATAGGTATAGGTATTATTCGAAATAACTCATATATATCTCTACTTACTAGGGGTAATTTTATTTCAAATAACAAATATTCGGGCAGCATTCTGGTCTTAATGGTCAATAAATGGTATATTTCGGTCTGATAATATTGTATATCGCTGATTGGCAATGATAGGTCACTCGGCAGATGACTCGAAATGATGTTTAATTCGTCGCGAAGTTGGTCTGGCGAAATCAAATGATAATTGAAAGTCCCGTGGTAAATATCGGTAATGGTATCGAGCAAAGAACTTTGAACATTTTTAAGGCTATGTAGCATGTTGGTGGCAACAATGACGGCTAGGGTGAAATCGTTAATGTTGTAAAATCTGCTCATTTGCATTTCCAAATGCTTCATCCCGGATTCGACATCGATGAAACGGTCATTTATTAGTTCTGTTTGCCTGTCATTGGTGGTTTTAGTTCTTTGTATTAGGTTAAATTCGGCTTCTAATAGGGACGTTTGGTTCTTCCAAAGGCCAGCCAAATGCTGCTGGTTATCTTTAATCAGGTCAATGTCCTTTTGATACTGTTCAGCAAACCGTTCGTCCAGTACACCGAACAAGGAATTCGCCACGTAGCCGACACCGTTGATAAGACCGCGCCGCCGCCGCCGCTGTCTCGCCGCCGCTCGCGTGCTCGAATGCTGATTCAGCAACATGCGGTCGTAGTACTCCAACTCCAAGTAGTCGTGACGTAACTGGGTTAATACAGCATCACAGTATGTTTTGCCCTGATAACGGAACATGATGTTTCTAAATACTTTATATATTTGTTTAATGCTGCTTGCCCTTGCCAATACGGATCCATGTTGTAATATACTATTATTTTCCATTCGTCTCGTATCAACTGCATATTACTTATTTTGTCGAAATGGAAACCGGAATGTTGCAACTTTGTGATATTAATTTTACTTTCAGCCACACTCATTAAGCTCAAGAAAAATAGTAATGATGTAATGATAGTATAAAAGCTGCAGTGAGATGTTTTCTTCACTGCAACATAAATTGATGTCTTCGGTGGTTCTTTCTTTATATGGTTTTCCTCAGAACATCTGGTATCTGATTCTCTGATAGGTAGTAATGATAGTTTTACAATAGGTCGTTTCATGATTCCGTTTTTTGTTTTGAGCGTGACCACTCGAACCAGCCCATCGGCTCCCGGATGCAATTCGACGACTCTCCCTAGAGCCCATTTGCCTGGTGGTAGGTTAGAATCGTTGATTGTGACCATGTCGTTTAATTGTAAGCTCGGTTTCTCTTTACACCACTTACTTCTGATAGATAGCTGTGATAGATATTCGGTTTGCCATCGTTTCCAAATATCACGAAAGATTTTTTGCATATGATGCCATCTTGTCCTTAGATCTTGTTCTGTGTCGTACAAAGTTAAATTAGGACCGCTTGTTAAGAAATGTGCTGGGGTAAGTGCATTGATATCGTCAGGGTCTTCTGATAAAGGATAAAGCGGCCGAGAGTTGATACAAGCTTCAAGTTGTGTGAGCAAAGTTGTGAATTCTTCGAATGTGAGGCGTTCTTCTCCAGCAATTCGTTTAAGATGGTACTTGCACGCTCTCACGCTAGACTCCCATAATCCTCCCCCGGATGGCCATAGAGGTACGTTGAATTCCCACGTTATTTCCATTTCAGTAACTTATTTGATGAAACTTTCACTAAATACTTTCTGTAGTTCTTCATATTCCATTCGGAGGAGTCTATCTGCACCCACAAAATTTGTGCCATTGTCGCTGTACATCGTTTTTGGTGTTCCCCTGCGGGCGCAAAATCTACGCAGAGCAGCTATAAATGATTGTGTTGTAAGATCTGCTACCAATTCAAAATGTACTGCTTTAGTGGCCATACATACAAATACGGCTACATATCCCTTGCTGGTTTTGACTCCACGTCCTTTGCTTGCTTTAATCATGATATGTCCTGTGAAGTCGACTCCTGTGTTTTGAAATGGCCTTGATGGATTGCAACGCGACTCTGGTAAATCCCCCATAAGTTGGTTTTGATTTGTTGGGCTATTACGGCGGCAAACGACACATCCTCTTAATCGTTTTTTAGTGGCTCTGTTACCCCCGATAATCCAATATCTTTGTCTCAAAAATGTATTGGTTAGTCTAGGGCCTCCATGAAAGGTAATTTGATGGGCTTGATCAATAAGCAAATCTGTCAGGGTGCTTGTATGGGGTATTATGATTGGGTGTTTCATATTGTAATTTATATGAGCATTTTTGAGACGGCCTCCCACTCGCATGATGTGATTTTCGTCTAAGAATGGATTCAAATTTAAAAGTTTACTATTGTTATTTAATTTGTTATTTTGTTTCAAATCACTTATTTCTTGTCCAAAATGATTTTGCTGTATATATCTAATAATAAACTGTTTTGATTTCTGTATTTCTCTAATACTAAGGTAGCTCGACTTTCCCTTTTCTCTAGATAAGAATCGTAACATCCATGCTAAAACATTCGTTGCGCGAGTGAAGCTACTGTACTTGTTTATAATATTACCGATAACGCTTGACTCGTGCGCCTGTGTTGTTAATGTAATTTTGCTGACTTTCATTTCGTAGTGTGTTGAGTATATGATATCATTTGATATGTTCGATTCATTTATTGTTGATAACCACTGTGGCCCGTGCCACCACAGCTTATTTTCCTTTAAAGTATTGGCAGAGCATCCTCGACTTGCACAATCAGCTGGGTTTTCTGATGATTTTACGTAATGCCAACATTCTCGGGGCATTACCTGAGTGATTTCCTTAACCCGGTTTGATACAAAGGTTTTCCATTTATTTGGGTCTCCCTGGAGCCACCCCAAGACTGCTGTGGAGTCACTCCAACCATGGACAGTGATATTATGGCCTGATAAACAACTGATAGTTCTTTTCATTAGTTTTGATAGTAATTGAGCGCCACAAAGCTCAAGTTTGGGTAATGTGATATTTTTGCTGTCCGGTAGTAGCCTGGTTTTCCCCGCTACTAAGACTAGTGATGATGATGACTGCTTCACTATCTTACAATATATAACGCAGGCGTATGCTTTCATGGAGGCGTCACAAAACCCATGTAATTGAATGTTTTCATTTTCGTGGCTTGCTAGCCATCGTGGAATTTTAATGTCGTTGATAAATGGAAGATCTGATTTAATTTTAACCCACTCTTGATAAATGTTTTGTGGTAATTCTTCATCCCAGGTAATTTTGGCTAACCACACCTTTTGAAATAAAAGTTTAAGATGGGTTGTAAACGGAGAAAGCCAACCTAATGGGTCAAATATTTTTGATATATTTGACAAGAGCGCACGCTTTGATTTTTTGTCTGATAGATTATTGATATTGATGCTAAATATAAACTCGTCCGTCTTTGGATTCCATCTCAACCCCAAGGTTTTGCTGGTGGAAACTTCACCGCTTAATGGTTTAAAATCAAAATTTTCTTGATGATGAGTCTTGTCCATGAGTTGTGGCTCGTTGGAATTCCACTTTCGAAGATTGAAATGACCTCGACGACAAAGGCTTATCAAATCCTTCTTCAACTGTATGGCCTGTGCAATGGTGTGATGACCGCTCACGCAGTCATCCATGTAAAATTGATCTCGTAATACCTGTGATGCCTGGCTGTGATAATTGCCTCCCTCATCGATAGCCAACTGCTTTAATGTAGCCATAGCCAGAAAAGGAGCGGCCTTCGTACCGTATGTGACCGTCTCTAGTGTATACTCCTTTAACTGCTGAGTTGGTGAATGTCGCCATACGATGAGCTGCAGCTTTTGATCATCTTTATGTATATAAATATTTCTGAACATTTTTTCAATGTCTGCAGTGAATGCTATTTTAAACTGACGCCAATGTATAATTAAATCCATTAGATTCTTTTGTAAATTGGGCCCACATAACATAACGTCATTGAGACTATAGCCGGTGGATGTCTTCGCAGCAGCATTAAACACGATGCGGCAATCGGTGGTGGTTGATTCAGGCTTCAATACAGCATGATGTGGCATATAATATGTTAAATTGCTAAATTTTGGGGCTTCCGACATGTGTCCTAAATATTCGTACTCCTTCATAAATGCCCTATATTTGATCGCTAACTCTTTCTTTCTGTCTAAATTTCTTTCTAAATTATAAAATTGTGCTACGGCCGCGGGTTTTGATGTACCTAATTTATATTCATAGTTCTCAATAAGTGGTAGTCTGACTACATAGCTACCATCTTGTCGGCGTGTCGTGGTTTTCTGATAGTGCTGAACACAATCCAAGTCTTCCTGGGAGGTGATAGTGTTATCTGATATGTCCTCAATTGACCAAAACTGTTTTATTTCCTCGATATTATTGATAATAACATTACACTGGATTGTGTTTATTTTGCCACATAATATCCAGCCCAGCCGCGTTTGTTGAGCCATTGGTAGCAGGTGGTTTTCCCTGATAACGTTCCCTAACACTACAGTAGCATATATATCTGCCCCTAACAGTATATCCACCTTCTGTAGTACCACTGTAGCCGGTGGTCCTTCGAAAATTTTCGTATGCGGGGTCTAGTCGCGAGTGAAAGAAGAAAACTGTGTTCATAGTTTTGGAAATTTCGTTCGCGAGTGAGGTCTCCATACAAAGTATCCAAGCGGCCTAGGCTTCCAGTTCAAGCTCTACATCAACAAGTAAGATCTTTCCAATTATCTTTTATTTTTCGGGGTATATCCGAACCAATGATATTGATATTAAATGATAGAAGATTATACGAATCACAACTATTTATTGATAATGATACTTAGTGCTAAATGATAAATGATATATATAAATGATACGTACAACCGCGAAGCAAGTCTACAGTGCACTATCCGATTTACTCGCGATTGAGTAAAGTGCTGACTGTTACTTATTGTTCGGTGTTTGCACCGAACAATAGGTATAACTAAAATGCGTTTGCCTAATTTGTGGTTCGCAAGTTTGAGAATAAGTCTGCAAGTTTACCAGTTAAATAATAGGAATAATTACTAAAGTTTCATTTCATATTAACGTAGTTTACCACGCTCGGGTGGGCACCGAAAGAGTTATGTGGCACATGATTTCCTTGCACGTTCGTCTGCTGCTGAATTTGGTAACAGTTTCATTAGATTGCTTCCAAACTTTCTTGTTCACCATTTAAATGATAATTGGTTTTAGGTGAATGTTGGGATCAAATAGTGAGTGTGCTCAGAAAGGCAGAAGGCGGAGTATGAAGAATAAAAGAGCATGTATGAAATGATTGATGGATGTGAATGAAACTAAAGAGATTTTCCAGGAACGTACAAAATGGCGATTGATAGTCTCTGCCTACCCCAATGGGAACTAACAGCGTGAGTGTATGTATGTGTGTTAGGATCAAACTAAAGTAGGTAAATATTACGCATTGCATTTACGTACTTTTTCCGTATTGATTCAATTTTTTAGACTTAATGCTCGAAACAAAGGCAGTTCAACTAAGCCAAATTAATAAATCTAAGCTGCACGATTGTAAATTTAGCTTATAGTATAAGTATTATTAAAAAATGATATCGTAATAACTAATGATTGGATTAAAACGGTTTAACAAATAAGTATTACTCATGTGCGTCCAGAATTAAATTGCTGCAAAAATATAAAATTTTCGTGGCTACCATTTTTTTTATTTAATAGCCTTTGTTACTAATTTAGGATTTAACGCGAAATGGACTAAAGGACTTCTAGTAAGTTATTTGCATGGACTATTTATCTATCAATTGACGATTAACATTAGCTTTATGTATGCATATGACAGAAATTAACAGTGTGAATCTTGGTTAGCGCGGCTAAGTCACTAGATTAGTATACAATTTATTATCAAAATACTCACAGCTACATTGCCCAAAAGGGTCAGCAAGAGATTCGGCATCGTACATACATACATACATACATATACTCACGCCATTAGTTCCCATTGGGGTAGGCAGAGACTATTGATCGCCACTTCGTACGATCCTGACAAGCCTCTCTAGCTTCGTTTACATCCATCAATCTTTTCATACATGCTCTTTTATTCTTCATACTTCGGACGCCAGCCTTTAATCGATCGAATTGGACGGCATCAATAAGGCATATATAATTTATTTTATTGTAAGAAGAATGATAAAACAAGAATGCCTTGTTTGAAACAAGTTCCCAACTGCATTGATTACTAATCATCTTAAAAGATCCTGATAAACCTCTCTAACTTCGTTCACATTCATCAATCTTTTCATACATGCTCTATTATTCATACTTCGGACACCTACACTTTTGGGCACATTTTCTATTTGGGTCAAATGAGTCCTCCGAGGTCATCCTCTACTTTGTTTGAGGTTTGGCAGGATCGTACAAAGTGGCGATCAATAGTCTCTGCCGAACCCAATAAATTAAAAAAATAATAAAAAGCGTTTGTTTACGAGAAACAAGAGTTAAATAAGGTGGTAGGTTTTTTTTAAATAGTTCATCTTGTTCTACCTTGCGGCGTGTAAATCCTTATTACATTGTTTTAAAATTGGTTACATTTAAAAAAATAGTCAAGCTTTAATTTTTCATCAAATATTACATTTTGCTAAAAAGTCTTTCACAGAGTATATACAATGGAAACTAACGTCGTTAATATATGTATGTATGAATGTTTTAAAGATCACTATCCTGCAGTCTATTTCATCACAGCTGTGATGTTCTAACGTTCTAGCAACTGTTTAAGACAATAATCTATACTTATAATAAATCTGTAGAGAGGTCAATTCTGTACATGAAATATATTTTCAAAATAACTATCAGGGGGTGATTAGGGATTGATACTGATGCCAAAAATGCAATCAGTAAAATTTTTGTCTGTCTGTCTGTCTGTCTGTCTGTCTGTCGGTTTGTATGTGCCTTATGGAAACAAAAACTACTCGACGGATTTTAACGAATCTTGGTACAATTATTCTTCATACTCCTGGGCAGGTTTTTGTATACTTTCCAGCAGAGTAGTAAATGGGAATTATGGGAAATTTTGGGAAAACGGGAGAAGTTACTCCATTTTTTAAGCTTCCGTCGCGTGTGCAGCCTTAATGGTTAAACTTACATAGAAATCATATATGACGGAAATATTCTTCATAAAATTATCTAAAAAAAAATCCTCAACAGTTTATGTCTATCTTTTACGGTTGACTCACAATAACACGTGTAATTCCTGATAGCTTAGCAGTTCGGAACATTCTGATTATATTTGTTTACTCTTACGTTTGTAAACCTCTCACTCATCCCTAATTTAAAAAAGGTAACATTATTACCTATTCATTAAAAAAAGAATCATAGAAATCGGTAGTGAAACACCGAAATTATACATAAAATAAACCATCGCGCCCGTGACCAAAACCAAATCTTTACTAATTTACATATAACATACTAGATAGCGCCAGTAGTTGCATCCTACATCACGTAATGATTTATTTTTTAGATTGTTTTAATACTTCATAGCGTTTTATTGCAAAATTTGCTATTAAACGTAAATACTGAACCGTTCATAAAAGCGCATTCAAAATCACCAAACTACACAGTTTAGGGAGTGCTATAAATGTAATAAATTTAAAATATTGCGCTAAATTTCACAATGCTTGAGCAGTGACTGAAGAAAGAAACCTCAGATATTTAAAAAAACAACTCTACCCGTGCGAAGCTGGGCCGATCCACTAGTACCTAATAAACCTTTAGGTATATAGTAATAGAACATAATATCCACATTTGACCGTTCCCTTCATATCAAGAATACACAAACGTAAGTAACAAATATACTTTTGCGAGTCATCATTCTATTTTTATTGAGCAATAAGGCGGAATTGAAGTGGATAATCTGGGCACATAAATGCCTCTAAGTAGCTGAGCCGCATGCCGAATGAAGGAGTTACAGACGAAATAAATGTGTTGTGTGTGCCTTTCATTTCACGTCCACTACTTTATACTACGCTTTTTACGTCTAACAATACCTTTTTATTTTTGTAACAATATTTGCTTGGATCACTAAAATAAGCAGCTTATTATTATTCATGTGAAAGATGATATGTGTTATTTTTAATATATAAATATTCGATTGCCGTGTAGTGCCGGCTTAGAATGTCGCTACCCCTTTCTACCCACGGGTGTCGTAAGAGGCGACTAAGGGTATTGGGGCTTTTTATTGGATTTTTGGGCGATGCGGTTGGAGACCCATCACCAAAAACCTTTATTTTTACCATCTTTTCCCCACTCAACTTCCAAAAGTGGCTGAGGAATTTATAATTCCTCAGCTCTGGCTACCCCTTCTAGGGAAATATAGCCGTGAGTATATGTATGTATGTATGTAAATATTCGATCATATTATATACAGATCAAATTAGCCCCTAACTAAGTAAGACTTGCATTATAGGATACTAACTTGACAATATATTTAATATTATATAACACACATATAAATAACATCATATACTAAGAGACAAATTGTTAATGCTCATCACATAAATGCTCTCAGCGAGGGTCGCACCCGTAACCTCTGGCGCGAGAAGCTAGTCAACGAACCACACGACCACAGACGTCGTCAAACTTAACTAAAAATTTTACGGCGTATATTATCTTTCATTGAAATGTTGCTTAAAAATGCTACCGTATTTGCATCCCTTTGGTGTTGTGAGTACGAGGCAACTTAGACATGTGGAGCTTTTAATCGTGGTTGGAAAATCATCATCCTTAGATATAAGGTTACACTTACTGTTTCTAGTTCGGTTTCAATATTAAAACCACAGAAAAAACCGAAATATTATAATTTCGCTCGAAAGTAACCTTTTTATCAGTGAAGATGCTATCAAACAGCATTAGGTAACATTATTATAACGCACAAACAGTTATCACACAATACACCACAAAGTTAATATCATCTACTATTCTCTAGAGTATGTATTGTGAATACGAAAATGGACGTAGTGTAATAGGTTCAACCCTCATTACAAACTTATCGTATTAACAATATTATGCTAATAACCTGTCATATCGGACTACCCTGGTGCTTCACTTTTATTGACTTTACTAGACAGAGCACAAACTAATATACAAAGTTAAAATTATGGTATCGCTGCGCTGGTGTAAAAATAATTTTCTATTAGTATACAGAAACGTGTTAAAGATAATTTAAGCGCGAATATTCCATCTAATTATTATGGAAAAAATGTGTGTCTCATAAGACCGTATACGGTTTTAGCTTTGTATAATTTACGTCATATATTGTTACCTGGTGTTCGAGGAAATAATTTTTCCCGTAGCAGAGCACTCACGCAGTAGGATACAAGTCTCTGGCCTCTTGGTACGAATACCTATCTCATGGCTAATCCAAAACCCGCAGTGTGGAGTTTTTCACGATGTTACCACAGACATTTAGCAACGATTTCGATTCCTGGTATGCAGAAGCTTACGGCAAGGATTTTACATACATACATATACTCACGCCATTAGTTCCCATTGGGGTTGGCAGAGACTACCTTTGCTTGCATGCATACTTGCTTGTTTGCAGCTTGCTTGCCTGTTGCTGCATGTAGGGAACAGGGGGCGGCGTATACTACCTACATAAAATATGCCTGCAAAATTATTCATAGCAGTAGGTATCATTTAATACATCTATATTTTAAATGTATGGAAAATGATTTTATGAATTATTGATTATTAGGAAAAGCAATATTACGGAATTAAGCTATATCTGGTTTTTGATCCTGTTGGAATCCATTCTAGTGGTTAATCATAATGATAGTAAAGAAAAAAAAGTCAATCGATAATCTGGAATGTAAGAATATGGTATTTGAAATTTCGGTGAAACAATATTATACCAATTAAATAACAGGTAATTAGTTTTCGGTACAATCATATTCTGATTTAAAAGTTTCGGAAATACAGTATGTAACCGTAAGTTAGCCATGTGGGTTCCCTCACGATGTTTTCCCTCACCGTTAAGAACCATGATAAATAAACACACATATGACGTTACAAAAGACAAGGCTGCTAGTGTAAGTCACTGAAAGTATCGCCAAGAGCAATCCAGCCGTTTCAGAGATTAGCCATCACTAACAGACTCACCAGCGATTTACATTTCACCATACACCATATGAGAGCTTTTATCAAAATTGATAACTATATTGTCCGTGAATTTATTGTTTTATATCGTCCATTTACGATCTATCCAATTTATACGATTTTATTACGATATGGCTTCAATAGTTTTCACGTTGATTACTATTGTTGTTTGCAGCAATGTAATAAATACCTACATCCTTACAGCCCATATACGACCCCACCAAGGGGCTTGAGCCTACCCTATATAGGGTGAATTGGCCTTAGTCCACCACGCTGGCCAAGTGCGGGTTTGCAGACTAACGATTACTACCGTAATAGTAGCCAGGACTGACGGCTTAACGTCCCCTCCGAAGCACAGAATCATCTTAATTTTCGGATAATCAGGTGATTCAAGCCTGCAATATCCTTCCAGACTGGGTTCAATTTTACTGAATAAATTTGTGACTTTACAGGGGTAGTTGTTTTAATTATAATGTGCAATCGTGAAAATCTTAGAAAATACTAGCTCTAAAGGGATCCCTGAATACGGCTTCCTTTAAAGTAACATAAGACTTAAACTTTAATTTTCATACTATGCCAGAAGGGGAGATGTTTTTTATGAATATCAATTAGAATTTTATATGCCATAAATGGCTCAACTTACCTCGAAGAACGAACTTCTCTCATACTCTCAGATATAATTGAAAAGCTATTTTTGCAATTCACAAAGTTATAATAAAATTACTTATCCCGACCCCATTAAGGTTTACTGATCCTAAACAAATAAACCTTTGCCGTAGTTCAAATAACTAGGTTGCAAAATACTAAGTTTTCGACTGTAAAACAGTTCTTTATATCCAAAATAGGTGAAGTAATTTAATTCAATGTTTCCTTATTGAAAGTAAACAGAGAGGCCCACATAAAGAAGCGCTAACGAGCCTGTCCCCACATTACGGTCGGCAGGGGACGCGGGAACATTTTGCAAGCGATACTTAGGTATCGGTTTGGTTAGAGATTTATATTAATTGCGATTATATTCTCATAGATGTATGGTTGTTTAAGAAGCATAAGTAAATAAAATAAAATAAAAATCCTTTATTTACAAGAAACAAGAGTATATGCGGTGGTAGGTTTTTTTTTACAAATGTTCTTCCTGTTCTGCCTTACGGCGTGTAAATATTAAATATTGATGACAATAGGTAACCGATAATTAATAAGAATACATTCAAATATTACACTTTGTTATGAAGTGAAGTTTTGTAGTTATCTTCTTGTCTCGAGCTTTAGATTCAAATTGAAGTTTTTCTGTCATAAATACAGAAAAAATGGTATTCATTAACAGCTAAAGTAAATTTTAAATGTTTATTGTCCTTCACTCAGTATACTTAGCTCACATTGCATTAAAGAGAACATTTCCACCAATAATTATTTCGGTTAATTATATTCACTCAACAACTAGTGTAGTGTATTAATTATTTATATTAATCTGTACTAATATAAAATGCGTGTAGTGTAATTATTAAGGTTAACGCGTTAACGCCATCGTTTTAAACGTCGTCGTAAGGACGTCACTATGACAATATATAGTTATTCTATCTTTCAGGTATATATATATATATATATATATATATAGCTGTATATATATGTAATAATTTTTGAGCGCATGTGTGTGTTCTATAATATTTTATTTCGTATTTCTTCCACGCCCTTCTTCCTCTCGCACTCTAGTTTCACCGCTATCGCTTATGCACAAAGCCGAGGCCGAAGTAGTGATGAATTACTCTGTTGTGGTGTAGTTGTATTGGTTTCTACAATGACTTGCGCTAGTACCACTTTGTTAGACTTGCTAATGAGTTCTCAATCTTATCGTCTTCTATCAGTCACATCGGAATTTATTTGGCTACGTAATTCTGTTCCTATAAATATTCATAACTGTAGGCTAATGTATTTCGGAATATCAAACTTATTGGCAATTCATCGATACGCCCTCCAGCACTTATGCGTGGGTGTGTTGTATTTAGATTGCAGCAGAAATGATAGACCAGTCAAATACTCACTTTGTGAGATTTCGATTTGATTGAAATGTTGCAAACTAACAGTTCTGTTTGTACAACAAGTATGGCTTTACCCAAAATCATAAATGTCGTTTAAATCTGCCAACTAGCACTATCAAACAACATGAAAAAGTTTGACTGATGTGATGTGAAAGTTTTTTGGTAGAAAAATACGATAAGCAATAATGATAGTCATCCCAAACTCGTGAAAACAATGATCAGACATAAATTGGATAATCTGAACAAATACATACATCATACATACATACATACATACTCACGGCTATAAATCCCACAAAGGGGTGGCCAGAGCTTTAGAGCTAGAAAACTCCTCAGCCACATTTGGATGTTGATAGGAAACAAGATGGAAGAAATAAAGTATCGTTGGTGATGGGTCTCCAACCACAACGCCCAAATTATACTTAAAAAGCCCCGTACCCTTAGTCGCCTCTTACGACACCCGTGGGAAGAAAGGGGTAGTGATATTCATAGCCGGCACTACACGGCAATATCTAAACACAACGTGAGATTTTTACGTTACATTCTGAAATAGCTAGCCTGTCCAGCTACCTGTCGGCTTAGGATAACACCAACCCATATTTTCCCGTTGAATTTGTTTTTAGCGACCAAGGGTATGGAGCTTTTTTAGAGATTATTAGGGGTTTCAGCTGGAGACGTACGGTACTTATTTTTACCATCATCTCCCAAATCAACTTCCAAAAATGATTGTGAATTTGTTATACTTAAAGTTCTGGCTACTCCTGTGAGGGATTTATAGCCGTGATAAGTTAGAAATAAATACGGGCATATTATACACAAATCTAGTTAGCCCCAAACTAAGTAAGTCTTGAATTGTAGGAAACTAACTCAACGATATATTTTATATTATATAACACACAGTAATAACATCCAGGACTAAGAAACAATCATTAATGCTCATTACATAAATGTTGCCCTCAGCGGGGATCGAACTCGCAAACTCCGGACTGATGAGCTAGCCACCTATCCACTAGGCCGCAGACGTCGTCAAAAGGCGAGGTTGGGTTTCGAAATACTAATATCTCTGCTTATCCTCCGCAGATATTCGGCGTAAACAATAATATGTCTAATTCCGAATGCAGTGAGCTTGATAGGTTAATAGGAAAATCGCATTAATATTCCGCTTTTCCACGAACATATTTGCGCTATTGATATCATAAATGCGAGCACCATTCTAATGGTACTTTCGAGAACCGTGAATCTAGGAAATAAACTAACCCATTTCAATATAAATAAACCAGATGGGAATATACAGTAGCATTCATTATCAGGTATCAGGTAGAATGCTCAGTTTAGTTCCGTTATTAGCCCCTAGCGGCTACTTCCTGCTTCCTTGCCTGCCCTGATTTATACACCCGAAATTTACTTGAATGGGATATAATTTCATTTCATTACGTTGGGTAGAGGCTTAAGTATGTGTCGGGTCCCAAAGTAGCTGTAAAGGACGTAGATTGTATGTCACATCATCTTGTCTTGAGACAATATTGTTGGGAAATTCTTTTGCTTTTGACGGACATTTTGTATTGTGTAAATGATATTCGGAGATATACATACATACATACATACATATACTCACGGCTTTAAATCCCTAAAAGGGATAGCCAGAGCTAAGGAATTCGAAATTCCTCAGCCACTTTTGGAAAGTTTAGTGGGGAAAAGATGGTAAAATAAGAGTTGTTGGTGATGGGTCTGCAACCGCATCGCCCATAAATCCCTTAAAAGGCTCTATACCGTTAGTCGCCTCTTACATACACCCACCGGAAAATGGGGTAATGCTATTCTAAGCCGACACTACACAATATTCGGAGATATGTCGCTTATTAATGTTGTTTATTTTGATTAAAGTGTCAATATTATTTTTAAGGTTTCGGACCAAAAATGGATCACGAGAGGTAGTGTTTTTCAACTCAACTCCCGCCGTGCATCCTCGAAAGGGTTGGCTAATACTTCTGAAGATCAAGTTAAATTGTCACCTGCTGTTCAGAGGACCTACGTTTTGCTTGGACAGTGTCTCGTGCTCGGGGGCAGGCCTATCGATATCATGTATTTCTGTTTGCATTATATACCATTAAATAAAAATATGTTTTATTTGATGTGCCTCCCTTTCAATAAAAGTATATTTTTCTCTGTTTTAATTGATTTTTATAAATATTATCCACATAACAACTTTAAAAATAATTTTCTACCAATTTTTAAGATAGTTGTTGTTTAGTGTTGGCTTAGAATAATATACAAATGGCATATTCCTGGATCTCATGTTATATGAATCTCATTAGCAGCGTTAATCGCAAAGAGGGGTGAAGTATACTTAATATTGTTTTTAATCAGCATTTCGTATTCAGTGGCATTACTTTTGCATGAACATTGTCCAAGCCATATACGGGAGACTTATCCGATTTTTTTGGATGCACTGTCGAAGATGGCAGGGTAAATTTCCAGGCAAATTTCCTTTTGGTAACGTTGTTTGAATCCCATCACCTATCATTACCAATTATTCTTTATTTAGGCATAGGTGATAGGTGCCCTCCCTTTAAATTCCAAAAGTGCATTAACAACTCTGCTCTTACTTCCCTTTCTTTTGATTATTGTCGTAAGGATACATAGGTAGTTAGTATTACTACTAAGAAGACATATATTTGTTTTTACAATTGACCCGGTTTTTCCCGTAACGTGACTCCAAACAAGAGCTGCCTTTGAGTAAATCTATCCTTGCTTGCCTTGGTTTATGCTTTATTGATAACTTTAACAGCAAATTCCAAACCTAATAAAATATTAACGCTAAAGATGTTACTATGCGAAACCAGCCGTAGCAAAAGTTAGATTAACAGCTTGAAAGTTCAGTAGCAGTAACTTCTCCTAGATGTTAAAGAACTTAGTAATTCAGTCTTTAATAATTCAGCATAGGAAATGTGTATTGACAAATAAATATGTAATAAATATATTTCTAATTATTTCTTTTATTGAAATTAAATACATTTTTATAATACAGTATACAAAAGCAGACTTTATTTGTACTGAATAAATAGCGATCTAATCAAATACATTGCCGTCACGAAATCACCAAACATCCTTCACAGTTCGCGACAGAATAAAACAAATAATTTGTCAACCGTCACTCTATAAAGAAAACACAGATTGGCAAAGTCAATCCCATTCAGAGATAAAAAGTACAATTAAACTAGAGTGATGGCCACAATTAATTGCAAAGCGTCATCAATCAAGGGTTGCGATGGTAGCCCCAAGTCTTCAGACTTCATTTCTTATTCTATCCAGACTTGCTCGTTAATTCTGCAACGTTTCTAAGAAAGCTAACATTTGACTTTGCGATGACCGGCTGTTATGTTTGCTGATAAAAGCTGTTGAAGTAAAAAGAGTGAAGAAGAAAGTCAGCTTGAGAAATAAACTTATGCATTTGTAAATGATTTCAACATTGTAGCTGTGTTGGCTTAGAATAGCACTAATCTGTTTCCTTTTGCGGGTGTAGTAAGAGCTGTTTTTTGGGCTTTTCAAGTGATTTTTGGACGATGTAGCTGATGGCCCTGTTAAATACTTTATCGGTTCTACGGTTTGCCATGCACATCTCTAGTTTAAAAATAGCTTAGCAATAAGGACATCTCTATTATCTGTCTAGATGGTCTGTGGTGAAAAATAAAATGAAGAATACGTGCCTCAATAATGTTTTATTTAAAATCTATCAGCAGAGCGTGGTTATTGATCTAAAATGTGTAGAAAAGTGAAAAGAAAATAATAAATAAGGTTATGAAAGTGGAAAGTGAAAGAAAAAACAAAATTCAAAGAAATACTTAGCATCAAAGAAATTTGTAAGAAGGATAAATAAAAATATGGCGTCTACGGCGTCGTCGAATACTTTTGTATTTCCTAAATTGGGAGAAGGAATTAGTTTTTCTAACTGGAAATTCCGTATGAAATTAATATTGGAGGAAAAAGGTCTTGTTTTATTAAATACTGTAACCTCTGAACAAGAAAAAAGTAGCGATGCCAAAGCAAAGTCGCTCATCGTTTCTTGCGTGAACGATAGCCATCTTGAATCTCTAAAAATGTGTAGAACTGCTGCGGAAATGATGCAAAAATTAGAAAATATTTTGGAAAGAAAAAGTTCTTTTAAAAGATTAATTTTAAAAAAGAAATTGCTGTCCATGAAATATACGAGTAACGGAAAAATGCAAGAACACATTCAAAACTTCGATGCCGTGATAAATGAATTGGAGTCATGTGGTTGTAAAATGGAGGAAGATGATAAAATATGCCACTTGCTTTTAACTTTACCCAGTGAATATGACATAGTCATCGCGACAATAGAATCAATAGATGATTTGAAAATGGATTTGGTGAAATCAAAACTTTATGATGCTGAACTTAAACTAAAAGAAAAAGGAAATGATAGTGTTGATGGGACATGTTTTATTACGTGCTACAATTGCCACAAACTCGGACACAAGTCATTTGAATGTCCAAATAATAGAGGGAACCACAGAGGTCGTTATAGAGGAAGATTTAAAGGAAGAGTAAGAAGAAGAGGTTTTCAGAGAGCACAATTAACCGAAGCAGAAGAAACTAATATGATATTTGTTGCCGAGGGTGAAGCGCAAGTGTCTGAAGAAGAAAATAAAAATGAAATAAATTTTGTTGTGGATTCGGGTGCGACTCATCATTTCGTTCAAGAGAAGAACCAAAAGTATATGACAAATATAACAGAACTGGATACAACAATGTACATAAAGATAGCAAATGGTCAGATACTGGAATCTAATAAGAAAGGTATTCTACGAGTGTCATGCCAGAACTATAAAATAAGTATTGAAGCGCTTATAGTGAAAGGATTGTCGCACAATTTACTGTCAGTGAGCAAATTAATGGAAAAAGGTTATGACATACTATTTAAAGAAGGAAAATTGAAAATATTCAAAGGAAATAACAAAATATTTGGAGAAAAAATTGGAAAATTATATGTATTGAAGTTTGAAATGATTAAATATAAAAATATTGAAAACTGCAACAAAGCAAATGTAAGTAATAATATATGGCATGAACGGCTTGGCCACTTGAACAGAAAAAGCTTGAAATTGATGAACTTGCCTTGTAGTGAAGATATGTGTGATGCTTGCATGAGAAATAAAAGTACTAGACTACCATTCAAGCCTATTCTGAGAAGAGAAACAAAACAAGTTGGAGAATTGATACACAGTGATGTGGTCGGGCCAATGAGAACTGAAACTCAAGAAGGATATAGATACTTTCAAACAATTTTAGATGACTACTCTCACTTTTGTCAAACATATTTACTAAGGAACAAATCGGAAGCAGCGAATAACCTAAAAAATTATATAAACAATTTAGAGAGACAAAGAGCAATAAAAGTGAAGAGAATTCGATGCGACAACGGCGGAGAGTATACATCAAATGTTTTAAAACAATTCTGCACAGAAAAAGGGATACAGATAGAGTATACTTTACCATACAGTCCTCAGTCAAATGGGAAGAGTGAACGTATGAATAGGACAATATTTGATAAAGCTCGTACTATACTAGAAGAATCAAATCTACCCAGGAAACTATGGGGCCATGCTGTATTGACAGCTACATTTTTAATAAATCGGTGTCCCTCGAAGGCGATCAACAATGAAATACCAACTAAACTTTTTGGAAGTGAAATGATGCTTAATAGACTAAAGCCATTTGGATGTAAGGGGTGGATGGTTATCTTACCAAGACAAGACAAACTCAACCCAAGAGCAAAAGAAGTGAGACTAGTTGGTTATACGAGAAATGCATACAAAGTCTGGGATCCATTGACAGACACTGTTTCATTAACAAGAGATATAAGATTTGATGAATCTGACAACCGTTATAACCCTAAAAAGACAAATGAAGACAAAAATTACTATTACCAGTTTGAAGAAAATGAAACTGGAAAGGAAATTGAAACAAAGAATAAAGAAAATATAACAAACAACACAGAAAATAATGAAGAAAATGTAACAAACAACACAGGAAATGAAAATCAAAAGGAAAATGAAGAAGATCAAAATGAAAAAAGAACAGATAATCAAGAAAAACCCACAACAAGATCAGGAAGAGAAATTAAAAAACCAAATTACATAAAAGACTATGAACTATATGAAGCATATTGTTTAATAAGCATTGATGAAGAACCACAAGACTACCAAGAAGCTATAAAGAAAGGGTGGAAAGAAGCAATAGAAAATGAACTGAAAGCACATGCAAAAATGAATACCTGGACTATAACTGACTTACCAGCTGATAAGAAGGCTATTGAAGCTAAATGGGTGTTTAAACTGAAAGAAAATAACATAAAGAAAGCAAGACTGGTAGCGAAAGGGTTTCAAATCAAAGAACCAGATGATTTCGGTAAGAACTATGCACCAGTGGCTAGATCATCAACTGTAAGAACATTTCTTGCTCATGCCGTTCACAAAGGTTGGTCTATAAGACAATTGGATGTCCCAACTGCGTTCCTGAATGGAAATTTAGATTCAGAGATATATATCAAGCCACCAGAGGGCGTCGAAGTCGCCAACAACAAAGTGTTAAAGCTAAATAGAGGCTTGTATGGACTGAAAGAAAGCCCTAAGGTGTGGAATCAACGATTCAACGAGTACATGGAAGAGAAAGAATTTAAGAGATCACAAAACGACTTTTGTTTATACATTGGAAATAATACATGGCTTTTGATATATGTCGACGACATACTTATTACTGGATGTGAAGAAAACATAGAGAAAATAGTAAAAGACTTAAAACAGGAATTTCAAGTAAAAGATTTTGGGTCACCTAAAAATTTTCTTGGAATGGAGATAGAAAGAGTAGAAAATAGCATGAAAATAACTCAGAAAAGACAGATAGATAAAATGCTTGAAAAATTTAATATGACTCAGTGCAATGGAACATTAACACCGCTTACTAAAGGATATCAGTTTGATAATACAGAAGATATACTAGAAAACATTCCATACCGACAATTGATTGGGAGTCTACTATATGTATCAACTACCTCTAGACCAGACATATCATTCTCAACAGCATATCTAAGCCAATACTTGGAAAAACCAAGTCAAAGCCTATGGATTCAAGCCAAAAGAATCTTAAGATATTTAAAAGCTACAGCGGATCAAGGACTTGTATATGAAAGAGGAAACAAAGAATGTTTGGAAACATATTCAGATTCTGACTGGGCCGGTAACAGTACTGATAGAAAAAGTGTTTCTGGAAGTGTTACAATGTATAATGGGAATGTTGTCTCATGGTTCTCCCGAAAGCAACCATGTGTAGCTCTTTCAACGGTCGAAGCTGAATATGTGGCAGCGGCAACTAGTGTTTGTGAACTCCTTTATGTGAAAGGACTTTATTGTGACTTTAATGGACAGAACAGTGAAGTGAAGTGTGTGCTCTATATGGACAATAAAGGTGCAATTCAACTAGCCAAATCTTTTGAAAATAGTAAACGGACAAAACACATTGACATCAAAACTCATTTCATTAAAGACTTAATTTCCAAAAAGGTTATTGATGTGGATTACATTTGTTCAAATGAAAACTTGGCAGACTTGTTTACCAAAACCCTATGTAAGGATAAGCTAAATTCATTAAAAAATTACTTAAACATTTTCTGATTTGCTAAAACTAGAAAAATTACTCTAAAACTTGTTTTTACTGTATTTTACTGTGTGTTTTTTCTTTAAAATTGTTTTTAATTTTTTTTTGTGTCTTAGTTTTAATTTTTAAATTGTAATGAGTATGGGGTATGTATGGCAAATTTTTTTTTTGTTAATTTAAGCTCATAAGCTATGCTCTTAAGCGATCTCAAGTCAGGTCAGACTTTCAATCGAGGGTGGATGTTAAATACTTTATCGGTTCTACGGTTTGCCATGCACATCTCTAGTTTAAAAATAGCTTAGCAATAAGGACATCTCTATTATCTGTCTAGATGGTCTGTGGTGAAAAATAAAATGAAGAATACGTGCCTCAATAATGTTTTATTTAAAATCTATCAGGCCCTGATCCAAACGTCCATTTTTTGTTATCTTTTCCCTTCTCTTCTTGCAAAAGTGGCAGATTAATTCTGACCACGACTTTAGACCTTATTTAAAATTCCTACCTAATCTCGACTAATGCTATACACCCTAGAGATGGAGTACCTATATTTAAGATACAAACAGTGGCGGTATAATTATTTAAATATTAACATATATACACACGAGAGCAAAATTCTAAAACGGGATAGCCATAACTGCATAACTAGACATACTTCAGTCACTTTTGGAAATTACGTGCATTGAATGGTGGATTGAAATCGGTAAATGTTTGATTCATAAAAACTACTTCATGTTTCTTAAGGTACTAAAACAAGTAACAAGCTTGAAACTAAGTTATTAATATTAATGAATTTTTTCTCATTCTGAATAAGTCTTCTTCTTTTCTTAAGTTTTTCTATAAAAGTTTTATAAGCGAATATGGTTAGGAGCCGCTTTTAATTCAATTCCAAGCGTTAGTTTTACTTCCTTACCAGTGGTGTAGGTAGGGGTGATTACCACTTGGAAAGAAGCTGACAAACCTAGCATGAAACTCTACTTCCTTTGTTTTACTACTGTGTTTACACTACTACTTTGGTTTATGTATTGTTAAGAATTGAATAGTAGTTTTAAATTGGTGGCACAATTAGACAAATTTTTAATGAATGTCAGCGTCATTTTCGTCGTTAATGAAACCATTTTATCAACATACATATATAATTTAAATCTTTTTGTTTATGAAAACCCCATGTGGGGATTTTTACTAATAAATAAAGAACAAATAAAGGAAGGAAAAATTTCGACACAGGCGGGAATCGAACCCGCGACCTCGGGTATACGCCCCCGTCGCTCTGCCAATTGAGCTACCGTGTCAATGGCTGCCAGCGCGAAATTCTTCTATCCTTTATTTTTTTTACACGTTTAAGTAGTGTTTCCGTTTCCAACCTCCGAATTTTTACAAATTATAAATATATATATATAGCGCTCATAAAGGGGTAGCCAGAGCTTCAGAGCTAGAAACTCCTCAGTTCGTTGTAATCTCATCAAAATACGTCTTGGCATAAGTTCAAGCATAAGCATCAAACTTAGCATAAGTTTGATTTAAATTATATGCAGCAAGCTTGGAGTAGGTTTCCTGCACTGTCATTATAAATTACATTACGTACAAAGTTAAGCGTGTATAAGTTAAAACAAGTGATAACTGAACCTCGAAATCCAGCCACGACTCTGTAGAGGTTGTCAAAACAAATACTGAGATACATATAATGATACGAGCACGTTGAGCCATTCGACATGTCCTAGTTTCGGCGCCGCGGATGTGTGTGACATGCAACAACATCTGACTGAGCTATAATGAGCATGAAACTACCTACGTCGTGTTTCACCCGCCCTGGTATATGTTTTGAATGCTAACATATCATAGATATATTATTAATGACTAAACGGGGTGATAGAGATAAAAATATGACTTATGATACACGATTTAGGAATTAGATTGATGAATTTTGTGAATAACAATAATAATATTTACAACAATACTATTATTATTTTCTATATATATTCGATATATATATATAGAAAATAAACTACTTAAACTATTCAAATTATATATATATATATATATTATAATTATATATATATATATATATATAATTTGAATAGTTTTGTTCATGAAAACCTCATGTGGGGATTATTACCAATAAATAAATGATAAATAAAGGAAAGAAAAATTTCGAGACCGGCGGGGATCGAACCCGCGACCTTGGGTATATGCCCCCGTCGCTCTTATATAGAGTAAATAAAAATAGAACAGAGCTTTTCAATAATTACAAGCTACATTTGATTGCATTGGTGTAACAATGTGTAATAAAGAGCTCCATTATACAATAATGAAAATAAAATAAGCTGAGTTTCACATTAATAATGGAATAGTAGACGAGTTAATATTAAAATACTATATATGTTTAACTAATGATTGACCAAGCAACCTCTGTTTCAACACAAAAGGTACTTTTTCCTAAAGCGTTTAACAACTAGTTTCATCTAGTAGGTAATTAGGCGTTGTGAAAACGGAGTTTAGATATAACACATGTTATCCACATTAAAAACGTGCTAGATTAACTTCCACTCCGTGACTTACTTAATACTATTACTTCTGAACATTTCATGAAATATTTTGTCACCTGCTGTTCAGAGTATCCACGTTTTATTTTTACAGACGCATTTATTTTTCATACATAGATACATAAATATACTCACGGCTATAAATCCCTAGAAGGGGTAGCCAGAGCTAAGGATTTAAAAATTCCTCAGCAACTTTTGGAAATGTGAGTGGGGAAAAGAAGGTAAAAATAAAGGTTCTTGGTGATGGGTTTCCAACCACATCGCTCAAAAATCCCTGAAGAAATGGGGTAGTGCTATTCTAAGACGACACTACACAGCAATTATTATTATTTATACTTATTTTTCATTAAAATACGAAAGATTCTCGGAAGGCTATTTTAAGCTTCAGACGCATAAAAAAGGAAGAAAAAAACTTTTATTAGCCAGGTCAAGAAAAAGAATTACAAGCAAAACATGTGATCTTATAAGAACTAAATATATCATTTCATTTGAGATATTTCATGTAGAGGAGTCAATTTTCAGTAACTGAATTCCCTTGAAATATAGTGATAAATTGCAACTAGAAAACCGTGACGTATAAAGGAAGCTAAAAAGACGTTACTTTGCAGCACAAAGATCTATTTATTTTAACTAAAACTATCTAACTTGAGCATGTTCAACTCGAAGACTTATCTAGTTTAAAACTAAATCAATTTATTTATGTGTTCAGTATTTATTCAAACAGAAGAAAAGCTGCAGTTTAAAAGTTCACAGCAAATAAACTGGTGCCGAACTACCGTTAGTAGTATGCGGCGAAAGCTTTTTATGGCTGAGCTTTCAAAACTAATTGTGGCGACGCGATGAGCGACTAAACTTATAATACTAGTAACTAAGTCACGTCCAATATAGATACTGAAATACTCACGGCTGTAAAGGGGTACCCAGAGCTTCAGAATTAGAATTTTCTCACCCACTTTTGGAAATTGAGTAGGGAAAATATTGTAAACACAAGAAATAGATATTTTCTTTTCTTTTCCCTTTTCCCCCTTATGTCTAAAACTGGCTATAGTATTTTTAATTTTATTAAGACCAAATAGAGAGAATACTCATAAAGGCGGGCGTCCGAAGTATGAAGAATAAAAGAGCATTATATAAAAATATTGTAAGCAAAGCTAAAGAGGTTTGTCAGGACCGTACAATGGCAAATAATGGCGTGAGAATATGGATGTACGTATTTCTTAATATGAAGCTGTGGTTACCCTTTTTTGTGATTTATAGCCCTAAGTATATTAATTTGTTTATGTACATACACGGAACTACGTTGGATATATTGTTTACGCCTATATCCCAAAGAGCAGTATCATTTTGTGAGTCGATGTACAGAGAACCCATTTTTTTCCCCTCCATTCCATGTAATAAGGTGGGAATATATCATGTGAGATAGCTGAAAAAAGGTTCTACTCACTATTTAAAAGCTGGATAAATGACTGCATCACATATTATATGAGTTTTAGAACAGACAGTAGTTAATTGTTTGACGTAGTAGCAAATCACCATAATAATTAACGATACTAGATCTAATTAAAAAAGCAAGTTGAAATAATCCAGCATATCTTACCATAGCCTTTACGATGCCAAAAAACCTATGAGAAATAAAGAATATTTGTGTCTGACATATCTAAGTCATTTTATGAAGTTTTTTTATCTATGTATAGTTTTAATGAAATAATTCAAAACGGAAAAACAATAATATTTTTAATTTTCGATTGTATCTATTTTTCGCTCAAAGATTGATGTTTTTAATGTTACTTTGTAATAATATTATTGGCGTGTAACTGTCTATCGTGCTCAGCCAAGCAATTTTCTACGACAGACACTTGAATGCATGATTTCGTAAGAAGTCAATCATACGACCTAAATTTATTCAGTAAACTTATTTATTCATTCATTTTCTGCATTCTATGGTTGGTTGAGCTTCCTTACTCACCACTTCGGTGAAAATTTGTTATATGTTGTATTATTAAAGTTTCTGAGTAAATAATTAAGAAAACTCCATAGAAACTCATTCACACGTTACCTATACTCAAGGCTATATAACTCGGAAATAGGCGTAACCAGCACTTCAGATTACAAATTCGTCAGCCTAGTTTGGTAGTCGAGTTGGGCAGAGATTGAAATAAGAATGATTGGTGATGGATCTCGAGCCAGTTCATGCAGTATTTACATAAAAAGCGCCAATTTCTTTAGACGCTTCTTACGATACCAACGGGAACAAGGGGTTAGTGCTATTCTGTGCCCACACAATGTAGCAATAATACTATGAAACTCCTCCCTGATAATAAGGAAGCTATTGCTTTGTGTTAATACAAAAAAACTATGCTTTCCGAATATAGAATATTAAATAGAAAAAATATTTCATTTTTCATCTACTACTCACACCATGAAAGAAACTATCTTTTTACAACTAGTATATTAGTATAACTAGTGGATCGTCCCAGCTTCGCACGGGTAGCGTTGTTTTTTTAAATATCTGAGGTTTCTTTCTTCAGTCACTGCTCAATCATTGTGAAATTCAGCGCAATGTTTTCAATTTATTAAATTTATAGCACTCCCTAAAGAGTGTAGTTTGGTGATTTAGAATGCGCTTTAATGAACGGTTCAGTATTTCCGTTTAATAGCAAATTTTGGAATAAACCGCTATGAAGTATTTATAAATAACAATCTAAAAAATAATTCATTACGTGATGTAGGATGCAACTACTGGCGCCATCTAGTATGTTATATGTAAATTAGTAAAGATTTGGTTTTGGTCACGGGCGCGATGGCTTATTTTATGTTTAATTTCAGTGTTTGTCTATCGATTTCTATGATTCTTATTGAATAGGTAATAATGTTACCTTTTTTAAATTAGGGATGCGTGAGAGGTTTAAAAACGTAAGAGTAAACAAATATAACCAGAATGTTCCGAACTGCTAAGCTATCAGGAATTACACGTGTCATTGTGAGTCAACCGAAAAAGATAGACATAAACTGTTGAGGATTTTTTTTAGATAATTTTATGAAGAATATTTCCGTCATACATAATTTCTATTTAAGTTTAACCATTAAGTCTGCACACGCGACGGAAGCTTAAAAAATGGAGTAACTTCTCCCGTTTTCCCAAATTTTTCCCAAAATTCCCCTTTACTACTCTGCTGGAAAGTATACAAAAACGTGCGCAGGAGTATGAAGAATAATTGTACCAAGTTTCGTTAAAATCCGTCGAGTAGTTTTTGTTTCCATAAGGAACATACAAACCGACAGACAGACAGACAGACAGACAGACAGACAGACAAAAATTTTACTAATTGCATTTTTGGCATCAGTATCGATCCCTAATCATCACCTGATAGTTATTATGAAAATATATTTCATGTACAGAATTGACCTCTCTACAGATTTATTATAAGTATAGATTACGCGATATTTCGTTCTGAAATAAAGTTAATAGTTGATGGTCGATGTCCTAATTAAATTGGAAATGAAAAATAAATTTTATGTTTAATCATTATTTATTATTTGACAATCTTCCTAATCTAGTTAATTGCAGCAAACTTACCCGAAAACTAATGCAAGCATTGCGACCAACCGTACGACTGTCGCTTGTATGACCTGCCTGACTCATGTCGTCCGTCACCGCTCGCTCCAATAAATAAAGCTGCTGAAAGATTTGAGCTTATCAACGGTGCCGTTATGGCACGAGTGCTTTAAGGTTGTGATGCTAGTAATAAACGGTGGCGTAGCAGCGGCTGCGTAGTATCGACGGCGTAACAACGGTCGCGTAGTAGCGGTAACGTAGCAGCAGTAAATTTTATAGTAGGTTAAAGGTTTGTCGTGTAAAAATAAAATTTCTAAATAAAAGTTATTACTACTGTAGTTATTTTGATTGCGGAGGAAGTTTTATATTAAGTATAAATTGAAGTCAAAGAAGCTTGGAAATAATAGCAATGATCCCAGTGATACGAATACCTCTTGTGATGCAGTCAAAGACGGATAAAAATATACATTCCTCATATACAAATTACTGATATGTTTGCAGTGTATAGTTGTAAATTAATATCAGGTTACAAAAAAGTAAGCGTTAATAAGGAAAGCTACGTTTTTAACGCTTCCCACTGGAGGCGAGTTGTCATGCTTCATTTTTAACAGATTTCATCTCTCAGATATCAAATTTATGTTTGTTCAAAAAGATAATCAGTTTTCGCAAAATGCATGTAAAGGATATCACCTCTTTGCATTAAACATATGATTTGTCTATTTATTTTTCTGTAGAATATTATACAAAGCAGGGAAACCAAATGCATCTTAAGACTTCAAAACTAACGTATGGTCAAATCTGAAGTTTGGGTGCGCATTGTCTTACATATTTTTTTAAGTCCTATCCTCGGAGGTCCGAAAATATTTCACATAGCATTTAAAATCATAATGATTAGTCTTCATAAAAAGTTCAAGTCATAAATATTGAAAAATATAATCATCGAAATTCATAATATCACTAACTATACACTTTGTATTTAATAATATTAGTTTTAATATATTAGTTTACACTAATGATCGACAATATAATAATTTCAATAAATAACTATAATATTCATAAATGTTTTTTAGTAAAACATTAAAAAAAATATCATCAATCATATGTGTTTTTATCTATATTTGCTTGTTTGTTTGGATGATTACTCGCTTGGATGCATGCGGGTGGGTCAGGGGTCGAATGCCTCCTGCAGGCGAAGAAAAGTAATGTCACATTTAGCTAGGTTAGGTTATGTATAAAACGAGCGAGCGAAGCGCAGCGGAGCTAGCACCTTAAATGCATAATCTGTATTTTAAATAAATTATTTTGTTGATGATTTTAACTTAACAGACAATATTATCCTATTAACAATATTATTAATTAAATCAATATAATCATTGAATGATATGAAGAAAATATTATTGATAAAAATAATAGTTTTAAAAAAATCTTGCTATTAATATTATTAATAAAAAAATATGGTCACTAACTGTTATGACCTTCGTTTGGTAGTATTAAAAATGAATAAATAAATGAAGTATGACAAATCAAATTACGAAGACTGATTATTATGAACACAAATCGTCAGAAAGACAACGAATATGATTTAGAACTTTATGTGAGCCAATACGGACCTCAAAAGTTTACTTGTAAGAAGCCGTGTTTTAATTGTATAAGATAATATTTGTTTAAGATGATTTATGAAATCATATGCTCGGTACAATTCAGTTCATGCTGCTCATCAAACATAATGTTCTAAAGGTTAATATCATTGAATCGCGCTGCTTATACGCCTATACCAAGACACAGCCTTAAAACCCCGCTACCCGGCACTTTCGTTTCTCAGGCAGGCCACATTAGAACCAACTCTACCGTGCTTTTTTTTATGTGTTCTCCTTTTATAACTACCAACCTAATTTAGCGTAAAGTAGTTTAGATTGTAAGTTCTTAAATTCATTTCAAGTTTTGTTTCTGGGTAAATGGTCTCAGATTTTATTTCAAAACGGGCTATCAAATCCAATCGTATTGCTGCTAGTAATTAGTATTAGTGGTACAATTGAAGGTAGTACGTAAGAAGAGATAAAGTTCTAAATGTTTATAATAAGCAAAACTATTTAGTACTATGAATTAATGAAAAATGTATGCTCCAGAATTGTACTATTTATATATACTGCTGCAATTGTATAATTTCATAAAAAATGCATGATTAGAAGTAATTTACTATGAAGTGAATACTATGCTGTGTAGTGTTGACTTGGAATGACACTACCCCATTTCTTCCGGTGGGTGTACGTAAGAGGCGACTAACGGTATTGGGGCTTTTAAGGGATTTTTTGGCGATGCGGTTGGAGACCCATCACCAACAACCTTTATTTTAACCATCTTTTCCCCACTCACATTTCCAAAAGTGGCTGAGGAATTTGTAATTCCTTAGCTCTGGCTACCCCTTCTAGGCATTTATAGCCGTGAGTATATGTATGTATGTATGTACACCGCACCTTTCACGAATAACATAATTTCTTACTCGACATAACTTTACATTACATTTTTTTTGAGGGACCAAGTAAACAGTTTGCTTAAAAATGCAGGCGTCCGAGGTATGAATAATGATAGAGCATGTATGAGAAGATTAATGGATGATAACGAAGCCAGAGTTCTTTCAGGATCGTACCAATTGGCGATCGATAGTCTCTGCCTACCCCAATGGAAACTAATGGCGTGAATATTATATAATTATTTATTAATGTTTTGTTCTCGTCGTGGCGAGACGTCCGAAGTGTCATAGTGTCATGTGTACAGAGTCATATGAAGATATTGTCATGGCTCCCTTTACTGCACTGTACAAAAACTACTGCTACTGACTAAGAAAAAGCGCCAACAACAAATGAATCATCATTTGTAAAAGAAAAATACGTACAAAGATATAATTGTATAGTTTACCATAGTTTCATAAAATGAAAAAAATCTTCAGCCACTTTTGTATGCTAAGCGAAAATCTTTATAAGGTAATAGGGTGCCTTCATAATGCTCTTAATGATTAATTATGTATAATTTGATTAAAAAGATATAGGGGTAGCCAGAACTAAGGAATTATAATTTCCTTAGCCACTTTGGGAAAGTTTAGTGGAGAAAAGATGGTAAAATAAAGGTTCTTGGTGATGGGTCTCCAACCTCAAGGCCCAAAAATCCCTTATAGCCCCAATACCGTTAGTCGCCTCTTACGTACACCCACCGGAAGAAATGGGGTAGTGCTATTCTAAGCCGGCACTACACAGCGGCACTTTAAAAACATTTCATCAAAAAGACCAAATATCAACATCATTGAAAGGCTACAAAACGGAACAACAAAAATGATAGTACAGAAAAGTTCCAGTACACATCACAATTAAAAATATTAAATTAAATATTATGCCACAAGAATTTTTTTAGCTCAATTTGTACGCAATTCCTACTTTTATGTTGGGATAAAATGAAATCATTAATAAAAGAAGTACAATAAAGTTTCAGCCGCTAATTAAATAAGCAAATTTTATATACGTTTAAAGCTTGAAAAATTACACGAAAAATGTCCTCCAAAATTACATGGGAAAATGACGCGTAATTTGAGCCGCCTGCTGTGTGATAAATTGTGAGAAATCTTTCGGAAGTATCTGATTTTAAATTGAAACATATTTTTAGGATATTTAATAAAACAAGAGGTCTCTCAATGATAGTATTCGACAAACATATTTTTGAGATTGTATAATTTTCTTGAAAAAAGTAATGAATAATAATTAATTATTTTCAATTCGACCACTTATGTTTATATTTGCTTGAGTGTTATTTGTGTTCTATAGATTTACTTTACTTTCTTTGTAGAATTAAAAAAAAACACATACATTTCTTGTTAGTATAGTTATATATATATTATTATATATGTATATATATACAGTCCACGCTATTTTGGCATAAAGGGTGCAGAAGTTTTTGCTTCACATATATAACCTTCTCGTATGTTTAGTTAACCACCCCAGTTTCACAGCTTTTTTCTGCATAGAAAAAGATAATAATTGTATTCGACAATTATTTCCAAAAAGGGGTGTAGAGATACTAACTCTCGTGTACATTGAATGAAAGAAACAAAAAAAAAATCGTAAAGTAAGAACACACTTATAAAGTACTAATTACCTAAACATGTTATAAATTTAAAAAACCGTATACTGACAATGCACTTATCTATAATAATAATAAAAAAAACAACACACAATATGTCCTTACTAAAGAAATGGTTACTGGCTCAGGATATTTCTACCAGTACTGCGTTGCATTGCGTTTACTCTTTATAATCATGCATTCTGATGATAGGAGGCAAAACTATTGCCAATTTTAATAATCAAAATGTCAAACGACTTAGTAACAGTACAACTTTGTCGTTTAGGTTTCTTTATATTTTTTGCAAATCGGGTTAATTATAATTTATATGACTACCCAAAGCTAATTGGACTCATAACTTTTTATGTTAAACCATAATTTTGAAAAGTGTTGCCGTGTAGTGTCGGTTTAGAATTTGCCGTGTAGTGTCGGTTTAGAATAGCACTACCCCATTTCTTCCGGTGGGTGTACGTAAGAGGCCACTAAAGGTATGGGGCTATTAAGGGATTTTTGGGCGATGCGGTTGGAGACCCATCACCAACAACCTTTATTTTACTATCTTCTCCCAACTCAACTTTCTAAAAGTGGCTGAGGAGTTTCTAATTCCTTAGCTCTGGCTACCCCTTCCTGGGATTTATAGCCGTGAGTATATGTATGTATGTTTGAAAAAAAAATGTAATCCTTAATAGGGTTTTTATAATTACCAAACCTATTATCTTAGCATTTACTTATTAGACACCTGTAGTACCTTTTATAGTTAACAATACTCATCTTACCATATTTATTCACATCTTTTCACCAATAAGTATTTGATACTTATACTTCATTGATGTATCACCTAAAACCCTATAAAGATCCCATTCAACTTATAAATACCTTAACAGTAAAAGCCAACAGATATCTTAAAACTTGGAGAAAGTTATTACTGGATAAATCGTCTGATATTCCGCGATATCTGCTTGTAGCTCGAGGCGAGAGTTTATTAATGTTCGGGATGATATTGATAACACAGTATTAGGTATCCGTTACAAGTTAGCATTGTGCTCGTTTGGTTGCTAGTTAATATGGAGTATTATGGGCTCTGTTTTCTTATTAATTACGTTCGTTATAGCTTTTTGTGGTAAAACTTGTATAAATAAATAAATATATACGGACATCGCCGTGTAGTGTCGGCTTAGAATAACACTACCCCATTTCTACCCGTGGGTGATCGTAAGAGGCGACTAAGGGTATAGGGGCTTTTTAAGTGATTTTTGGGCGATGTGGTTGGAGACCCGTCATCAAAAACATTTATTGTTACTATCTTTTCCCCAATCAACTTCCAAAAATGGCTGAGGAATTTCTCATTCCAAAGCTCTGGCTACCCCGTTAAGGAATTTATAGCGGTGAGTATATGTATGTATGTATCTTATATACAGATGAAGTTAGCCCCAAACTAAGTAAGACTTGTATTATTGGATACTAACTCAACGTTATATTTAATATTATATGATACAAATATAAATTACACCCTAGACAAAGAAAAAACCATTTATGCTCAGCACATAAATGTTGCTCTTAGCAGGGATCAAACCCGCAACCTCCGTACCGAGAATCCAGTGACCTATCCACTTGGCCACGGACGTCGTCAAGTTTGAGGTGATGTAATTCAATAAAAGTGCTAACAGACGATCGAACATGTACGACGCGCACCAGTGTTCGTGGTACGGGCCGTACCAAAAACGAACGTGTGTAGCGTGGTTCGCCGCGCATAATATTATTAATATTGGTGCGCGCTGGTTCGAAGCGCTTGCGGTGCACGGTGCGATGGTGCGCGCCGTACATGTTCGATCGTCTGTAGGCTAGAGCGCACCGCACAGTGCGATGGTGCGCGCCGTACATGTTCGATCGTCTGTAGGCTAGAGCGCACCGCACAGTGCGATGGTGCGCGCCGTACATGTTCGATCGTCTGTTAGCACTTTTACGGAGGGCTCTATTTATGAATTGAATAAGATTTTACCTGGACAGTCTTATTCGTTGTTGTTTTGTGATTCAATAGCTTGAGCTTCGAATAGCACTGCCCGATTTCTTCCCGTGGTTGTTCGTAAGAAATAAATATGGAGCTTTTTGGATGATACGGTTGGAGACCCATCACTAGTAACCTTTATTTTACAATGAACGAGTGTTCCCCACCCATCTTCCAAAAACGGCTGAGAAATGTCTTATTCTGAAGCTCAGGCTACCCTTTCTGGGGAATCACAGGTGCAAGTTTATGTATGCATGTATATATGTCAAAAAAAAACCACTACTTATATGTCATGCCTTATGAATGATGTGTTCTGTCTGTAATTGGTGCATACCTCAGATATTTTTTGTTATTATGTGAATGTTTGTTTTTAAGTTGTATTTAATGTATGTTCTGTTGGCAAACCAAATAAATAAATAAATATATGTATGTTTATGTTTATGTAAGCCGTGTAGTGCCGGCTTAGAATGTCGCTACCCCTTTAATTATTGATTAAAAAGGAAGGTTTATAAGGATGACATACGCTGATGGGGTGGAGAACTCACTCAACTTGGGCGGGCCACTAATATTCGTTCTTCTTTGTCATGAAAATTGGTTTGGCACCGACTTCAAAAAGAAGAAGTTGAATAGAGTTGTACATAATAAAATAAATAAAAAATATTTTATACTTTTCAGTTGGATTTTTGAAGGCGGTTCTTTTTTAAATAAAAAATAATAATATTTAATTTTTCTGTTTAGTTTTTAATTTGAAGTTTTTGTTTTTCTTTTTTATTTTATACTTTTTAGTGATAAGTTCTTAAATCACTCTGAGTTTTTTTAGTGAATTAGTGATAGTTTTTGAGAGATAAGTTTTACTGTCCGTTTATTTTATAGTTTTTTTTAACAGGTAGTTATAATATTTGTTATTATGACTTTAGCTTACTTGTTACTATTTTGTTAACCTGCGGGCCTAGATAGAAAAGCAAAGGATGCTTTAAGGAAAAGTCGCGTAAGGGAGAACGAAACACCCATCGAAAAAAAACAAAGACTTCAGCAGGGCAAGCACGAGCCGTATTTAAACTAGTTATCGCGTGGGATAAAGCAGCCATCTTTTACGCACTTACTTAGTATCGTATACTGCCATCTCATTCTAACCGTTATCGTGTCGATAACTCGTGCTTGCCCTTCAGAATGAGAGAGATCGTCAGTGTGCTGCTCTTGCTGCCGAAACAGATGAGCAAAGAGAAGTTCACCTATCACAAATGCGAAGAAACACTCTTATATATATGTAGCGTTGAGTCGAGTAAAATCCCTTGATGAGATGGCTTTAAGTGATATAGATTCAAAGAAATTACTTAAATGGTTTAGACCATTCCGAAAGCGCGAAATTCCCCATGACGAAAGCGCCTTGATTGAAATGACCAGGATGAAAAACATGATGTTGCAATATATATTTTTTTCTTTAATATAATTAAGAGTAATTTATTCATGTTTTTATATACTTTTTTGTTCAATAATTTAGTAACTCTGTTTATTACTAATAAAAAAACTTTATTAACATATATTGATAAATTTCGGTCTAGTATTGATAACTTTACATACATACTTATATTTCAAACTAAGAAACCTCCTTTTTTTCGAGTCGGTTAAAGAACTTTTAACCCATCTTCTAAATGTAACGAATACTTTTCTGAAAACCGCATCCAAATAGCTTAAGCCAAACGTGAGATAATCGCGGACCAACACACATACATACAGGTCAAACACAGAACCTCCTTTCTTTTTTTGGTCGGTCAAGGCACTAAAACCTTCTCCTAAATGTAACGAATACTTTTCTGAAAACCGCATCCAAATAGCTTAAGCCAAACGTGAGATAATCGCGGACCAACAGACATACATACAGGTCAAACACAGAACCTCCTTTCTTTTTTTGGTCGGTTAAGGCACTAAAACCTTCTCCTAAATGTAACGAATACTTTTCTGAAAACCGCATCCAAATAGCTTAAGCCAAACGTGAGATAATCGCGGACCAACAGACATACATACAGGTCAAACACAGAACCTCCTTTCTTTTTTTGGTCGGTTAAGGCACTAAAACCTTCTCCTAAATGTAACGAATACTGTCCTGAAAACCGCATCCAAATAGCTTAAGCCAAACTTGAGATAATCGCGGATAATTATACATACATACATACATACATACAAACAATCGAACTGAGAACCTCCTTTTTTGAAGTCGGTTAAAAAAAAACCACTACTTATATGTTATGCCTTATGAATGATGTGTTCTGTCTGTAATTGGTGCATACCTCAGATATTTTTTGTTATTATGTGAATGTTTGTTTTTAAGTTGTATTTAATGTATGCTCTGTTGGCAAACCAAATAAATAAAATAAAAATAAATAAATATATGTATGTTTATGTAAGCCGTGTAGTGCCGGCTTAGAATGTCGCTACCCCTTTCTACCCACGGGTGCCGTAAGAGGCGACTAAGGGTATTGGGGCTTTTTATTCGATTTTTGGGAGATGCGGTTGGAGACCCATCACCAAAAACCTTTATTTTTACCATCTTTTCCCCACTCAACTTCCAAAAGTGGCTGAGGAATTTATAATTCCTTAGCTCTGGCTACCCCTTCCAGGGAAATATAACCGTGAGTATATGTATGTAAGTTTATGTATGTATGTTTGTATATGTACAATCATGGTTATTAATCTCAAAAAGTAGTAGCCAAAGCTTTAGAATTGAAAAATCCAATTTAAATTCAGAAAAAGTGGGTTAATAAGGGATGGTTTGTGATGGGTCTTCGGCCATATTATTAATATTAAAAAGCCTTTAGGCAATTTTTAGGATATCCGTGTACAGCAATTGGTTTGTGCCATTTCTAAGCTGACAGTATAAATAAATAATAGCATTATAATACGTTCACTGTGCTTGTATTCTTAAGATATTAATATTACCATTTATATTGGGTCCGTATATCTCTTTTATCGCTATGCATTTATAAATCCACAAAATGTTTTGTTCAAAATAGATTAATCATTTTATTTCAAAATTATTCAGTAGAGATAGCCATTATAATTAAATAGCCTTAAAACCTGAGAGTTATTAAGGCGCTTTCAATTGAGCAGTAAACTATTCTCATGTAAATTCAGGTTATCATCCCAGTTTTGACTACACCCAGGATCGGTTTAAATATACAAATTAGACATCAATGAGATCAATAAATGGGTTGTCTGGAAGAGATCGCTCTTAGTGATAAGACCGCCAGTTGTACTTTGGCTTTTGTACCGATCTTTTTGTTTGTAATTGTTGTTTTTTTGTAAATGTGCAATAAAGAGTTTTATTATTATTATTTTAGGCATGATTTTTAGTTCCTCGCCTCTCCCATGGCCGAAAAAGAAAATATAAATTTTAAATGGGAGAGGCGGTACTCCCCAACCAAAGCACAGTCGGTCGGGGTCAGGGAGTCAGGTTCAAGAACCGACGGACGATCCGAGCCGTATCGAGCAGCACCGCTTTCTGCATTTGTGCTGGAACCGACACGCCACAGAAATCCAACCGCCTCAAGTTGGTCGCGAGGCTGGTTGGAATTAACCCGTTCGCGGACAAAACAATTGGGATTATTTGTGTCGAAGTCACACCCCACATGTCGGTGATCTCGTGGGCCAGATCGAGATATTTCCGACGCTTCTCGGTGTCGGCTTTCACGAGACCCTCGTCATGAGGGATAGTGACATCCACTAGAAATACCCTCGACTGCGACCGATCCCATACCACGATATCAGGCTTATTCGCTAGAATAGTCCTGTCCGTGATAACGGATCGGTCCCAATAGATTTTGGCACGGTCGTTTTCTAGGATTGGCTCCGGCAGATACTTGTAATACGGCAGCCTCTGTTGCAAGAGTCCGTATTTCAGAGCGAGCTCCTGATGCAGGATTTTGGCTGCTTGGTTGTGTCTGTGCAAATACTCAGTGTTAGCAAGAGCCGAACAACCGGAAATAACATGCCTAAGTGACTCTCCGGGACGGCCACATGCTCGACAGATGTCTGTGGTACCGTCCTTTAGGATGTATTTCCGATAGTTCCGCGTCTTGATAACCTGGTCTTGTATTGCACAGACAAAACCTTCGGTTTCCCCAAAGAGGTCCCCGAAACGCAGCCAATGCAGGGAGGCTTTACGGTCCACGAAAGGTTCGTGAAGTACCTTGTAAAACCTCCCATGCAGCTCCTTCTCTTTCCATACGGACTCCCGATCAGAGGTGCTAAGTACCTCCGGGGTTCGCCAATCCTGTGAGGCCAACGATAAGGGAGTCAGTCCTTTATCACTAGCGACCACCTCTCCCCGAATACTATCATCCGTCATCGTCAAAAAATAGTTTCTGAGGTTGCATACCTCGCGGTCGTGCATGGTTTTGGCACTCAAGAGGCCTCGACCACCACACTTCCGCGGGATATACAATCTCATAACCGACGACCTCGGATGATGCATTCGATGAGAGGTCATCATCATGCGGACTCGTCTGTCCAGAGCGTCGAGTTCGGTCTGAGTCCATCTGAGCACGCCAAATGTGTACATCAGTACAGGCATGACCCAGGAGTTAATGGCTCGGATCTTATTAACGCCTGACAAGTAGCTATTAAGCACACTTTTCAGGCGTTCATAAAACTCCTCGCAAACACCCTGTTTCACGTCTGCCACCTTCACACCGATGGTTTGTGACATGCCCAGATACCGGTATGTTTCAGCCTCGGAGAGTGCCCTCAAATGATTGGTGCCGACATCGACACCATCAGAGTGCACGAAATGCCCCTTCTCAACATGAATGACCGCACACTTATCAACCCCGAGCTCCATCTTGACGGAACCACTGAAATCGTTAGTGATCGTCAGTAGCTCCGCCAATCTGTCAGCCGTAGGGGCGTAAAGCTTCAGGTCATCCATGTAAAGGAGATGAGGCAAGCGTGGTCCGCCTCTCCGAAACTGAAAGCCCGTCCCCGAATTCTCCAAGAGTGTACTTAGAGGATTCAGGGCCAAGCAAAACCAAACTGGACTCAGGCAATCGCCCTGGAAAATCCCTCGCCTTATATCAATTTGGTCATCCGCATCCGTCATCCGCTGACCGTCTAAACTCAGGATCGTTCTCCAGCACCCCATACATTGCCCGAGGAAGTGTCGAACTGCACTATCAATTTTGTACAGCTCGAGGACCCTCATGAGCCATGTATGAGGTACCGAATCGAACGCCTTCCTGTAGTCTATCCAGCCAGCGCAGCGGAGAAGTTCCGACGGTTGCGTTTGACCAGTTGGCCTACGACCGCGTCGATGAGGAGCAGCTCCTTGCTACCGCGACTACCGCCCCTACATCCGTTCTGAGCTCCAGATATCACATTGTTATCAACAATGTGTTGAGTAATCTTGGAGCTCAGAACGGATGTCAAGGTCTTGTAAATTGTACAAAGACAAGTAATGGGGCGGTATTGTGATGGATCCGCGGTAGCATCGCTCTTTGGAGCTAAATGAGTGACCCCAGTAGTTAAGAAGTTCGGGAGCGTCCCACTCTCGAGGGCGCTTTGGAACTGACGGGCGAGAGTAGCGTGACAGCGCGTGAACCCCTTCAACCAGTAATGGTGCAATCCGTCCGGCCCCGGACTTTTCCAGTTCGGAGCCTTACGGATCGCAGCCACCACATCCTCCTCGGATATGTTGACGGGGTTCATGGGCGCTATGGGCTCGCACGCTCCCTCGACCGCCTCGAACCATCGGCCCTCTTCGTGATCAACAGGCAGCGACCAAAGCCCACGCCAAAAGGCTACTACATCGGCTTTTTCCGGTCGCTGACCTGTCGTAACCACGTCGGGACGCTCCAAAGTTCTGTAGAACTTCTTCTGGTCACTCATGAAGAGACGATTCTGTTGGTACCTCTTTACCCTTTCAGAATATCGCCTAATTCGCTTACCCCAAGCAGCGATCTTCTGCTTCAGATCATCGATGCGCTCCACCAGTCTACAGGCAAACTCCGGTGAGTTGTCAAAGACATTCTCACCAGGGAATGCCTCCCTGACGAAGCGCACCACCCTCGGCCTATTGTTGCCTGATCTGAAGCTGGTCAGTTTGCCGATGAGGACCCTGGCCCTTGTGATACGGCTTTCAATCCGCCTCATCCAGGCTGGTCTAGTTCTAGTCCTGGGACTAGTACTGCCAGCCTGGCGGGAGCCACCAGCTCTTGTTGGCGGCATCCTGACGCCGACAAATTGACAAACTGTCATTGTGGCGCCAAAGAGAATTGAATCCGTATCCCAAAGGTCCATGCTGCTCTCTAAAAATGAAGGCAGCATGTTATTGACGGCCTCAACGACATCCCGAACCTTGATGCTGAGAGGAACTCGGGGCAGCCTTGGCCTCCTTTCGAGAGGCACTTGGCGATATTCCAGGATCGTCTCTTCGAGTGCGCTCCTCACCAAATCCAAATCCAGGGAGACTGTTCCCCAATCGCTTTCCGCACCACCCACATCCGGCAGGTTAGCAATTGGCTCCCTCCGTACTTCCCGTTCAGGGACTGGAGGGAGAACCTGCAAAGGTGGCTCTTCGTCTAGCGGGGGAACAGCCTCGCGTCGCAATTGTTCGAGTTCGGTAGTGCTAAAAAGTTCTGAGCGCTGTATGTACCGAACTCGATCCGCCAGGTTTTGTTCTGTGACGGTCAAATTGGGCTCCAGCCGCAGAAATTCGCGGTACATTGCTGCCCGATAACCCGTCCGTCCAGTTCTTGAACCTGAGGCCCTAATATAGGCCCGCATGGCATTCCTATTCATTTCAACCGTCCATGCCATGCGGCGCCTTGTTCCACCAGCGGCGGGCACCGACTGCTGGGACTGAGTTGCCCCAGTCCCAACCGATGCCAAGCCATCTGGTGGCTGAGGTGGTCGCTCAGACCGGCCAGGTGGTCGGGCCAGTCTGCGGCGGCTGGGGGACCGCATGCTGCCACGTCCAGCCCCAGCTCCAGACGTGCCCCTTCGATTACCCAAGGGAAGCGGCCCTAAACGCTCATCATTATTATTATTTGCCATTATGATGAGCGAAGATTCACCCGGGGTTTCACTCACTTGCCCCGGGGAGACCGTTGTAACCCTATTCAGCGCTGGGACCAGTTTGTAGACACGGTCAACACCTACAAACTCAAGCGCAGACTATTTGCAAAGCCGGAATGGCAAACATATCATCCTGCCATTCCAACAATGGGCGGTGGGGTCGTCACATCCCTACGCCTTATACCCTAAGCCAAGTCGATTTTATATATATATTTTTTTATTTATTCTTTTTTTTAATTTGATTTTTTTTTAATAGTAAATGCAGCTCGAGAGATTTGCTTGGATCGTGTTTAGTGGCGATTGGTAGTTTCTGCGTAAATAAAATCTATACGCCCGATTTCTGAATTGAGTATTCAAGCTGAGAACGACTTAAGTATCGTTTTGTCTCATTCAGTTGTTAAGATTTCAATGCGACATAACGATACTTAAGTTGTACTCAGCTGGAATACTCAATTCAGAAATCGGGCGTTAGTAATTTATATCTGTTGGGCGATGTCGCTAAAGACCCATCAACAACGATTCTTTAATTTTGCTTTACATCAAAAAGTTCTTAATCAAAACCTAGTGAAGTTTTTAGTATAGAAGGAAGAATTAAAATTTTATTTAAAAAATCAAACATCTTATCTTATCATATTAAACAAATTATCTTTTGTTACTGGCGTTTTTCCCACTAAACTGGAAATGTCTATAGTGAGACCAATTTATAAAAAAGGGGATAAAAAATGTATAACATCATATAGACCTATTTCGTTAGTAACAATTTTGCCAATTTTTTCGAAAAGTCATTCTATGTCAGACTGACAAATTTCCTTCAGAACTTCAATATTATTAACAAAAACCAACATGGATTTCAAAGCAATAACTCTACTACGTTAGCAATTTTTAGATTAATTAAATTAGTAACAGAAAACGTAGATAAACGTAACTCAGCAGTAGTTACATTTTTTGATATTACAAAAGCGTTCGATATGGCTAATCATGAAATATTATTAATTATATGTGAAAGATACGGGATAAGAGGTCCAGCATTAAACTGGCTTAAATCCTATATTCAAGACAGGCAACAAAGTGTAGCTATAGATAAACTTAATGCTTTCAAAGAACTTGTATCTCACAAAACAAGCTTGAGAGTAAATAAATCCGGAGTTCCTCAAGGAAGTATATTGGGTCCTTTACTTTGCCTTCTTTACATTAATAATCTTCCCAATATCACCAAGTATCATAGTATATTATTTGCCGATGACATATCTATAGTTATAACAGAAAAAACTAATATTGAAACTGAGATCAATAACACTGTTAAAAATGTAGTAAATTGGCTAGAAGGAAATAATCTGAAGGTAAATTTAACTAAAACCACATACATGCAATTTCAGAACTATGGTAACACGCCTCTCTCACTTAATATTTCGTGCCGTGATCAAAAATTTATGAGTCAACAGTTTTTAAATTTCTTGAGATTTATATTGACAAAAATTGTAATTGGAAATCACAAGTTGATTCCCTCTGTATCGCCTTGGGAAAATACTAGGCCAAACTACAGCAATTACCGCGTATCACGGCTACGTTGGAAGTATTTTAAGATATGGAATTATAATATGGGGTAACTCCGCACATTTTAATAACACTTTCGTAGCACAGAAAAAATGTCTGAGAGCAATTTGTGGGAAAAAGCCCTATGACCCTTGTAGACCGTTGTTTAAAAACCTCAATATACTTACTCTTACTAGTATATATATATATACGAAACTTGTTCCTTTGTAAGAAAATACCCCGATGATTTTGTAAAGGCTTGTAAAATATGTAATTTCAATGTTAGAGACAAGCAGAAACTAGTTACTCCTTTTATGAGAACTACTTTATGCCAAAAAAATTGTTATTCCATGTGCGTTCATATTTATAACCATCTGCCAAAAGATTTAAAATAATTACCAAATAATTTATTTAATAGAAAATTAAGGAAATAGCTATCCGAAATGTGTTTTTACAAATTATGTGATTATTTTAATTTAAAAATATAATAATTTTGTGGATGACATTTTATTGTATAATTATTTCATTGTTATTATTACTTATTGACATATATGCTTACATTTTTATGCTTTTTCTTTTTTTTATTAATTGTTTGGTTCTAATTCCTATTCAGATGATTGTTCGGAATATTATAATTTGTAATGGTTTTTAATTAAGTTATGTTTTATTATTATTTCATTATCATTATTTTGACATTAATGTTCATATTTAAGTGTTTTTTTATTTTTACTTAATTAATTGGCTAAATATGGGCTACTAGCCTGAAATAAATGATTTTTATTTTATTTTTATTTTTAATGTGCTTGGATTTGAATTCAGATAATGGTTTAGAATATTATAATTTGTAATAAGTTTAATGATGGTTTCTAATTCAGTTATGTTTTATTATTATTTCCTTGCTGTATATATAAGTATCATTCTGCTTCTTTGAAGGGTCTTATAAACGCTGGTTTTCAGTTTTGATGTCATTAATCCTCCCAATTCGTTAACATCCCGCAATGATAGACACAATCTACTTATATCTGAAATCAAGGCTATGAATACCAAAAGCTTTAAAATTAGAAATTCCTGAGTATTTTTGAAGGTTGAGTGGGAAATAGCAAAGTAAAGTATATTTGGTGATTGGTCACAAGACCAAAAGCCCAACAATTACTTGTAGTGAAAAAATTTAAATATTTTCAAAAACTGTCCTTTGTTCCATATAATATTTTTGTAAACAATCTCACCATACATATTCCTTCTATACTCATCAATGACGACAAACCTTGTCGTTTTCAAAATAAATCAAGCGATTCAACTTAAACAGCACTTAACTGAATATTAATCCTGATAAAGCATCCGTAGCATCCCATATGTAAATAAGGCATACATTAACATTCGCAAACGTTAGCGGCTCGATAAACATTAGCCGGTTATATGAAACGGTTCTCTCCTAACCAAATTATTGCCGGAGAAAACTATTTAAATACCTTCATTTGAATCCTTGTTTAAACATGAGGGATATTTACTCGTGTTTTAAACGTGACAGGTTAATTAAGGCTACAGCTTTAGAGGCTAGTCCATATTAAAGACATTAATTAATTAATAATATAATTTGCCGTGTAGTGTCGGCTTTGAATAACACTACGCCATTTCTACCCGTGGGTGATCGTAAGAGGCGACTAAGGGTATAGGGGATTTTTATTTTATTTTTGGGCGATGTGGTTGGACCCATCACCAAAAACTTTTCTTATCTTTTCCCCAATCAACGTCCAAAAGTGGCTGAGGAATTTATCATTCCTCAGCTCTGGCTACCCCGTTAAGGAATTTATAGCCGTGAGTATATGTATGTATGTATGAATTAATATGATGTGTAGTGTCAACTAAGGATACCACTACCCCATTTAGTATTTATATTGATTGTTATTTATATTATATTCTTCTATAATATGTGAATCGATCTAAATAATGTATAATGTATATAAATTAGCTCTAGGCTAAGACTATGCGCGTGGTGTCTGTGTGTGGATGTGTGTGTGTGTGTGTGTGTGTATGCGAGTGCATGTGTATTGAAATTTGTTCTAAGTTAGTTTTAAGTGTAAGTAGTCTTAAGGTTGGTCAGAGCTGAAAATCGGAGCTATCTGCTTGCAGCGGATAGACCGAGCTCTGTACCATTTTGTCTTTTATTTTGCTGTTATATACTATTGTTCACTTTGTTAATACTTCTTTCTTATTGTTTGTTGTCATGTCACCATTTTTTTTTGTTGTATGTGTTAAAGACAAATAAAATCTTTTATTATTATTATTATTTTTTTATTTATTCCCATGGGTGATCGTGAGGCGCGACTTAGGGTATGGGGTTTTTTTCTGTGGTTTTTGCGCGATGCGTTTAGAGACCTGTCACCAAAAACATTTACAATCATTTCCCCTCTTAACTTCAATAGTGGCTGAAGTATTTTCTGATTCTGAAGCTCTGGCATCCCCTCTTACAGCCGTGAGATTATGCATGTATGTATTTAAAATATTGTAAATAAATATATAGACACAGCGCATACGAGTTGATCAAAGTAGCCCCGAAGCGAGTACACAAGTAGTATGAGATATCAAATTGAATGTGTATTACATTATACATATATACATACATACATATACTCACGCCATTAGTTCCCATTGGGTAGGCAGAGACTATCGATCGCCACTTTGTACTATCCTGACAAACCTCTCTAGCTCGTTTACATCTATCAATCTTTTCATACATGCTCTTTTATTCTTCATACTTCGGACGCCTGCCTTTTTTAAAAACACTCTCAATTTGGTCCAAGTGTATTCTCCTTGGTGGTCTACCAAAGATGCTACATATTTGTTTTTAAACCTGTCATACTAGGGAGGATTTAGAACATCTATGTGAAAATAGAAAATAACTTAGAGTTACAAAGCAGAATAAAAGTAAAAGTGAAGAAAATATACTATATACAACAAGTTTCATGAAAGTTCTATCTCTCGGGATGTTTTATTAAAATTTGCATAAAACACTAAAGGGAAATTTTTCTAGTAAAAGTCGGGGCAAGGCGATCATAAACATAAACAAAATGTTTTGCATCTCGGTCTATTTCTTGGCGGTTAGGAGATTTGTTATCAAGATCTATTTATCTTAGAAAATTGGAGAGCAAAAAGGGTCTTGCTCTACTCTTTATATAGTTACATATTTGCCTCGCTGACCGCGGGTTTATCTGCAAACATGTCGGACTCATCAGGCTCTTCATTCGAATGTAGTATAAGTGTTAATGTTTGGAAGTTCATAAAATTGTTCTAGTTAAAATGTATAAATACAATGAGACACAGAGTGTGAGTTTCAATTCTCGTAGAAAAAAACGTTTGCCTCCTAAATGATCAATTTTTTAAACTCAAACTAAAAAAACTTTAACGTTCACGCGGTATATCCTCGAAGGGGTTAGCATAGATACTAATATTTACATAATTACAGTGATACATTGTAAGAGATGGCTGCTTTATCCCACGAGATACTAGCTGGAGCCTTAGCACGAACGTTATTATATCGTTAATCTGTTAGTCAGATTGAAATAAAAAGATACGATACTACGTATAAGTGTAAAGTTAAAAGGTCGCTTGTTCTAGCTGGGCTGATAGATCAAACAGTTCTCTCTTCTTTTATTTTCATCGAACGTATTATACTTGATAAATAAAGTACTAGGATATTAAAAATTTTTGACTTTGAAAAAATGTTGTCTTCATACTTTAAGTTTTTAAACGAGTAAGGGAAAGCACTCGAATATTAGTTGATATTGTGACGTGAGGGTATGATTCTGATAAAGCCATCAAATTCACTGCATAAAACGGTAAATTACACATACTACATATAAATATCACGTCTCTAGATCACAAAAAGGACACACCAGAGCTTTAATATTTGCTTCAGCCATTTTCTGTATTTAAGTAGAAATTGTTAATAAAACCGTATTTAGTGAAGGGTTCCCCCACAGCTACGTCGCCCGAAAATCATTCAAAAAGCCCCAATACCCATATCTAATTATAAATAGGAAAGTTTTTTTTAACAGAATCTTTGCAATGCTTAATAATTTCCTTGATAGGCCATTTCTTTTCATGAACCAATGGTTGGCAATGTGCCCGTTTTCTACGAAGAAGATATTGGCACAATCACAATTTTGTATTTCTAGACTGTTTAACAGCATAGCGTATGATTTCCTAACATCAATCTTTGTAGGAAATTGGCGAACATTTCAACGGATTTCCTTTTGATAAATAAAATTGTTTCAAACTGCGTGTGGTAGGAAAGTAAAGAGTTTACTGCGTGTGGTACGAAATTTATTTCGTTTGCTATTCAACTTTTCCTATACTCACAGCAATAAATTCCAAAAAGGGGTAGGCAGTCCTTCAGAGAAGTCCTCAGCCACATTTGGAAGTTGATAGGGGACAAGATGGTAGAAATAAAGTATCGCTGGTGATGGTCTCCAAATGTATCGCCCAAACATGGGGATTTCCCATACCCTTAGTCGCCTCTTACGGCAGTCGTGGGTAGAAAAAGATAGGCATTCTAAGCCGGTACTACACGGAACTATGCCAAGCATCTTATATTTGACCATATTTCTCTACACAATTCCCGGCCATAAAAATAACAATAAGAATAGTATTAATTCTTATTTGCTTGTGGGTTTCGTATGAGGCGACTAAGGGCTGTTTAAGTGTTTGATCGGCTTTTAAAGTTCTGGTTAACCCCTTTTTGGGTTTCAAAACAACAGAAGAAATAAAAAATATATGAATGTAAACGAAGCTCGAGAGGTTGGCCACGATCATACAAATTGGCGTTATATAGTCTGTCGACCCCAATGGGAACTAACGGTGTGAGTATATGTATGTATGTACATTTCAGTATTGAGTTTTTATAACATATTAGAAAAGTTCCAGCTCCGCCAGATGTTATAAGCCGTAATGGACAGAAATTGTGTGGTATTATTTCCAATTAATACCATCTATACCGACAACCACGTATTTTGCCTTTACAATATACATTAGTTAAGAAATTATAGTACGTAGCAATTCAAATAAGTGTGTCAATTAAACTCAGGCACGTGTTAGTGGCAACATATTATCCGGTAATTTGCCCGACCAGAGATAAGATCAACTTTTGCTCCCGACAGGGCACATAAAACTTTAATGAGTTTCGAATCTTCGTCGTAATCTTCGAACGAGGAAACTTTCATATTGTACTGTTTATTAAACCTCTTATCCATTATCGCATTTCGAGGATTTTAACTGTATTTTTATGACTTTTATTTTCAAAGTGCTAGATAAAAGTTTCAAACAAACGGAGAGGTTTTAATGTTCGTGAATAAAATTGATATGAAAGATCAAGTTATTAATAAAGCTATTCCCTAACTTTAGGGAGTTATTGTTTTACGAACTACCTAACCTTTACTGACTGTTATTATGAATTTTATTCTGTTTATAATACAACCCAAGAGTAACCAGAATTATTTTAATAGAGCCATTACATATGTTAGCATCAGTATATACATACACACACACATATGCTCACGGCTATAAATCCCTAGTATGGGTATAGGGGTAGCCAAATATTTGGAACAAAAAAAAAACTCAGCCAATTTTGGAAGTTGCGAGGGTATGAGATTGTAAAACAAAGGTTTTTTTGGTGACAAGTCTCTTACCGTATCGCCCGAAAATCACTTGAAAACCCCCTATACCCTTAGCCGCCACTTCCGAAAACCCATTACTTACTCGAAGAAACGGGGTACTGATTTTCTAAGCTGACACTACACAGCTATTCAGTATATGTGTATGTTCATTGTGTAGGTATGTTTGGTAGAGCTTTGTAAATATACGCTCTGTAACCATTAACTAACTAATTTTACCATTCATAAGTTGCCAGAAAGAGATTGCTGTAAGAGATAGGACTGCCAATTTTACTTGTATTCAATAATACTGTTTCCGCAATATGTTTAAATGTTTTCATGTTATTCTATTCATCCCACGACTGTTTAGTAACCACAGTTCTTCAGCGGTTTTGAACTCCGAAGCAACCTGACATTATGATTACTTTGACATTTGTAACGTTATAAATCTGGCACATAGGTTAGGGACTGAATCCTTTTTCCGAACAAGATGATTCAAAATGTTATTTATTTTTTTATTTGTTGCATATAATTATTTAATTCAAAACTCAACTAAATTTTTACCGCTTACGGCATATTTTCCTGAAGGTGTTGGCAGAGATACTAATACTTCTGAACATCACGTGACATTGTCACCTGGTGTTCAAAGTACCCACGATTTGCTTGGACAGTGTACTCACGTGGAGCAGGCCTATCGACGTTTTATACGAATACACTGTCACATGACTAACTACAACTTAGTCGTGTGGGTTTCCTCATGATGTTCCCTTCACCGTTACACACAACCAAGATAAATTAACACAATAAATCATATATATATCAAACGCATATGACTTTAAAAAATACTATAGAATATACTACACCGATCTTTAGGCCCGACTCGGGGATCGAACCGACAACGCCTCTCTGCATGGTAAGCGCATGTTCCAACCACTGAGCTATCTTAGTTGTTATATTCAATCAAATTTATTTTCACACAGAGGGAGGCATTTATCTACTTTATTAGCATCGTCTATTAGGTAAGACTCAATGTTCAAGATATTTATCTGTTACCAACAATGTTTCTTAGCTACTTCCCAATATTAAAATGAAGTTTCATTGTTTTATGATGTTCCCAGTTTCGTCAATTTTATCTCGATGTACCATTTCTCTGTTAAATAAACTTGCTCGAGTTTTAATTAACAAACAGAGAACTGAGTCTAGGAGCCGAACTCAAATATCAACTTCTTAAAATATCGCGATGTTCCGAAAATGTTCACTGCAAAATTGCGGTGTAGTTGCGAATTCAAAAGGTACACTCATTTACTTACGAAATGTGGAGGAATGGAATAAGTGCACTTACGAATATACTTCATTAAGTTTTAGTTAAATGGCACGTTTTTCGTTACTTAACTATGTTTTATTCATAACTGGGGTAGTGTAAAGGACGGTTATATTTTATAAATATTAAGTAGACAGGTAAGTTTTGACGTAAATGGAATCAATTTATTAACACTTCCATGCTCCTTAATGCTATTTATAAACACTGGATGCCCTTAAATAAAAAAATAATAGCTAATCTAGTTCAAGTACATTGCATTTTGTTACTCATACCATACAATAAGTAATATCTAAACTTTTCATACCAAACAAACGAAGGAAAGTTGATAAAAACCGAGTTTGTGTCAGTTTCACCACCAGAGTATCTCGCAGTTATTAGATTGCTGTACGTTAGATATGTGACACGGCCAGCGGTCGGCGAAAATATCATATCTGTGAAAACTTACGTAATCTTATTTATCCTCGAGATCTAGACTTCATGATACACCTATACAAATACATTAGATACACTCTCAGTTCCACTTATAGATATTGATTTCTATTTGTCTTTTACAAATATTTTTTCTGTGTAGTGTCTTAGAATAGCACTACCCCATTTCTTCTCGTGGGTGTACGTAAGAGGCAATTAAGGGTATTGGGGATTTTTAATGGATTTTTGGGAGATGTGGTTGGAGACCCATCACCAACAACCTTTTATTTTACCTTCTTTTTGCCACATAACTTGCAAAAGTGGCTAAGGAATTTCTAATTCCTTATCTTTAGCTACCATATTCCGTGAGTATATGTATGTAAAGGTTTTTTCTCTATATTTTGAGAGTCCTAGATATAACTATCAGGTACTTGATTGAACAGACTTTTAGGGCCCCTATCGCAGGTATTTTTTATTCTGCAATTTATTTGCACTAAGAGTTTATTACAGTATGCATCTATACATCGCAAGCAATGCAACAGTCTATTCCAAAGTTTTTAACATAACCAACAGAATGTCATTGCTGCTTCTACTCTCCGTTTGATAAAACCAAGACGAAGTAAATTGTGGCATTTAGTTCAGAATTATATGATATGAAACGCATATGTAAGATCTATTACAGAGAGCTTCCAAACAACCGTAAATGTATGAAACTAGAAACATTCACATACGAAGAGTAAAAGTAGGGTTTGGTGGTCAAGGGTGAGATAATCTTCTTTTAAAATGAACAATTGTATACGATATAAATAAAAGATGTTATTAAAGGAAAGAAATATGTATACGATATGTTTTTATGTTATAATAATTAGAATGTTTTTGTTCATGAAAACCTCATATGGGGATAATGTTATAGTACATTTTTTGTTTAAGCTAAATTGAATTTATTTGTTACTAACTTTATTTACTTAACCTACTAAGATAAGAAAAGTAGTTGATAACTTAAAATAAGAACAATTTCTATTGGTCGAGTAATAGATCCAATAAAACAACAGAAAATCAGTCAACCCATAAAATGAATATCCTTCTGGTGCATTGAATATTGGTGCATTACACCTATTAGAAGAAGGAAAAATATTTGATCTTGTAATATAACATAACATAAACGTTCACGCCGAATATCCCCGAAGGGGTTGGCAGAGGTACTAATACTTCTGAACATCACGTGACTTTGTCTCCTGGTATTCAGAGTACCCACGTTTTGCATGGACAGTGTACTCACGTGATAGGGGGCAGGTCTATCGCCGTTTTTTACGAATACACTGTCACATGACTAAGTACAACTCAGCCATGTGGGTTTCCTCACGATGTTTTCCCCCACCGTTAACAACCGTGATAATTTCGTCTAGTCCGTTCTGTCCTACCGTTTGTTCTACCGGTAGGACAGAGCGGATAAAAATAGTCCGTTCTGTTCGACTACGCTGTCGAACAGAACGGACTACGAAAAAAGTGTCCTGTTTGTTATACCGGTGAGTTTGACAGGTAAATAGTGTTGTGCTACACAATAAATATTCTTGTGACTGGCGGGACTTGGGAAATTTTCACGAGTGAGAAATCATCAAGAGATAAAAAAACATAGGTTTTTTTACCAGAAATTTTGGAATAATGCAATGATTTTGAAATGTTTCCCTCCAACCAACTGAATCTGTACAACTTAAAACAGACTAACCAAACTGTGCCCCACTGCCTAATGCCGTGTTGACCTTTATAAGTTGTAATACGTTAGATTAAAACTATGAAGTGGTAAAATAACTTAGACATTAACTCACAAATTTATTTATGTACTTTACTTACTTAGAACTTTTCTAGCAATGAATAATTAAACATCCTTTTTTTTTTAAATAATTATGATTTAACTAATTTTACACTACACATAGCAAAACAAATATGAATGTTTTTATCAAATTAAAATTTGATATGGTCCAGCAAATCATCATCAGAGGGAGTGCTCTTTTCCATTGAGCTATCAAGATCGTTACTGTATTACCTCGGAAATAATTTGGGGCATTATTAATTTTTTTATAGAAATTACTCTAAGTTTTTCTTTCTACTGATGTTTTTACACTCTCGAAAATTTCACAAGTCCCGCCAGGCATTAAAAATACATACAAAGTTCAAAATAATTTCTAAGTCTTTTTACCCCTTTATGTTTTAAACATAGAAGAAATTTATGAACTATAAGTATAAGTTAAGTTTAGAAAATAATTTACTTATGGGACCTTGGTAAATACCCATCACTCAAAACAATCTCTTGTCGAACAAACCGGACACTTTTTTCGTAGTCCGTTCTGTTCGACTACGCTGTCGAACAGAACGGACTATTTTTATCCGTTCTGTCCTACCGGTATGACAAACGGTAGGACAGAACGGACTAGACGGATAAATTAACCACACATATGTCTTTAGAAAAGGCAAATTGGTGTAGGCCCGACCCGGGATTCGAACACTAGTCGTTTGCAGGATAACCGGTGTTTTTATCCCATTGAGCTATCACGTCGTCACGTTGATCTAGTCTAGTGTAGTAAAACATTCTATAGCTCACATTACATTACATATTTTGTTTTATTTTGATTTGATACATTGATTTTGTAAATACATTATTTAGTTTGAAATAAATGAGTGTTATCATTATCTTTTATAGTGAATGACCATAGAGATAGTGTAAATGACACTAAATTTTAGTCCACACACGCACAAACGCATTTAAATCGGTATTCTGCAACAATTTATTTCCCAGCATAATCCATTTCTTAGTGCGTATACCAACAGAATTATTATTGCATTTATTTTGAGAAAGTGTATCTTTACCTTCGTTTTTGTCTATGACACTTTGTCTTGGTGTAAACCTTACCAAAAGAGACGAAAAAAGTGCGAAAATGTAATATTTTATAACTTCTGCACCATTAAACCTGGAATGACGTAGCAAGATGTTAAAACAACTGGCACTTAAATAATCTTCGCTGTGAAACATTTGTTTCTTACGAGTATATTTCCTTACAAAAGAAGAGAAAAGTTTTTACGGATTGCTGAGAGTTATCACAGCCGAAAAAATATTATTTCGCTGGCACATCCAAAGTTTGCTGAAGTTTGCAAGATTGATGCGTTGGCGAAATGAGTGTCTTGTTAGTTAGGCGAATACAATGTGTAGATTTCGTAAGTAAACAGCAGTTTAGTTTAGATGCAGTAGGTTTAATGAAGCTTCAAACGAGTACATGCTTATGGAATATACTACTAGTGAAGACTTTTAATTGGCATCAATGCTATGTACTGTTACTTATGTTGTTATTATTAAGCTGTAAGTGTTGCAAATAAATAAATAAATAAAACTGAACATAAATATGACACATTTGTATATTACCAAAACAAGGCATGGCGTTGATTATATTTATTTATTTATAAAAACATAAACATTACAGGTATATACCTAATTCGATCATGTTTCACATTAATACACACACAATACAATAACTAAATACAGAAATTTTACTATAATGTACTTACTTGACTCATAATAGATGCATGCCAAAAGAAACTAGATACTCAAATGTTATAAAATTTATTCTTTATTACAAGTATCGATCTTTTCAAAGTATTCACCCTGAGCACGTATACACTTTTCCATACGTCTGAACCAATTGGAAAATACCTGTGACTACTCTTCTTTAGATACCTCAGAAATCTCGAAATTATAGGCAACCAGCGCATCTTCTTTGCTTTCAAACCTCTTCCCCTTTAGTTTTTCTTTGAATTTTGGAAACAAGTAAAAATCACTAGGCGCTAGGTCAGGGGAATATGGCGGCTGAGGGAGAATTGACACATTTTTCGAGTTGAAAAAGTCTAGTGTTCTGGCAGACGTGTGCGGCGCCGCATTGCCGTGGTGCCAGAGAAGGTGCCGGATTCCTGACTTCGGTCGCTTGTCACACCAAGCTAATGTTACTGTTGGAGCACAAACTGTCACATACCATTCGGAGTTCACCGTTCTTTCATTCTCTAGCACAACAGTAGCAATAGAAAGATAGATAGATTAGTAGTTTGGTTTCCGCACATAGCTCCCTAATGGAACTTTTTTACGTGGGCCCTGGCCGTCTCACTCAATCCACCCTAACTCTGTCCAAAATCTTTCGAGTTGTCCTAAGTCTTTTAAAAAGTTTTTTGTACTACCTGTTCTTGTCCTATCTTTTGAGTACGGGCTGTTTAGAGCCTGAAATGAATATGAAAGGGAGCAGCCCTTGTGCGTCTGCTCCACTTCCACGAAGTTGGTCCACGTTGTAGGAGTCTCTCGTTGACGACGGTTGGTGGTAGATGAATAAAAATAAAACCCAGATATGCTGCGAGAAGGGTTTACTGCTGCTACAGTTATAGGTTATACTAAATGGTTATTACAATTACATTAATAAATATCTTCTCGTCTTCTCCGTGTCTTATAGTTCAGTTTGAGATGAAATAAGGGAGGGATGCAGTATGAAAGGGAGCAGCCCTTGTGCGTCTGCTCCACGTCCACAAAGTTGGTTCCGCCTTGTAGTGCCTCTCGACGGTTGGTGATGGTTGAAGAACAAATAAAAAGCCGATTTGCTGCGACTAAGGTTTTACTGCTTTTAAGTATAAAATAAATTATATAATATATTGACTTTAACAAAATAGCTTCTCGTCTTCTCCGTGTCTTCTTTTTGGTGTTGCCTTCCATAGCAAAAAGGCATTCAAATCAACCCATTGATGTTTCAAATATCACTCTTCCCTCCACACCCTCAATACACAACAGTGTTGCAGGCGTTGGGGACACCTCTCTTAACCTGAGACCACATCAGTGCTCAGCGTTAATTCGTGCCCGCACTGGCACATACTCACATCTTCACACCTTTTTGGTGTTGCCTTCCATAGCAAAAAGGCATTCTAATGAAGCCATTGATGTTTCAAATATCACTCTTCCCTCAGCTATCACATTAGCTGATCCTCAATTCAATCAACCACTAAAGGTTGACATTATGATTGGAGGCGATCTATTCTGGGATCTACTTGGCTCCGAAAGGCTCACCTTAGGTCCAGGCCTACCCATGCTGCATCATTCACAGCTAGGCTGGATTATAGCTGGCAAGATTTCCCATTCATTACCACAAAATTCACAAACTTGTAATTTTGTTAGTAGCAGTTCTTTTACCAAGTTAACTAGAACTCATAGACTAAAAACTAGACGTTTCTGTCCTCTCAGCCTGCTCAAGGCAGCATATTACCGTCTTGGTGATACTTACACCTTACCAAAACCAATTGGTTATTAATAACCTAAGTTGAATGAATTCATACACAACAAACATTCAACAATTGTTTATGGTTTACTTTTAATTTACATTTATATACAAATATTTTACTTTATACAATACTTATACACTTTACATCATCCTACACATGGATCAATCACACTATTTGCTATTTTGTTATGTCTTTCCTTCTAGATACAGTAAACAGCTGACTACCTAAAGGTCATTGACATCGAGGTAGTTGACCTTACAAGTTGAACTCATCGACTTTGAACTTTGGTATTATTATAATTTTTTAGATTCTTTTATCAAATGTATTTGAATCAGCGCGATGATCAATCACCATGGTCATCATCATCAACGATGGTCATCATCATCATCCTCTTTATACTTTATTTTCTCAAGGGGAAAGCCCAAAAAAAATATTTCATGACAACGAACACATTTCGTTGCCATTGTCAAATTTAACCATTTAAATTCAATTATTTCATTTGTGTATTGCTAGTGTTCATGATTTTTAATAATCTTTCTCTGGCTTACGCATCCTTTCTTCAATAACAATTGAAGCACAGAGGCTGGCATTCAGCTAGCTCAATTTAATTTAGCACATGGGTAACACCCACCTCACATATGAGGAACTATCTTCCCTTTTTTGCTCGGGTTGAGGTCATCCTAAACTTGACCTACCTCTCCCCTTTCTTCCTTCTCCCAAATGATTTGGCAGTTCTCACACCAAGGCACTTTCTCCTCGGCAGGTCACTCACCAAGCAAGAGCCACCAGACCTACCGCGACAACTGGAGAGATGTGGAAGTTTGATTGAAGACTAGTCTTCAATGGCCCCCCAGTATGTTGAAGCGTTTCAACAGAAGTGCGCTGACACTGGCGGAAAACATGGGAGAAGCCAGAGGCGCGTCACTTTGACAGTAGAGACAAACAGATGTCAAATAAAATTATATAAATACTAGGATAAAATATTGTAAAACCCCTTATTTCAACCTTCACTATAAGAAGACACGGAGAAGACGAGAAGATTTATTATATTAACATTTAGTTCACATTGTATGTAACAGTTTCAAGCAATAAACCAAGTAGCACAGTAAACTGTTATTATTTTCTACGACTCTGCAACCCTCTGCAACCAACTACGAGAGGCACTACAAGGCGGAACCAACTTGTGGACGTGGAGCAGACGCACAAGGGCTGCTCCCTTTCATATTTCAAACATGACATGATTTACTGTCTCCTCGGCCTCCATGCATGCTCTGCACAGAGGGCTATCCGTTATACCGATGTTGTGAAAGTGTTTGTTCAATGAGCAGTGACCAGTGAGGATTCCTGTTATCATTCTTAGGCTTCTTCTGTTTAGTTGAAGTAGTCGTCTTGTTAGTCTTTTATCTACGTCCGGCATCGCTTCTTTTGACTGGAGGCATTCAGTCATTTCACGCCAGAGAGAGTTGTGTTGTTCTTGTGTGCGTTGCCTCAACCAGGTGCAGTATTGGTTGAAGGGAATTGGTAGAATTGGTTCTGGTCCTTCTATTTTGTTGTGGGATCCTCTACGAGCTAGCTCGTCAGCTGCATCGTTTCCTAGCGAATTGCTGTGTCCTTTTATCCATTGTAGTGTGACTTCATTTGTTTCAGTGACTTCCTCTAATGTTCGATGGCATTGTAGGATTAGTCCATTATTTGTGGTGTTGCTCTTCAGTGCTTGCAGTACCGCTTTGCTGTCTGAGAGTATCTTGATATTTGTGGTGTTTACCTTTCTTTCCAGTATGGCTGTGGCGGCTAGCAGTATTCCGATGCATTCTGCTTGATATACTGTGTTGTATTGGCCTAGTGTTTTGAATGTTTTGATGTTGAGGTCATGTGAGAAGGTTCCTGCCCCTGTTCCCTCTTTTGTCTTTGATCCATCTGTATATATCCGTAATTCATTGGATTTGGAGTAGTCTTTTTTGTTCTTCATGTAGTAGAACTTCGTATTGTTTATTAAAGATGTATCTCTTCTTTATTTTGTCGCATGGTCCTTCTATCATAGGTTGATATTGGTAGGCTTCTGTTTTTATTGTTGTGTGCTTTATTCTGCAGTCTTTGCGTAGCATTTTGTTTGTTTCAAGTCGTATGGCTGTTATTGCTGCCTCTTGTTGAATGTATAGATGTAGCGGTGGTAGGTTTAACATTGCTTGGAGGGCTGCAGTAGGTGTTGTCTTCATTGCTCCTGTTATGGCTATGCAGGCTGCCCGTTGCATTTTTTCCAGGGTTACCAGTAGCAATATGACCTGTTTTGCAGAAAAACGAAGCGACCATTTGTTTCTGTGTGCTTCGTGCACGGCGACATTTCGTTGGAGTTGGCTCGTCTTCAAAGCATCATGCAGTCGACTGTCACATTGATTCGGGATCATAGTCATATAGCCATGTTTCGTCACCAGTCAGTATACCATATTCGTTTCTTTTTCTCGCCTTCATTGAATTTATCTATCATGAGTAGGCACCAATCCACCCGACGGTCTTTCTGCTCATCGGTAAGTTTGTGCGGCACCCATTTCGAACAACGTTTATGGAGAGAAAGGTGGTCGTGAATTATGGTTTGCATTGCTGCTGATTCAATTCCTAGTTCTCGTTCTAGCTCTACATATTCGTCGGTTTTCGGGAAAAAGTTTTTCGACTGCACGAACGTTTTCTTGCGTGACCGCGGTTGGCGGCCGTCCTGTCTTCGCTTCATCTTCGAGACATCCCCGTCCTCTTTTAAATTCAGCAAACCAATTGAATACTGTTGCTCGGGAACAAGCAGGCTCACCAAAAGTAGAAGTCAAAAGTTCAAAACATTCTTGAGGCTTTAAACCTTTTTTAAAGTCATAATAAATCATAGCGCGAAAATCACGTCGACTGAGCTCAATTGTTGAAAGTGAATTCCCGCCAGATTCTCGGAAAAATGATGCTCATTCAAATAAAAAACAAATAAAAGAAGTGTGTTCCATATTCAAATATGTCAATAAAAATAATAAAAAACCAGCCTATAAGATGGTGTATAGCTTGCCAGTGTCAATTAAATGAGAAAAGAGTATCTAGCTTCTTTTGGCATGCCCCTCGTACACAATAATTTTAGAATTAATTCAGTACAAATCATAATGCAACATAGAGGACGAGTTTCATAATCAGGCAGATGTGACAGGATGTCAATATTGAATGGTTCTTGGGTCCTTGAGAAAGGTAGAAATAAATGGACAAAAGATTTTTGATTATGAGATGAAAGCCACATCATTTTTCATAACATAACATAAACGTTCACGCCGAATATCCTCGAAGGGGTTGGCAGAGGTATTAATACTTCTGAACATCACGTGACTTCGTCACCTGGTGTTCGGAGTACCACGTTTTGCATGGACAGTGTACTCACATATAGGGGGCAGGCCTATCACCGTTTTGTACGAATACACTGTCACATGACTAAGTACAACTCAGCCATGTGGGTTTCCTCACGATGTTTTCCCTCAGCGTTAACAACCGTGATTAATTAACCGTCTTTGAAAAAGACAAATTGGTGTAGGCCCGACCCGAGATTTGAACACTGGTCGCTTGCACGTTAACCGGTGATCTACCCATTGAGCTATCACCGATGATTCCAAATATTTGATTATTTTTGACTCAGGATTAAATAATAATATCAGGACGGATGTTATATATAAATGTGTAAAGTAATTTTATGAACTCTAACCAATTTTGATTTAGGCGTCAAAGGTCTATTTCGATTATCGACTGGTTGCATCCGCGCAAATTCTGACACAGGGCACCAATGTGGAGTCGTTTTCCTAGACTGATTAAAAGCGTTTGATCCTAATCTTTGCCTTCCTAGCCTATATTTTTACTTATAACATTACGATCAAAGGATCACACATTGAGAGTTGAAAATCTCAACATGCTAATGTGCTTTGAGTAATTATTCAATCTACCTATTGAAAGCAATTTTTTTGCTATAGATGAAGAATTCTACATATGATTAAATTAAGGAATTATTCTGTTTTCTATTTTTTCTGATAGTATTTAAGTATCCAACTAGAAGTATTCTTATGTTAGTATTTTTATTATACGATTGTGTAATCATGACTTCTGGTTTTTCATGATACAAACCTAGCCCGGTTGGAAAAATCTAGTATTATTTAAAAAAATTATAAACAGTATAAATATTATCTTAAACGTAATCTAAACTCTCATTTAAATGTCAACCATAATTCATATCCAAAGAAAACTCTTATAATGTCAATGTAAAATGATATTTTGAATTTGCAATGCGCTGCAGTAAATGTTTAAAAGGTTACCGCGTCGCGTCGGTTTAGGAAGAGACATTAAACAGAGCTTAGAACACAGAAATGTGCGCTGTACACTGCTTGTAGTTAGATATAAATTGTGAAGCATGCTGTTGTAACGAGTGCAATAGTACACGTAGTGCTCGCCATTCTCGTTTCTAATTTCGCTGCGGTCTTGGCTTCGGAGTTGAGAGAAATCAAACACTGGTTTATGTCAGTGTACATTTTAAGAGCACTCTTGTGCTTGGTACGATTTGACACTTGTTATTACTATTTGTTTCATGAATAGAGTTAGTTTTACTATGTTATAAAAGGATTAAATTCTGTAGTTCAAACACTTCGTAAAACAAATTTTATCCTAATAATTTTAGGAATGTAAAAATTCTTGTTACCAAACTATAACTATAATACTGATTTTCCATAATCCCATTTCCTTTACATCTCATGAGAGTTCATTAACAACAAAAATAGTTGAAAACAATGATGTATTGTATTGTATGATTAGCCCTAATGAAGTATACATATTCACTTAAGCATCGAAAATAACACATGCCAACTTACTTCAGTGTAATATTTTGTTTGGATCTGAAGTTACCGAGTCACAACAAAAACGGAACAAAAAATTTAATTGTCTGATATAACCAAATTATTTTATTCTTAAGAAAGTGAGAGTTTCGATTATCTTTTAAACGTTTTTTTTGCCATAAACATAATATATTGTCATAAACCTAAGGTGTAGTTTCACCGTAAATTCAATAATTAATCAAAATTGGAAGTCAATATTTTTATAGACATGTTGAAACAACACATTCAATGAGTTTTCCATCCAAATGTATTGCTTTGTATCACAAATTATTCTTTTGTGAGTTAAATAAGTTTGTTAAAGGTCGAGACCGAGACACTCCGAGTGCAAATGACTTCTCATTGGTTCAGACAAAATCTCAGACAGATATTATCATATTAATTAAATTATGTTGTGAAGTGCCCTCCAAACTTTGCCCGTTAAAGTTGCATTAGCTTACTGATTCTTAAATTAAACAATGTCAAGTCTTATTTTCATTTAGAATAATAAGAATGTGCTGTGTAGTGTCGGCTTAGAATAGCACTACCCCATTTCTTCCGGTGGGTGTACGTAAGAGGCGACTAACGGACTTGGAGCTTTTTGAGGGATTTTTGGGCGATACGGTTGGAGACCCATCACCAACAACCTTTATTCTACCATCTTTTTCCCACTCAACTTCCAAAAGTGGCTGAGGAATTTCCGATTTCTCAGCTCTGGCTACCCCTTTTAGGGATTTATAGCCGTGAGTATATGTATGTATGTGTATGTAATAATAAGAAGAAAGATGTTGGGAAGAAAGAATTTATGTTACTTTACTATTTGAGATCTAGCGTAATGTTACATTGTCACTTAATGTCGACTTAGAAAAGCAATATCCCTGTGTGCCTTATTAGGTGACTTAGGTGTTGGAGTATTGTAAGTTAACATTGGGCGATGCAATTGAAATCTGATCACACATTATCCTTAATGTTATCGTATTTTCTCATTTCATCATTTAAATGAGGCTTACAGAAGTCTGAAGTTTGTGGAATAACATTTCACGTATAAAAGTATTTATTGTTCTAAATGAAGCTCGAAAGGTTTGCCAGCATATTTGTAGAAAGGGGCAATCGATAGACTCTGCTTACATAATGGGGACTGAAGGCAAGAATGTATCTACATCTGTATAGGAGGTAATAACCCTTTTACTAATCTTTCCTCCTAAAAGTTGTCTGGAAGAGATCGATCGATTTTAGCGATAAGACCACCAATGGAATTTCTCTGTAAACATAACATAACTTAAACATAAACGTTCACGCCGAATATCCCCAAAGGGGTTGGCAGAGGTACTAATACTTCTGAACATCACGTGACTTTGTCACCTGGTGTTCAGAGTACCCACGTTTTGCATGGACAGTGTACTCACGTGATAGGGGGCAGGTCTATCGCCGTTTTGTACGAATACACTGTCACATGACTAAGTACAACTCAGCCATGTGGGTTTCCTCACGATGTTTTCCCTCACCGTTAACAACCATGATAAATTAACCACACATATGTCATATGTCTCTGTAAACTGTTTAATTAATTTTGTAAATAATTTGTGTTTGATGTGCAATAAAGATTTTTTATATTCTATTCTACTTAGTTATTATTGTAAAAGAAAACCGTGTTTTTATACAATGTAGAGACAAATGGTATATTTAGATGCTAATCAGCGTTGCTTGAACTTTGTGCATTTTTGTCTTTGTAATCGGTGGCTGAAGCTCTGACTACCCATTCAAGGGATTAATATCCGTGAGTATTTGTATATATACAATATTGTACAATATAATATATTGTACCTAACAGTAAACTGTTTGATCATATTATTATTTTTGTAAATTTGTGTTTTATGTGCAATAAAGAGTTATTCTATTCTATATGTCCAATTTAAAACAACCAAGAATAATTAATTTTAAATGTAAAAAAAAATTACGACTAATACTGTGAACATTATTCGTATCATAACTAAAACGTACTAGGTAAATTATACATTGGTTTTAGAAAATATGGTTCTAATTCAATGAAAGATTAAAAGAAAATCTCAGAGGGAATTCATCATTCGAAAAATACCTAGCTATGAGGTTTAGATAAATCAATTTTGTATTATTGGCTTACCATCATCCAATCAGATTTTAAAGTATTTGAAAACAATCAAAATAGACCAATGTTTCCGAGTAAGTCCCTAAGGTATGTAGCATTGACCTTTTATACACACAGAAAAATAATTTAAAATCTTTACTATCTTTCGTCTTATTTACGCAAAGATTAACTACTTACTTTTACTTTCTCTTTTAGAAAGAAAGAAAGAAAATCATTTATGATATATAAAATAGTAGTGCTAAGACCGCTTATTGTACTTTTGTTTTAATACTGAAATTTTGTATATTTTTTTGCAAGTGTGCAATAAAGTATTTTTTTATTCTACAGTTTTTTAACGAATCAAACCACAATACAAATATCAATTTTCTAAAAAAAGAACGCTACAACGACAAAAAAAGATATCCAACATTTCCGAGAATTTCCACTCCTCAATTGCTCGGCAAAGCTAAACTTTCCCGTTTCCGCCAAGTTCAATATATAATAACTAGGTAATGTCGCGAGTTCGTCCCTGGTTTACAGCCGTCAGAAGACATGGTTGCTAGCAATTTAATCTGTACGTGTAGTAATCACGCCTTTAAACTGACATCGTGAAATTTTGTTACGCTACACGCGATGTGATGCTACATGAAGCGATTTTTCTAGATATTTGATTTAGATGCTTATTTACGGCTATAAACTTTAAAAAAGGGTAGCTAAGCCTTAAAAATTAGAAAAGCCTCAGCCACTTTGGAAGTTTGGTGGCAAAGGAAAGAAAGGTCTCCCCTACAAACCTCAATAAAATTAGTCGCCTCAAAGTACACCCATGAAAAGAAATTGCCTAGCTGCATAGCAGTTTATTAATGATTAAATATCCATTAGGCACATTGATGGAAAAACTGACTCAACACTTTGTAGATATGCCATAAAATATATATTTATGTAATCATCTCAGGCGGCCTAGCAAGTGCGCCATTTTATCGTCACGATATCGGTTATAATAAGAAGACAGTGTACGATACTAAGTAAGTGCGTCAGAAATTGCTGTTATATACCGCGCGATATCTAGTTAAAAGGTCACTCATACTAGTTTTGCAGGTGTGAAAAATAATTAGTCAAGATAAATTCAGAGATTTTCTTCTTTTTAGGGTTCCGTACCTTAAGTTAATAAAATAAGAGTTAATGAAAATTAGGATCATAAATTATGACTTCATTGTCTGTCGGTCTGTCAACAGACTGTACCTATCAATTAAACCGTGATTGCTGGAAAGTTGATATTTTTCGAAGTTGGTATTTTTTTTTAAATTTTTGCTCCCGTAAAACATATTTCAAGGAAAGAAAATATCGACACCAGCGGGGATCAAACCCACGACCTCTGGGTATACGCCCCCGTCGATCTGCCAATTGAGATATAGTATCAATGGCTTCTAGTGCGAAATTGTTCTTTCCTTTGTTTCTTTTACTCGTATTAAGTTATTTATTAGAAATAATCCCCAAATGAAGTTTTCATGAACATATTAACATCTGCATAAAATGAATAGGCAAAGAGGGTTCTGATATGAAATTTAAGTTTAATTGTGGAATGTTCTGGTGGCACTTGTACGGCAATATAATAGATACATTATACAGTGCCTTATATTGAATAGATAATGTGGTGGAACTCTCACCTCCCACCAGTTATTGTTGCGATGCCTCAGCTCGTCACTCCATCGATATTATTAAATACTAACTTGTTACAAAAACAGTACCACTAACATCACAGCTCGTCGCGTCGCGTAAGTCTCAGCCGCTCACGTCTGAGCAAGTAAACGTTCGTTTTAATTCCCACAAACGCGTGGCTAATTTCTGAGGTTGTTTTGTTTAATTCTAACAAATTGTTATAGTCGGAACAAAGCAACAGCCCCGCTTGAGGTGAAGATTGTTGAGTTCGCATTATTTGAATTATTCCACGCGTTCCTATTAAAGTTAATATGAAAGCTCGTGATTTTCGAGAGGATATCATATTTGAACAGTCTGATTTACTTGTTTTAGAACTATGAAATATGGACTGGTATTGCATGAGTGGCAAACTTAAGTTTTACGAAGCTTTTAGAAATGTTCGGAATGTTTGAATTTCTACAAGCAAAGTAAGCTCCAAACCCATGTGAGTTGGTTCAGTAAATCCAAAGATTACTATTAACAAACATAATAACTTGGCATCTTTATTAATTTTGTGTTGTTGATTTGAAAAGTGCTGGATATTCAAGGGGTGACAATGTTGACTGGAATTAAAAAGGTCACTATAAACATAACATAACATATACTCGAGCCATTAGTTCCCATTGGGGTAGGCAGAGACTATCGATCGCCACTTCGTATGATCCTGGCAAACCTTTCTAGTTTCGTTTACATCCATCATAAAACATAAACATGAACGTTCACGCCGTTTATCCCCGAAGGGGTTGGCAGAGGTACCAATACTCCTGAACTCACATGGCAAGCGTCATCTAGTTTCCAGAGAAGGTACCCACGAAGTATGAAGAATAAAAGTGCATGTATGAAAGGATTGATGGATGTTAATGAAGCTAGAGAGGTTTTCCAGGATCATACAAAGTGGCGATCGATAGTCTCTGTTTACCTTAATGGCAATTAATCGATAAACAAATAAGATTTTGCGAGGTTCGAGAAAAAACTTAATAATAAGACTGAATGACAGGTTTGGGCTTTGACTAGAGTTCTGAACTAAATTGAGAGTTATCTCATCAGACCAAGGTGCATCGGAGCTTGAAGGTTCTACTATTAGATTAACGCAATCTATGCAAAACCAGGAGATTATCCTCCTTATTACAAATTTCACAAAAAAGTAGTCTGTTTGTAATAAAATATTTAAGCTGTATATGTGCAATAGACTGCCTCCGTGGTCTAGCGGTTAAGCACTTGGTTTCAAGTACGCAGGTCTCGGGTTCGATTCCCGAGGGGTGGTAACCTTACAAATTTAATTTGTAAGATTTTACCTAGTTTGGAAGGATATTGCAGGCTTGAATCACCTAATTATCTGAAAATTAAGATGATTCCGTGCTTCGGAGGGCACGTTAAGCCGTCGGTCCCGGCTACTATTGCGGTGGTAGTCGTTAGTCTGCCAACCCGCAATTGGCCAGCGTGGTGGACTATGGCCAAATCGCCCTATATAGGATAGGCTCGAGCCCCTTGGTGGGGACATATATGGGCTGTGAGAGAGAATATGTGCAATAGGTAAACCATTGACAGTATTTACGTAATAGATATACATTAAAGAAAAGACAAATTATTCCTCTGCCAACCCCTTCGGGGATATTCGGCGTGAACGTTTATGTTATTGTGTTTATATGTTACAAATTAAAAGTGTTCTCCTTTTACTATCCTGTTGAAATTGGTAAATTGAGGATATTAAAATGTGAATTATAGCAATATGCCCATGTAAATATAATATAAAGCCTTTAGCCTTTAAGGTTATAGGTAATAGCCTTTTCAAAAAGGTTAGCTAATACTTTTTAAACATTCAAGAAAACTAACTCTCCAGCTTTTCAATGTTCGTATAAAAAACGAGAATCACACACAACTTTGTCAGTCATTGAAGATGTATTGACACAAATGAAATTTTTACCCCATCGGTTTCGCTTCGAATGGCGATTGCTCAGACAATAAACTGAAACTGCAGAACGCCAATCTGAGTGATTAGCATAACTAACCAACTAGAGATTTCAAGCCAGTTGGTTTCTCAACCCAGTTAGCCCATTGGTAACGTAGATTAAATCTGCACTATCGAAATAAAGTGATCCTAAAATCTGATGCTTCTTTGTCACTGACTGCTTTTCTCCTTATTGTGTCCAAGCACAAAGTGGGTACTGATTGACATGATTAATTGATACAGAAATCGTGTTGAGTGCAAAACATAGTAGCAATTATAATATGAAACTATAAGTAATAACAAGGCTTATAATTCTGAACCACTGACCTCCATTATACTATATAAGTACGCTGGACTAACGATACGTATCAAAATGACAGCTATTTACTGTGCCAATTTGAAGCGCCCCCAATGAAGGAACGAGGAACTAAATACGACGTAAACTGCAAAATGGCCAGTGTTTTTTTTACCATAAAGCATAATATATCTATGGTTTTTAGAAACAATTATAAATCAATAGTGCTGTAAAGTTTCGTTTCGATAAAACTTAGCCTTTACTTTAAGCAGAAACATTTTATCGATATATTTTATCTTCCTGTCCCATCTCTTTTATTAGTTCCTTGTTCCTTCACTGCTGCCGTAAGCGCCAAAATGGCGAAAATCAAATCGCCTCACTGTCACCCGGCCTATAATTAGTCCAGCGTACTTATATAGTACTAGCAGCCCGTCCCGGCTTCGCTCGGGCATAAAGTATCATTAAAATTTTGTTTTGTATTTTATTACATGTATTATTATTTCAATATTTTTTTTAAGTTTTAAGCTATGTTATATTTTTTGCTGTGTAGTATCGGCTTAGAATAGCACTACCCCATTTCTTCCGGTGGGTGTACGTAAGAGGCGACTAACGGTTTTGGGGCTTTTGAGGGATTTTTGGGCGATGTGATTGAAGACCCATCACCAACAACCTTTATTTCACCATCTTTTCCCCACACAACTTCCAAAAGTGGCTGAGGAATTTCTGATTCCTTAGCTCTGGCTACCCCTTCTAGGGATTTTTAGCCGTGAGTATATGTATGTATGTATATTATATTTTTTTGTATTTATATTTAGATATATTTTTTTATTTTTCATAATGAGTAATTACATCAAAAGCCATTCAATTTATAGAGTTAGAGCTTCCCTATATACAATATTTGACGTTGTTGTATTTTGGGGCAGCAAAATAAATTGATGTTCAGGGGCTACCACCCGCGACAGGCCAACATACAGTTGACCGTGAGTAAAACAATTCTTTCGCAGGTCAATCCCTACTAATTTGAAGGTTTGGCCTTGGGACTTATTAATTTGTTAAAGCAAAAGATGTTTTAACCGGAAATTGTAGCCGTTTAAATGGAATTGGCAGATCAGTTGGGATCATCGGTATCCTCGGTATATGAGCTTATTGACCGGCTGCTGGGCCAGTGATAATAGTCGCTACAATTAAATTTTGCTTTAACTCTTTGATAAGCAGCCTCCCGTACCCCTTCGTGACGCCTGCAACAACTTACTATGCATAGCTAATCGAGCGGAGTTTTATCTATTTTTTTTAATTCGAGATAACTTTCGAATGGAATGTTCGAATCGAATAATTCAAAAAGTAATATAAGGGTATTGAAGTAGTCTGAAATAATATATACGTTTTTTTTTATTAGATAGGTACAAATAAAGAGCCTTTTCTAAAGCAGGATTTTAATTTAATTTTTAAATAATTTTATATAATGACGCTTGTTGTGAGATAACTATAATAGTTAGAGACATGCTGTCGGGGCATTTTTTTTAGATAATAATGTGTTCTATAAAATTGTACTACATAATTTTATTCTATTGTCAATAGTTTTCGTAGCGCACGCGATGTAAGGTTTTTTTTTGGTATTTCTTTAACACCTTGGGTTACATTTTTGAAGTTTACGTAAGGATTCCTAAATTTTTTGAAAATGAAATATAGCCTATGTCACTCGGAAATAGTGTAGCATCAAAACAGTGAAAGAATTTTTCAAATCCGTCCAGTAGTTTTGGAGCCTATTCAATTCAAACAAACAAACAAACAAAAAATCAAACCTTTCCTCTTTATAATATTATAGTATAGATAATGGAGGTCAGTGTTCTGAACTTATTTCGTCAACTTAGGTGACATAGTAAAACATTAGGAATTTAGGTAAAAATAATACAAATTCTTAATTGCGAATTACAACTCAAATATTAATGAATAAAATTTAGCAATTAAGATTGGTAAGTACTACTAAGCGTAAGTTTAGTGACATATGGTAGTGGTATTTAGAAAATTATTAAAATTTTACTGTTTTGTAATTCCCGTGATGGCTCATTAAGGAGAACATTCGCCTATCATGCTGAGATGAGAGGTGTTGGTCCATATCTCAAGTCGGGCCTACATCCATGTGTCTTTCCTAAATTCATATGTGGTGTTAATTTATCATTATTTTAATGACGAGGGTAAACATCGTGAGGATACCACCCAAATGGCAACGTTGTTTTTAGTGATGTGATAGTGTATGCGTAAAAAAACGGCGATAGGCAAGTTCAAGTATCACGTTGATTGATACACCCTTCAAGCAAAACGTGGGTACTCTGAAAATTAGGTGACAATAAACGTAATGTTGAAGTTGAAGTATTGTACCTTTGTTACCCCTTAGGGGATATACGGCGTGAAATTGGAGTTGAATCATTTCAGTTCTCTTTCAGTTAGCACTGAAAAAAATATACTTAAATTAATTTAGATCACCTTAGTCTGTAATTTAAAATTTTACCGCCATTGAGGGAAACCAAAGACTTTAATCTTTGAGGGAAAAATATATACATATAAGGAATTAAGTGGCCGGGCTGTGTGCAAAATTGCTTGTTTCTAGCAATGTGCTAATTCTTCATAGTCTATCATAATTTAATTTAAAAACTAAAAAAATATCTAAAAACTATAACTCGTCTATGTGAAAATAGGTCTTAAAACAAAGAAAAATAGAAAGAAATGAATCATTATGTTACAATTACAGACAATTTAATATATATATATATATATGTCGTAGGATGATTTGATGTTTAGGTTTTTTGCAAAAAACCCAGGGATTTTGCAAAAATCCGGATAATTAGACAACGCACAGTGTAGGAAAATCGCTATCTAGCGGGATTTAATTCATAATATCAACTTCTACAATTGACAAAATCAGTATTGCATATTTCTATCTAAGGACCTACGAGTTACTTATGCATATTAGGATTTATTGTAGGTAGCACAGAAATAATAATAAAAAATGTTGAAGTGGGTAGATAATCTAAGTCGTACACTTACAGTTCAAGCATCATTATCGAAGCGGTATTTGTTCTTACGATTAGTAATTGGTTTTAAACAAAATATCGTATTTCTGTTTTATATTGGATTGTGTATATCTCTGAGGTAAGTACAAGAATTTTTTTTTTAACTAATATTGAAAGTATGGTCTAATAACATCATTTGAAAACAGAGTCAAAATAAGCATAATTTAATACAGAATGTTTTTACAAAATGGTGTTTATTATAAAACGCCCATAATCGCCTGTTGATTTTATTGATTTAAATTATAGCTTCAAGTCTTAACATTCAAGTACAGTTGATACATTTTGCGCATTTTTGCGACACCCATACATTTTTTTTTGTTTTCAGAATGACTGTCGAAATAGCAAAAAAACAAATTTTCGATATTTGGTTTGCAAACCTGAAAAACGAGCGAACTGATGCTGTTTTAGCTTTTTTAAAAGGAAATTATGCTAATACTGAGTTTTCTGAAAGTGCTATTCACACAATCAAGGATTTTTTAAGAAGATTGTGCAACAATTTTGAGGAAAGATGGACAGCAAGCGGTAGACATCGTGAACGCTTTTTAAACAAGAACATCACTTGGTTGAATGGACACATTAACTTGCCAGACAGTGTTTTACATGAAATCCCGTCTTCATCTAGCTATACTACTTACTATGATAGACGGTAAAATATGTAGTGCTCTATCTAATGTTTCCTCATCGCAAACGTGCTATATTTGTGGAGCAAAGCCTTAAGAGATGAATACTCCAGCCCTTATTTTGATAAAACCCCTCGATCAAAATGCATTGTCCTTCGGCATTTCACCTTTGCATTCGTGGATAAGATTTATGGAGTGCATACTTCACATTGCCTATAGGCTCGATATAAAAGTTTGGCAAGCTAGGGGACAAGAAAATAAAGATAAAGTTAAGACTAGGAAGGAACATATTCAAACAAGATCCGAAATGAATTGGGTTTGTTACTGGATTTGCCTACCCAGCAAGCTGGCAATACCAATGATGGTAACACTGCACGGCGATTTTTCAGAGATGCTTCAAAAACTGCCGATATTACTGGAGTACATGTAGAACTCATAATGAGGTTTCACATTATTTTAGAAACTGTCGGATCTGGTTATTCAATCGATTTAGATTCCTTCGATTGCTATGCAAAGGAAACCAGAGACTTGTATCCATGGTTAAGGAATATCCATGGTATAAAATGCCAGTCAGTGTCCATAAAGTTTTATTTCATGGTCGAGACGTCATAGCATCATGTATTTTGCCGAGCGGTCAATTATCAGAAGAAGCACAAGAGGCCAGAAACAAAGATAACAGAAGATACAGGGAACTTTTCACTAGAAAAACGTCACAAATTGACACTAATACCGATTTACTCAATAGACTTCTGATTTCATCAGATCCTTTCATAGCAAGCTTGAGACTAATTCTGAAGAGAAAACGGAGTCCTCTTGAATCCGATGTATTAAAATTGCTTTCTGTGCCCACTCCAAATAAGATTGAAAGTTGAGTTAGTGACTGATTGTAAATAAAAATAAATGTGCACCTTCCCAATTTTTTTTTGTATTATAATATCATCTTAAATCACTATTAAAGTATTTTTTATTTAATTTGAACCCCAATTAACACTATTTAGCACCTTTGTCCTTTATTAAAATTCATAATTAATTAAATCCCGCTAGATAGCGATTTTCCTACACTGTGCAACGGTTAAAATATCTTCTAATCTTACTAGGTTTTTTGCAAAAAAAACTAGTTGGTTTAGTAAGATTGTACTTCCTTAATGCTGATTGGCTGATTTCTGATTGCTCGCCTACACTTATTCTGATTGGTTCGGCATTGTGGTATTGAGATATTATAGCTTGAGTTATAAAGGGTAAGAAATGACAATACTTATTTGATACTAGGAATCAAATAATTTATTTACTCTTTTGTTGGAGTAAAATTACAATCACGTTCGGACATATTATACACAGATCAAGTTACCCCAAAAATTGTAGTATTAAGGTATTATATAGTAAAGCTATAAAGGGAAATGACAATACTATTTTTATACTTAGGAACTTTTCGTAACTAAAATAAAAATCAAATTAAATGTAGGTAGGAACAATGAAGTAAGTACGTCTTAATTAACAACCAATCAGAGATGACGTGATTACGGGACACTGCAATCGACCAATCAGTGTACAGTATTCATAAAAACTGACATTTCGTGTCGGAGTCATACTAAACCAACTAGTTTTTTTGCAAAAAACCTAGTAAGATTAGAAAATATTATAACCGTTGTCTAATTATCCGGATTTTCGCAAAATCCCTAGGATTTTTGCAAAAAACCTAAACATCAAATCATCCTACGACATATATATATAGAAACACCAATCTTCGAATTTGAATTCAAGTATTTGTGCCTTCTCCTACTAATTTTAGTACTTGTAATAAACACATCGTTAGCATATGAAATTTCTGAAAAAGTCTATTGCTTTATTAAGTGGAATTAAACGAAATTCATATTTAATAAGGGCAGCTTGTGATGAGCAATTCTCTTTACGTTTACTGAGTGTAATCGGTATGAATTCGCAAAAACGTTGTCAGAAATTAAATATATTATTCAGAAAGGCAAATATGGGGATGAATTTATTTGTATTCTGTATTCGTTCGTTTCAATACGTGACCCGACTTGTGATTTTTATAACAAATATTGTTGCCTACTTATTTTCAATTATGACGCGAGTAGGATGAATTCGATGTATTCGGAAAATCTTTTCTTCCTTTTTTTTTTGTAAGAAAAAGTTTAGTGTCCTATTATGTCGTAGTAACTGTCCAAAACTATATAGTGTTGGCTTATAATAGCACTAACCTATTTCTTTCGCTAGAGGTAACTCAAGGTTATTAAGTATTTTTAAATTGATTGTTTGGTGATTTATTATTTTACCATCTTATTTCCACTTGAGTTATGAAGTGTCTGATCATTGTCTAATTTTTTGGAATTATAGCTTTGAGTATATTCATGTTTCTATCTGTCCAACTATGACATAGAATACGGAAGATCGAACATCGCCCAAAGGGTGGCAGACGAAAAAGTTAACAAGTAAGCGACAAACAAAAAAGACTCAGTAATAGGTTAAATTACCCTTATAAAGACAAGTCTGTCCTCTCAAATGGTAAATAACACTGGTCAACAAAAATTTGTAACAAGAAAGGTGCTTACTAATATTGAATTACCTACCTACCCTCATATAAAAACTATATTTACTTTGATTCCATCAGGTCTTGTTTTCGTGTTACAGCCACTATATTATACATACTTTATACCACTATGTACCACTGGGCGAGGCTTGTAATATAAAAGTATCTTGTGAAACTATTAAATCTATCTATTATTTTATCTTGGAAAAGATTCAACATAACGAACACAACTGGAAAGTTTGTGGAGATTTGAAGGTAATTGCCCTAATATTAGGATTACAACTAGAATACACAAAATACTGTTGGTGTGTTTGTGAGCGGGACAACAGAGACCGAAAAAATCATTATGTTAAGAAAGACTGGCCTAAACGGAAATTCCTTACCCCAGGACAAACAAATATAAAAAAATCCCCCTTTAGTGCAGCCGAATAATATATTTACACATAAAACTCTCATGTTTTTTTTTGTTAAAGCTATGATTAAGGCTTGTGATGGTTTTTTATACTTAAAAGAAAAAATCTCTAAACTGAGCGAAACAAAGATTAAATAAGGTGTATTTATTGGTCTTCAAATCAGGCAATAAATGAAAGATGACATATTTTTAAAAATAACTAAGCGATTTGGAAAAATCTGCTTGGGAATCTTTTATGAAAGTGACTCAAAATTTTCTCAGAAGCCACCGATCGAATGACTATGAAAGTATTGTTGAGGAACTTTTGTCTACGTATAAGGTTTTAGGGTGTAATATGCCATTAAAAATACATATTCTACATTTACATTTAGACTTCTTTCTTGAAAATCTGGGCGCCGTTAGTGATGAACACGGTGAAAGATTCCACCAAGATATTTCTACTATAGAAAAAAATATATCAAGGCAAGTGCAAGCACGTATGCTGGCGGATTATTGTTGGATATTACAACGAGACGTCCCTGAAGCAAAATATAGAAGAAAATCTTACGGTTATCACGATTTTATTATTGCAATATAGAGGAATATCTTCACTTGGTCAATAAATATTGAAATTATCTAAAATGTTTAAAAATCGAATTACAAAAAAAATATTCGTATTTGAAAGTTCAATGAAATATAAGGAAGAAATAAAACTAGATTTTCTGTGAGTAAATGAAACAAAGCGCAAGGAAAAAGAGGTTTCACAACTTGGCCCATTTACAGCTATCTGGTCGGGAGTTGCCGAGAGTGACAGAGCTTGGCAAGGCGTGGGACTTCTGACATCTGACTTCTGACTGGGCTAAGTGCTGGGCTAAGGAAAGATTATGCATGTGTGAGTTCACGGCTCCTATGGATAAAAGTGAAGGTAGGGCTTGTCCGGATGCGCATAATTTGCGAGTATGCTCCGGACATGTCCAGATCACTATCCGAGAGGGAGGAGTTTTGGAATCTGTTAGACGATGTTGCGAATGGGTGTGATCAAAATGAGAAAATTGTTATGTAGGAGATTTTAATAGTTGGGTTGGTGTGTCACGCAACGGTTGTGAAAGAGTTTTAGGAAAGTTTGGTGATAAAAGAGTGAACGAGAATGGTTATTTGCATCATCGGTGGAAGAGTTGCAAGAGATGACGAAAATTGCATGTGCGTCTTTTGAAAAAAAGGGAATGAGGGTGAATGTGGAAAAAACCAAAACTATGGTTTTTGAGAGAGAGGAGATTATGACCGAATGCGTGATTGAGATTAATGGTAAGAAAGTGGAACAAGTGAAAAAGTTTGTATATTTGGAAGTTTGCTGTGCCTGAACAAGGTCCATAGTGTTGTTATAAAATTTGTAACCATGTAATAGCTATGGAATGCAATAAATAAATAATAAATAAAATAAATAAGTTTGTTTACTAGGGATGGAAAGTGTGATGAAGATATCGAGAGAAGAGTGAAAAAGGGTAATGCGGTAAATAGAGCACTGGATAGTCTAATGTCTAGTCAATCGGTGTCCGAAAAGGCCCGAATGGCTGTGCATGATGCTGTCCTCGTTCCTACATTTATGTATGGCAGTGAATGTTGGGTGTGGCAGAAGAAGCATGAAAGCAGAGTGAATGCAGTAGAAATGAGATCCCTCAGAAAAGTTTGTAATGTAAGGTTATGTGATCGTGTGAGGAACGATGTGATTCGTGAAAGGTGTGGTGTAAACGATGATATTGTTAGAAAGTTAGAAAAAGGAATGTTGAGATGGTTTGGGCACATAGAGAGGATGGATGACAGTAAAGTGGTGAAAGAGATCTGTAGAGCCAATGTGGAAGGTAATGTTAGTAGAGGACGACCTCGGAGGACACATTTGGATCAAATAGAAAATGTGCCCAAAAAGGCAGGTGTCCGCAGTATGAAGAATAAAAGAGCATGTATGGAAAGATTGATGGATGTAAACGATGTCAGAGTGGTTTGCCAGGATCGTACAAAGTGGCGATCGATAGTCTCTGCCTACCCCAATGGGAACTAACGGCGTGAGAATATGTATGTATGTATGTATGTTCAATTAACTCAACTCGAAACTTTCATGTTCGTACTTTTATTTCATCTGTTGTTCAGAGGAGACTTATAGTAATTCCACAGACAGATTAGAGATTCGAACCACCTCTCTGCCTTCGGGTCGATGGTCTTACCACTGGCCTAGAGTTTTGTTAATTTGTATAATTATATATAAGCCAATATTGTATATTAATAAGATAGATGTATTTATTTTTGAAATAGATGTTTTGGTATAAGTATAACGAACTCAGTAGAGATAGGGCTCATGCCCACGAGGCGGTTTAAACATCATCATCAGTGAGAATGTCCGTAAGCCCCGTTCGACACCGGGCTAGCTACGGCGCAAAACATTTTTATACATTAAGAGAAGTTTATCTATTCTAAACTTATTATAAATCTGTAGAGAGATCAATTCTGTACAAAATATATTTTCAAAGAACTATCAGGGGGTGATAAGTGATATTTACTGATGCAAAAAATTCAATCAGTAAAAATAGAAATCGGTAGAGAAACAACGAAATTATAATTGAAATAAGCTATCGAGCCCCTGACCAAAATCAAATCCTTACTAATTTACATATTACATACTAGATGGCGCCAGTAGTTGAATCCTTCATCGCGGTATACTTTCTTTTTTAGATTATATTGTTATATAATATATATTATATTATTATTGTTATAAATACTTCACAGCGATTAACACAATTTCTCAAATTCAATCTCATTCAAAATTACAAAGCTACACTGTTCAGGAGTGCTTTAAGTTGCAATAATTGAGCTAAATATCACAAAGCTCGAGCAGTGATTGGTGAAACCTCAGATATTTAAAAAACAACGCTACCCGTGCGAAGCTTGGCCGATCCACTAGTATGTAACATATGTTAAGTTGAAATAAAAAAAGCATTCTCTTACGGTTGTTCGTAATTCAGGTCATTCGTATGTGGCTGAGAAGTTTCTAACTCTAAAGCTCTGGCTACCCCTTTTAGGAAATTTATGGCCGTGGGCATATGTATATGTCGCAGCCAACTGGACAAATCAGCCAGCTGACAAAGCAGCTAGCCGCTTAATTAAACGCCGGCTCCTAGTTAAAAGGCTAGCCCGCTAGTAAAATGAATTGTCGTCACTGAACGTCCAATCACCCGGCTGATGGAACGGTTAGCCCGTTGGTTTGAGCTGACGTTACATTATTTTTCTGTTAAAATTTGTAGAATAACTGTTTAAAAAAGTTTGAAATTATGGAAATTTCAATAAATAAATTAATACACAGTTAAAATTAATACATAAGAGTTCTTTATATTTTTATATTAATGTTCATTATTAATAAGTCGGTACCTGTTTGTACTTTTAGTTACTGTGCCAAAGCTTTGTGCCATTTAATTGTTAATATTGTATTAAATGAATATAATTAAAGTATTGCCGACATAAGAAGTACCTACGAAAAATTATTTTAGTCATAGTCACCCTAGATAACCAGACGGCAATACAACGTTCAGCCAAGTGGTTGGACGTTGTGTTCAACTAAATGGCTGACTGAAGTTTAGCCCTTTACTAGGAGCCGGCGTTTAATTAAGCGGCTAGCTGCTTTGTCAGCTGGCTGGTTTAACCAGTTGGCTGCGACATATATATGTTAACGCTAAACACCGCAGGTCTCATATCGCTTAGCCAATCGCACACTTAGAACCGAGCTCGAGAAGCATCAAAGCGCGAATTAGTTAGCATTTTCAACGCAACCGTTAATGGAATACATTAATGCTGAGTTGCCAGTGTTCTGCTCATCGCTTCAAGAGAGTATTCTGTGGTTTATAAAAAGCTAAATGAGTATTGAAATACGGTTGAGTTATTTTAGATTGAAGTAAAAGTTTATACTTAAAATTTAAATTAAAATATATACTTTGAATATGTAAAATCAGGTATTTTGATGTTTTGGTATTGTTTTTAGTTGGAGAATAAAAATGATGTCATTTAGGTTCAAACTGTTATAATTACAATATACCTATGCCATAAGTTATATAGTTCGAGTTATTCTGTTCTATTCTACAACTATTTTTATTTTATAGCTACAGTAGGTGCAAATTGCAAGTCTTGTTTCGAATATAAAACAGTAAAAGGGGATTTACATTACAAAATTAGTGGTTTGAAATGAGTTTTATTACACTATTTTGACCAGTAATTTCACGTGTAAACGTTCAGCTTTACACTGGATGCATTACTTTTATTACACTGGGATAATTTAATGCTATGCGCATTAAAACTAATGTCACACTATTAGTTAAATCATCTAAACGCGATGCGACGCGAAACTAGTGTCGCGACGCGATAGCGACTACCCAGTGTGGACGTGTGGTTTTTGTTGGATTGCATACGAACAGATTTGATTTTGACAGGGCCATTACCTCGGCGATACTAATGATTTCACAGCAGAACAATTATAAACGAAAGAAGATTCACATGTGTTAAAATTAGTTTCACGAAATTCGTTTTATCATGCATGATACTTGTTTCCGCAACCGCGATAGCCCAGTGGGTAGAACACTCGGTTATCGTGCAAACGACTAGTGTTCAAATCCTGGGTCGGGCCTACACCAATTTGTCTTTTCTAGAGACATATGTGTGGTTAATTTATCATGGTTGTTAACGGTGAGGGAAAACATCGTGAGGAAACCCACATGGCTGAGTTGTACTTAGTCATGTGACAGTGTATTCGTACAAAACGGCGATAGGCCTGCCCCCTATCACGTGAGTACACTGTCCATGCAAAACGTGGGTACTCTGAACACCAGGTGACAAAGTCACGTGATGTTCAGAAGTATTAGTACCTCTGCCAACCCCTTCGGGGATATTCGGCGTGAACGTTTATGTTATGTTATGTTTATGATACTTGTTTCGTAATGTAAATCCCCCTTAATTATTTGTTCGTCTAGCACGACTATATCTGAACTAATTGCTACACAAAGCTACCCATTACTTTTAAATTATCACCATTTGTGAGACAAAAACCAAAATAAAATTCAATATATACAGTATGATGATTCAATCAGGATAAAATAACAGTAAGAGTTGAGTATTGATCAGTTAAGTGAAGTTAACGTCGTACAAACGGGCAAGTTGTTTAAAATGTTCTCTTATTGCTAAAGTTATTGACGTTGCTCGCGGAAATGAATGTTCCCTTCGAATTTACGTTCGCAGTTTGCTAACAGATAATGTTTTAACATTTCGTTATGATTGGAGATTTTATGGAGATTTTTATTATACTGTAAAGTCATCTGAGATTTTATGATTAATATTGGACTTGGGTTTACGTAAATACACATTTTTGGAAGCCGAGAGATGAGGGCAGTACAGGAGCGGTCGTAAGACGTGAACGTCTATTTTAATCCAATTATAAACATTTCAAACTTTTGATTACAAAAACAAAGTGGGAAAATGGACTTGTACCCATTTCAAAAATTTATCAACGAGGATTATGATTTCTAAATTAAAACTATTTTAAACGATTTAATATTAAATGATTAACAACTGTATAAAACAATTGTAACAACTGTATAACAACAACTTTGTATAAAAACTCTGTTCCTTCCTAATTATATAATCTCAATTTCATAACTATTTCGATTGAAGAAAACTATGCAAATTTCCTTTGACAGAATCTAGGTCAAAAGTTAAACTAGCTATAGGCCAGTGTTATTAGGAGTTCGATTGTTTCGACGACACGCCGCGCCGGCTGCCGGCTGCGGCGCCTCAAGGGTGTCCCATGGGCCAAAATCCAATTTACAGACTTGTATGCCATTATTGTCTCAACCTTTATTTAGCTACTTTCAGTTGGAAATACAAAATGCTGTATGAAATATTGCTTTGTTCTCGAACCAATTATGATTGAAGCCCTGGAGCGGAATGTTATTTTATTGTATTTTTCCTTTTATAGTTCATGTTTTGAACGAGACCGGCAAATGGACAGCGGCATAGATTGCGAAGTCGTTTTCAAAATATGACAAGTTAGTTGTGCTTTCTATTTGGATATCTGTAGTAGGTACACCTTATTATTTTGTCTTTTGATTGTTTTAATATACTTTCATTTATTTTATTAATGAAAAGACTAGTAGCGATTCTTCAATTACTTCCAAACAGTGCAGTGCCTTGAAAAAAAGTAGTTATCAGTCCGACCAAAAGCATTTTCTAACATTGCTGGCAATGAGAGGATGGATGACATTAAATTGGTAAAAGGGATCCCACCAAAAAAAATCTGTAAAAAACTAGCCAAGTCTCGATAGAGCTGCTTGTTTATCTCTAAGAAGTAATGAAATCTCTAAAACAAGTTGAGCCAAGTCTAAGGTTCCTTACTGCGATTTATTTATTATTATAGTTAATTTTACGTAACTTGGCCGTTGACTTGTAATTCGTAGATCATGATTAAAGTTTAAGGGAAACATAGAAATAATCACCAGAGTTCTTACAACTAAAAATAAAGATAGATTAGAATCACAAAAAAATGTGAAGTGGACTCTACATAATCGGCAAAGAAGTTTAGAAGATTTAAATAAACCTCCAAATAACTTAGTAAATAAACTTGTATATACTAAACGTGTCAAGAATGTTCAACGTCCAAGTCACGAAAAATTTAGTATAATAATAAATAAATCCCATTAAGAAACCTTAGACTTGGCTGAACTGGTTTTAGAGATTTCATTACTTTTTAGAGATAAACAAGCAGCTCTATCGAGACTTGGCTAGTTTTTTACAGAATGGTGTTGGTGGTATTTCACCTCTTTTTGACAGGACGTAGACTGATTGAATGGTTACATTTTTTTATTATTATATTATCTTGTTAAATTAAATAAAAATAAACTACACGACTTTTCAAATCTTTAAAACACATGAAAAAAGCTTTTAAATGTGTAAATAAATACGCTACCGGGATTTAAAATACAGCCAGCGCCATCTAGTGATAGTGACGAGTACTGGTACTAATGCTAAATAACCTGAGCGAAGCCGCGGCTGAGTGCTAGTACATAAATAATAATAACTATTGGACTGAATATTTTTATTTATTAAGTAGAATACAGTTAATCGACTACTATTTCTCGTAAATACGCATATTAAAGTTTGGCAGTACTCTTATTATGTTTTCCCATCAGCGTCACCAGGTAGTCCAGATCTTCCATAAACCTTGTTATGAAATTTTAGATTTCAAATGAATGATTACGAATTTCTAGGTGACGAAAATTTCAGGGGTCTATCCTGGGGTTCGCGAATGGGGCCCTGAAAATGCGGCGAAATGGTTCGAGAAAAGGATGGTATGGCCGTGCTTGCTTCGCGCTCGACTTGGCGGGGGCACTGCCGCCGTGCCCCCAGATTTTAAAAAACAATGTGGAAGGTAATGTGAGTAGAAAGGATTATGGAGGACATACCTGGATCAAATAGAGAGTGGGTTCAAAAAGGCAGGCGTCCGAAGTATGAAGAATTAAAAGAGCATGTATGAAAGATTGATGGATGTAAAGAAGCTGGAGAGGTTTGCCAGCATCGTACAAAGTGGCGGGCGATCAATAGTTTCTGCTTGCCCCAATGGGAAATAATGGCGTGAGTATATGTATTCTGCCAATAGTTGCAAAATTGTCACTTTTAGGTTTATGTGATAAGAATGATAGAACATTTTAAAACGTAATTTAAGACATATTGGTGGCTACGGTTAAATTGTGGTTTTTTCTGCATCGGCGCGAACAGCTCAGACTCAATGGATGTTATAACATCATATTAAAAAGTTCCCACCGTCACGTCAACTTAATACAGACCCTTTTTAACATATGAAACTGAAGTACTTGTAATAAATAAGCCTTAATAAGCAAGATGTCACTCAAACAAACATAAATAACAGCAGTTAGCTTTAATTGTAGAAATGATTCTTATTCACAATTCAAATTTTGTATAAATGAGGCAAAATAATTGAATATTGCCTACAAAAACAAAATAATTATCTTAGCTTTTGTGTATATCTAAACTTATTATAAAGATTAATATGAGTGTTTCTAAGAGTGTAATGAATAGGCGCCGAAACCTTCCGTTAGACATTTTTTAATGTATTTTATCAATATAACCTTTATATGAAACTTAGGCTATTTCATCGTGCTAGGTTATACGGAGAAGGGGTGAGCAGTAATGGAAAAAACCTTTGTTTATTTCATTAATGACCGACAAAACCTTGGCACTCCACCATTTAAAAATAAATTAAAATAATTCACATAACTCGTATTAAATGTGAGTAATTTTGCTCATAATTTTCAATTTGATTATGCCCGAGCGCTACGGTGACATTCGAATTTATCATGTTCCGCCAAAATTAATTCCTTCTGGCTCGCTAAAGAGATTTACGATTCACTGCGATATATAGTATGATGACAGGTCTTGTTGATTTTGTAAAGTATTGGGGGAAATGCTTTGTTCCCTTATTTTCCCAAAGGTGTCGGATCGCAAGAGGTTACAAAGTATGCAAGCGCTTTCAGTGATCGGTAGGGAAAGGGGGTTTTAAAATCATCGAAAAGAACACTATTATACCAAACATACTATCAAACCAACAATTTATCCTCCGTTGATATATCGTTGCTTCGTAGTGTCGGCTTAGAATAGCACTACCCTGTTTATTACAGTGGGTGTACGTAAGAGGCGATTAAAGGTATTGGAGCTTTTAATAGATTTGTGGGCGATGCGGTTGGAGACCCATCACCAACAACTTTTATTTTACCATCTTTTCCCCACTTAGCCTCCAAAAGAGGCTGAGGAATTTATTATTTCTTAGCTCTGGCTACCGAACATATGGTATTTTATATAGTATATATTCCCTTATTTTCCCAAAGATGTCGGATCGCAAGACGTCACAAAGTACACAAGCGCTTTGAGTGATTGGTAGTGAAAAAGGTTTTTAATATAATCGACAAGAACACTATTAAACCGAACATACTATCAAACCAACAATTCATTCACTTTTGAGATGTTGTCACGAAATATAGGGCTTAAAAACTTGATTGTGAAGCTTTGAAAATGTCCTATTTTCTATTGTTTGAAATTGACATTACACATTAACAAGTTTCGTATCGAACGTAAATTATACACGAAATGTACTCGGCTACAGATTGACGAGGGTCGACGTATCCCAAGATTGGTTCTGGTAAAAACTCGGCTCATTAGTATGAGCACATTGCTAGTGGTGCGCGAAATCTCATTTGTTGTTTGTGACCATTACCATAGTCGCATTTTGTACGACTATGAAAGGATGAGACTCGAGTGTAAATAATAAGCTAATCGGTCTGGTTTGAATAGGAATTATTTCACGGTTTAAACATAACGTAAGACTTTTTTACCAATAACGTTTATTACAACCACGATATTTGAAAAAGACTTGTAATGGTATCTTACCCCTGTTACAGTGTATTATAGCTGTCTGATATCCAATGAAATAAAATAAAAGTTGTTGTTTTTTTGTAGTTTGTTATTTATACAAATTGTACTTTACGCAAAATTGACTTCCAACTTTGTAGGATCTTAGACAATAACTGTTTGTAAGATTAAAATTTTGGTTGAACTAGTTACTTTTTAACCGACTTCAAAAAAAGGAGTGTTCTCAATTCGACCGTATCTTTTTTTTTTATGTTTGTTCGCCGATTACTTCGCCATTTATGAACCGATTTTGATTATTATTTTTTTATTCGAAAAAAGATACTCCCGGATTGGTACCATGATGAGGATATCAGGGTCTGATGGTGGGATCCTGGAGAAATCGAGGAGAACTCTCAAATTTTATAGGCAAATGTACCGCGTTTTACATATTTTCTGAACTTATATTAGCATTTGCTTCTGAAAATCATATTGTTATGCTGCTGAGCTGATGATAGAAGGTGTGGGTCCTCAATCACTAGTTATTAGGAAACAGTATTTTCCACATTCTATATAGATTTATACTCCTCTTCGTAGCTTTTATCAAGAGAAGTACAGGTTCACTAAACATTTCTTTTGTTATGTTATTGTTACCGAGAAAGTACCATGAGACCAGGATCTGATGATGGCATCCCAGGAAATCGAGGGGACTGTCGAAACTCACAATCATGTGACAGTGTATTTGTTCAAAACGCCGATAGGCCTGCCCTGTATAACGTGAGAACACTGCCTAAGCAAATCGTGGGTACTCTGAACAACAGGTGACAATGTCACGTGATATTCAGAAGTATTACTACCTCTGCTAACCCCTTCAGGGATATTCGGCGTGAACGTTTGAGTCTTTCTTGGGATGTAGAATTGTAGACCATCGCCTTTCGAAGGATTTTAAGAACAATGTAAGGTTACATATGGTTGAGCCTATTTAATATCGTACTATAATAGAAATACCGGAAATATGAATAAAATAATAAAGTAACCGTCGCTTCCTCATCCGAGAGGCATCTTTGCCAGGTCTACCCATCTCTAAAACTCGTAAAATAAAATAATTTTTAACAAAAAGAAAACCGACTTCATAGTTGGAAAAACAACCGAAAATAAACAATCTAGTACTAAAAAGTACGAAATAAGTTTTTTAATTGAATATGAGTACTGTGATTAATACCTTAGCAATTTATTTATTCCACACGCGTCAGTTCAACCTACCTAAATATTACAATTCTCTTAAATTATTTTTTGAGTCGGTGCCAGTCAAACAAAAGTAAATTCACCCTACTATCTATCTCTGATTATTACAATCTAAACAATATATATCTATCGCCTAACGTTTTAAATGGTCATACGTACAAAAATCAATTTACTCTACAACTACATGGTACCCTACATTTTACATGTATATGAAGTGCGAAATACACACTTCTAATTATCAATTATCATCGAGGCTGGCACCGGCTCACAAATTAATTTAAGAGAATTTTAAGATTTAGGTAGTTTGAACTGACGCGTGTGGAATTAAGAAATTGCTAAGGTATTAATCACAGTACTCATATTCAATTAAAAAACTTATTTCGTACTTTTTAGTACTAGATTGTTTATTTTCGGTTGTTTTTCCAACTATGAAGTCGGTTTTCTTTTTGTTAAAAATTATCTAGTGGAAATTTGATACCTACTTTGACAGTTGCAAAAACGGTTTTATAACAGCCATATAAAAACCAAACATATACGTGATAGCATTTCATACCTCATAAATTCAAGCTACATGTATAAATAAATTACACGTTCTTCTAGGGATTTACAGCCGTGAGTATATGTATGTATGTATGTGTACGTTCTGTGAATGAGAGCACTGATTAAGAGACACATTGACCTATGCGTCCGAAGGAAACAGCAGAAGCGCGCAATTCTTACGTGAACTGTTTTGTCCATTCTTTTTAGTGATACATACATACGTACATATATCACGGTAATAACTCCCAAAAAGGGGTAGCTGAAGCTTCAGAGCTAGAAACTCCTCAGCCACATTTGGATGTTTGTTGATCAGTGATTGGTTCCGTATATTGCTATCAACTAAAAAAACCTAATTAAACTTAAATCAATGTTTTCTTCCTCAATGATTCGTTCAAGTACCTTCATTTATCGATCCAACAAAAAACGAATTTATCATAAACGAGCGTCAATATTTTCTCCGCCCTTTATCCTGTATTTGTAACCCAAACTTTTGGGATACGAATCTGTTATTGTAAATAAAACATTAAATTGGGGCAGATGTGTGACACATTTCAACATTATCCTATAAACAAAGAGCCCTTCGTCCTTTTTAAATTACCGGCTTGGGACGCTTGTTTTATTTGAATATTTGTACTTACTAACGCTTATGCTCACTGCTATGTTCCAAAACGGGGTAGTCAAAATGTCGTGTACAAAAACTATCTGGTAATTTAAAGTTTGTTAATTATGATGTTGGAAGCGATGCGATGCCTCATGACATTTAATGTGATTTCTATTTAAATATAAATCAGACTATACAAAACTGATTACATCAAAAATTCTTAACTTAAGACCTTGCTCACTAATTTTTGTTAATCAGCAAAAAAAGTTGAATACTTCTTTATACTATAAAAACACTGTATCAATATCTTTCAATTGTATTTCACCATATCAAATCATGGACGTACAATGACGACATGCACGTATGTATGGCTACTAAATCAGCAACACGCAATTCACGTAGAATGACAAACTATCACTGCCTGAATGGACAAAGGAAACATTGTTTCTTGGTATTATATGAGCAGTAAATTATCATCGTTCTACTCTGTTACAAAGGGTTGTGATACATATGAGTAATTGTCGACACGAAATGCTTTGTCTTCTCCTTATAGACGTGTTATGAGTAATGTACAAGCGTTCTTATGTTCTGCTTAATTGCTGAGATTTGCGTATTACGAGTATACCAACTAGAAGATGTGTGTAGGTTCAGCCAGGCTAAGTAAACACCAGATATTCTTAGGTTTTAATTTTTGTCGAAAATCCGGTTCTGTAGGTTGCAACCCGGTTTTTCCGTTTAGCTTGTTCACTTTTGTTGAATAATACACCTTCTGATATCTTGACGATGAAGAAGATGGTGTATTTTATTTTTAAAAAGAGGTTACTATATAGATCGCACAAATTCATTACCACCCCAGCTTAACTAACTGACTAATGCGCAAGCTACTGATTACCATTGGTATGACGTGATTTTCCTTACTGAGATTTCTTTATTATTATAGTTAATGTTCTATGACGGGCCGGTGAACTTTATTTATACGTTAGTGGGTACAAGTACACTGCCAGACATATACCGTTTACTATAATAATAAAGAAATCTCAGAAAGAAAAATCACGTCAAGCCAATGGTAATGAGTGGCTTGCGCATAAGTCAGTTATATAAGCTAGTATCGCAGTAAGGAACCTAAGGCTTAGCACGACTTTATTAAGATTTCATAACTTCCTAGAAATAAACTAGCAGCTCCAACGTGACTTGACTAGTTTTTTACAGAATGTTTTTGGTGCGATACCAAATCTATTATTTCTGGTCGACCGCCGATTTCGCCTTTACTAACATTTTCCTTTTATAAGATAATGGCATCATCATAATTTTTGCTTTGGAAAAATTATCGATCTAAATTTATTTTATAACAGAGCTCTGTTTTATCAAGAATAATTAAAATTAACCGTAAACGGTTTATTTGAAAAAAAAATATACGAAAATTATATCAACCTCATTTAAAACTATTACAAATCCACTACTGGACATAGTTTTTACTCTCTAAAGAATATAATCATCAAGGCTTAAGGGATGAATACGTTTAACTTGAGCAAACTTTGAAACTAAGTTTGTTTCAAAAACTTGTGCGCTCTTTGATAATGGTTCCGTGGTAACTTTACTACATTTATTCTCATTAGCACTTGACTTATTAAGTAGTACTAGAGTTCAAGTGATCGAAATTCAACTGGCTATCTTACTGTCTTATTGCCGTGTAGTGCCGGCTTAGAATGTCGCTACCCCTTTCTACCCACGGGTGTCGTAAGAGGCGACTAAGGGAAATGGGGATTTTTATTGGATTTTTGGGCAATGCGGTTGGAGACCCATGACGAAAAACCTTTATTTTTACCATCTTTTCCCCACTCAACTTCCATAAGTGGCTGAGGAATTTATTATTCCTTAGCTCTGACTACCCCTTCTAGGGAAATATAGCTGTGAGTATATGTATGTATCTTACTGTCGTATATCAATTAGTTAGTTAAAAAATAAATAAAAAAGTAAATGCGGAAATGTGTCAAACATATGATACTCGTATGTTAGTATATTTATTTGCTGTATTTAGCGGAATGGTATCACTTAGGTACCTCCGTATATAGTGGTAAACAACTTCGAGGGTAGGAACGGACGGCATGACTATTCAACACGATCTTTTCCATTCCATGTCCTTTCTTTTTTGCATTATAAAACCCACTCTTTCAAAGGTCGTCCTGTGAGAGGGTATCCTAGTGGCATATCAACACCTCTTTACTTTCAATAGGACTCGTAGAAATGGATTATCAGTGTATGGATGTAAACTAAACTAGTGAGGTATTCCCAATCGAAATATATAAGTATGTAAATTAAATGTATTCTTTAATTTATTAAAACCACCCTTTTATTATATTATGAGTTAAATTTTTGGGGGCTTTTAAGATGAATGTCGGGCTATGTAACTTAATACATATTATAAAGCATCCTGTGTCTCCACTCGAGGAATATTTCTATTCTGAAATTCTCCTACTATAATACCCTCTTTTGGGATTTCTAGACAAAAATGTAAGTAGCTATGTAGTAATTATTTTTAAGTATCACGCAAAATCTATATACATACATAGATATTCATACATTTGCTGTGTAGTATCGGCTTAGAATAGCAATACCCCATTTTTTCCCATGGGTGACCGTAAGAAGCGACTAAGGGTAAGACTACATAATACATATACTCACGGCTATAAATCCCTAAAAGGGGTAGCCAGAGCTTTGGAATAAGAAATTCCTTAGCCACTTTTGAAAGTTAAGTGGGGAAAAATGACAAATAAATGTTTTTGGTAATGGGTCCTAACCGCATCGCCCAAAAATCACTTTAAAAGTGGCGATACCCGGTGGGTGTACGTAAGAGGCGACTAACGGTATTGGGGCTTTTAAGGGATTTTTGGGCGATGCGGTTGGAGACCCATCACCAACAACTTTATTCTACCATCTTTTCCCCACTCAACTTCCAAAAGTGGCTTAGGAAATTTTAATTCCTTAGCTCTGGCTACCCCTTCAAGGGATTTATAGCAGTGAGTATATGTATGTATGTAAATTTAAAATAATAAATATATTTTTTTGCATGCATGCATTTTTTTGGTACATAAAAATCATTAAGAGACGCGTGGGTTTAAATCTTGACTCAGGCTAAGTTGTATTCAGTTATTGGACAGTGTTTTCCCACAAAATGGTAATAAATAGGTCGGCCAAAATGATGATATCGGTAGGATATTAATGTCACATGATGTTCAGAGTATTAACATCTCTGCCACCAGTTATGAATGTACGGTGGGAAAAGATTAGTTTTACTTTTATGCACAAGCCAGACGATTCATTTACACGCTGCCAATATTTTGCGGCACTTATTGTGAACTCAATTCTAAGCTGCGTGATTGATTGAGCATTAGCCTGGACCCGTTTGGCGCCAAAATTACTAGTTATTTTCATCTTTACCGCTCTTTTCCATTCACTAAAGTAATTGGGAGAGGATGTTGTTTATCGTAGCGTTCATTATTCTGTTATTTGGTGTAATACGTGATAATCATAGCAATTTATTTTGGTAGAACGGTTGTGATTATACAGTAATATCCTGTAAGATTTATTATCATTATGTGTTCCCTTTTGATTGTTTTATGTAGATATTGTGGTCTGTAATTTGCTATTCTTCTCAAGTAAGTCATTATGCTCATTTATGTAGCAACCAACTAGTTATAGTTATCTTCAGCTCACAAAGGATTACTTTTAAAATATTTGATCAACTGTTCCTCTAATAAACTATTTGAAATGATTCTAAATTTATAAATTTAAGATTTCCTTTAGATCAGTTTTACTCTTACATAGAATTTATTCAGTCTTTGAAATCATTAGTATTGCACCTCCGAGTAAAAATTCCAATTTGCATGACAACGAACCCAAGAAATTATCCCAATATACCTCAAAAAGCACATATAAAAGCTCCATATAAGGTGATATCGTGAAAATAGTCGAGTGAAAACTTATCTTATAAGTTCCTATTGGGGTAGGCAGAGACTATCAAGGGCTCAAACTCAAACGTTCACGCCGTATATCCCTGAAGAGGTTGGCAAAGGTACTAATACTTCTGAACATCACGTGACCTAGTGTTTAGAGTAGTTTTCAGTGAGCTTTAAGCCAACATCCTCAGTAAAAAGCAGTATGCCCATTGAAAGCACTTTCCAATGTACTCACGTGATAGGGGGCAAGCCTATCGCCGTATTTTATACATCCATACTAATATTATAAATCGGAAAGTGAGTTTGTTTGTTTGTTTATTTGTGCTTCTTTCACGCCGCAACTACCGAACCGATTGCTTTGAAATTTTGCAGACATATAGTTAGAAGTCCAGATTAAATTATAGAGTACTTTTATACCGGAATCACTAATGGATTTTAGCAGCGAAATCTTCAACCTTTTAGCTGAAACCTTATAAAAGAGCGCGGCGTTGTTTGTTTACCAATAGATGGCGCTGTCGGTACTTTCTACATCGCGGTATGATTTCTTCTTTATTGGAGTATATAAACCCAAAATATACTACATCAATTTTAAAAACAATCGTACTGATGATGGTTATAATAATAGATCATCGTTGCTTGCATTTTACCAGTCATTTACTTAGTTAAGTAGAGATGTGTGTGTAGGTCCGGTTTATTTCAAGACGCAGGTCCGGATGCATGTCCGACTCAAATGATGTACATCCAGGACCCCAGTCTTTTGCACTGGAATGGGTCCGGGGTCCTGTTAACGGTAAAAAATGTTTACCTATGCAGGAATGGTGGAAATGGAAGGGATCTGGTACTGGGTTGAGAGTACAGTCCTCACTAAATGACGCGCAGGAAGCAGAACCATATATGTATCAGTCTCCATTGGAGAGTTCATTCAATGATCAATATTAGTATGATGACAATATTTTTATTAAGAAGCCACGCTGACTACAAAACAATTAGTTTCTTTTTGCTTTTAACAAACAATTATCGAAAGAACGAAATTTGATTCTTTTGATTTGAATAAAGAAATTGTCAGAATATTTCATTTATTTTATTTAAAATTAGAATATTTCAGAAGAAAAATATACCAACTATTCCTGACGTCAACAATAAGAGAACCAAAATCAACTTTACTGCAATATAATAAATAACATAATCGCTTGTGCCGCCTGCCGATCTAAGCGCTATTTCTGTCTCTTTCATTTGTTTCTTCGCACACATGCTTGCAAGCATGTAATCAACCAATCCCTGCATAAATCGCGATGCCGCACCGTTGTCCGCCATGCCAATCCCGCCAATCCATACCATTCCGATGGAATGGTAACCGATTGCCATTGGATGTACATCCATCCGTTAAATGTAGTGATACCACTCCGGGGATACCACTCTATCCGGACCTACACACCTCTATAATTAAGTTAGTTAGTTTAGTTGCTGTTGCTGTTTTATCTTATTTGATTTGACTGTTGCTCGCTTTCTTTGGTGTCCTTAATTCCTTTCCACTATTGTATTATATTGAAGTATTTTTTTATAGATTTTAGGTTTTTCGTAGTAGGCTGAATAATAGGTTAGTTTAGTGCGCTTGCGCTTTTTTCGTCGTTTAGATTTTTATAGTTTAGTTAGGGATTATTTTGGTTCCTACAATTTCAGATTGAATTGTGTATTTTAAAGATTTCAGGTTTTAAGCAGTAATTGAATAATTGTTAGGTTAGGTTCGTCGCTTTGTTGGTCGTTTAGATTTTTATAGTTTACTCATATTTACGCAATGCCTCGCAAACGTAAATCTAATTTATCGAGCACCTCATATAAAGCTCGGGCAATGAAATCCTTTATATCCTTTACAACGCCCGCGGGAATATAAATGTATATAAAAAATAGAAGTTAAGATAGTGTTTTGGTATTTTGAATGTTAACCGGATGCAAAAAATTAAGTCCACGCGGACGAAGTCGCGGGCAAAAAGCTAGTATATACATATTCCCTTTAATTATAAACGGTGATTGCTGAAGGGTCTCCAATAGGGGATTTAATCCCAGGATTAGGTACACAGAGATCCAAGAATCCTGTTTGAAATCTCGGGATTGCTTTCCCGTCTTGCTACATCGACTAATATTCTACATACATACTTTTACTCACGGCCATAAATCCCAGTAGGGTCGTCAGAGCTTTAGAGCTAGAAACTCCAAGCTGTAAAAGAATAAAGTATTGTTGGGGATGGGTCTCCAACCGCATCGCCCACAATCCACTTAAAAAAACCCATACCCTTAGTCGCCTCTTACGACATCCGTGAGTAGAAAGGGGTAGTGACATTCTAAGCCGGCACTACAAGGAAAATATCACACTCGAGGTGACTAAGGCATAAAATGGGAAGAATTCAAACTTTCGTTATAAAACGATCGTAAGGTTAGTACCAAGAATAAAACAAAGTATTTTAAACACATCGTATCTTTTATTCCGTAAAATATTTTACATAGTGAAACGAAGTCAATACGATTGTATTCTCGGCTCGTATATTTACATTGATTTACAATTCAGGCTATAGTCGCGTGTCAATGTACAATAATGGGATCGTGATATACCCATGTGCTTGGTATTGAGGTTGCACCAATAACACACCTCCTTTTTCCGTTCTCAGTCACTGGGAACTTATAACAATTCGGAACGTCATGCGCCATTTTGTTTTGTGATTTGTTATAAATAAATAAATATATTGACATATTATACATATATGAAAGCTCCAAACTAAGTAGAACTTGTACAATGGGATACTAACTCAACAATGTATTGAGTATTATATAAATAACATCCAAGTCAGAAAGAGAAACAAACATTTATGCCCATCACACATTTTGCACTCAGCGGGGACCGAACCCGCAACCTCTGGACCGTGAACTAGGAAGTAGTTTTAGCATTTAAATATCTAGCATTGCGTGATTAAAAGAAACGAAAAGAGGGAGGGAAAAACTATAACAAAGTATTAATATTCATAAATGAGATCAACCGTCTAATTAGTCTTGGTAAACACGTATAGGACAACAGTATACCCATATAATTTAATGTTTTTTGACATGAATTCCTCATGTGGGGATTATTACTCATAAATAAAAGACGGGGGCGTATACCCGAAGGTCGCGGGTTCGAACCCCGCCAGTGTCGAAATTTTTCTTTCCTTTAATAACATCTTTTATTTATGAGTATACCCATACTTTTAGGTAGTGGACCAACTTGATGAAAGTGGGAATCCCATGGATAAGGGCAGGCCTATATTTATCTAAAAAAACTTCATTAAAATAAAGTTATTTGTATTCCTTGGCACAAGTAGTTAATTGTTATTTTATTTTGAACACAATATAAAATCATGTATGGTTCTATAGGTAGCTAAAGTTCTACGGGCATATCATTTGTTTTAGACTTGTTTAGGAAGTTTTATTATTATATAGAATTTGTTTACATATTAAGTTTATTTTTAAAATAAGACCCGCTGATTTGATTAATTTGTAATTGTTACTATTATTCCTAAAAACTCAACAAACACTTCCAGTTTTAGTACCTTTCTTAAAACTTAAAATTTATGCTTAAATTAGACAAAAGTTTATGTGCATACGTACAGCTCACCATAACTGTACATACACAAGTACCCATCATTGTAATATAGAAATGAAGAGTTAGCAATTTACGCTTATTTATAAACCGCTTTGTTATGCATTTAATTCAGTTCAATACAAGAAATTATACCATACACTTGTCGTTTTATTAACACGATGTAACATCAAGAAATATCGATCTTATCAAATACCTTGTACAGGGCACAAGACCCTGTACATAGTGTAATTTCTTGTATTGAATTGAACTTAAATGACTTACAAAGCGATTTATAAATATGTGTTGCAGCGTAAATTACTGATTCTTAATTTATATATAACAATGAAGCGTGCTTTTACAATGACAATTATTAGATTTCCTTGCAATATTGTTTTATTTATTGTACATTAAACACTAGATACTATGGAATTCAGAAGAATGAATTTTATTTGTAGTTGCTAATTTATCTTCATAATTTATCAGTTTTATCACCTTTCAAACAATCAGAGTTACGTATTTACATATTATTTACATTTATTATGATTATATTTATTTAAACTATTTAATGGCATATATTTTCCACTATAAAAGTTTGATGGATATTTTACTTCATCACACTTTTTGAGTAAGGTTTTTGTACACGGTGCATGTAGCTGGACCATTATAGACACGGGTATATGCTTCAGCTATTCACTTATGTTATTTGCTTGTAGTTGTAACTGTATATTGATTAAAATGGCGGGAGCGCATTAATACACAAGTTTTATGTTTGTTGGCAAAGTGTACGTACTATTCTCCGGTATGTATCATAATTGATATATACAAATTTAACGCCAGGCAAACATATCACGTAAGTGATTGAAAATATTCGTTGGTTAATCCCGATTATTATATATAATGTCTTCAAACCACGGGAGTATAAAAAGTGTATATCATAGATTTATGAAATGAAAAATTCGCATCAAAATGTCTCGCCGAACAAAAATATAATATTAAGAGTTATGAGATTACTTATAAATTTAAACTAAGCATAAGTTGTGTAGCGCTGTTGTGTAGGGACTCGCTTCCTCACCACGCGCAAAACCCGTGCAAGTACCTCAACATGCAAGCTATTTGCGCTGTGTACAAGAACACTCAAGATACAAATTCGAAGACTTTAATTTACCCCTTCAATTTTCACAAAAAAATTCAATCTCACACATTAGGAAATGCAACAGTTTGTTTTTTACTTATAATCATTCATATTTCTTACCACATAGAAAATTTGAATAAATTATAACGTTCATTTTCATTCGTTTAAAGTTGAATATAATCTCGTATCCATTAATTTAATCTTACATTAGAAAGCTAAAGCTACCGTAAATGATAAATGAGAGGTAGAAGAGGAGCTGCCAATCTCCATACGTCACGGTAATTGAAACCTGAAACAAAAGATACCTTTGAGTGCAAAATTATATCACATTTTGAGTTAAAAGGCATTGAATTTGAATATTAGTAATACGTGTATTTGGCTAGAAAGATTTATACGAATTCTGATGTTTTATCTCAAATTAAACTACCGTTTAGGGTTTTGCTGTAGCAAGCATAAAATTAGGGATACGTATTAAGAGTAGCAATTTATACTAATTGTAGCACCAACCCCTTCTATACATAAATATCCTATGAGGCAACTTAGGGTTTTAAGACTATTTGAGTTATAGTCAGTCGATGTGGTGTTCAGATCACCAACAATCCTTTTGCTTTACCATTGTTTCCCCAATTAACCTCTGAGTGACTCACACACGATTTCTGAATTGAGTATTCAAGCTGAGAACGATTTAAGTATCGTTTTGTCTCAATCAGTTCAATGCGACAGAACGATACTTAAGTTGTTCTCAGCTGGAATACTCAATTCAGAAATCGGATGTCAGTAATTTTAATACAGAAATTTGGATTAATTGGGAAAGTTATATTTTTAATATGGATTTATTAAAGGAAGAAAAACATATCGGAAACCCAAAAGTGGCTGAAGAATCATGTAAATGATCATGAAAATCTGAGTACTGCTTTTTTAGGTTTTTAGACATAAGCACGCATGCATGTGACTAACGATAAAGATAATTTGTAGCATACATACATACATACATATGCTCACGGCTATAGATCCCTAGAAGGGGTAGCCAGAGCTAAGGAATTAAAATTCCTCAGCCTCTTTTCGAAATTTTAGTGAGGAAAAGATGGTAATATAAAGGTTGTTGGTGATGGGTCTCCAACCGCATCGCCCAAAAATCCTTTAAAAGCCCCAATACCGTTAGTCGCCTCTTACGTACACCCACCGGAAGAAATGGAGAAGTGCTATTCTAAGCCGACACTACACGGCATTTGTAGCATATAAATATAGTATTGTTCTTGAAACATTTTCAAAGAGTTTTTTTGAGTATTGAGTATTGCATGGAATAAGATTTAAATAACCTATTATTTTCTGTGCAATTCAAACGAAGAATTAATAGTTCGGTATTAGCTTTTTATTGTGTGATTCTAGCTACTAGTTTTTGGTGTTTTATAACAAATTACTGTTTCCAGTCAACAAAATAGTATATCTAAATCTTTAAAAATAATAACTGAAACTTACTAATAGCACTATTCCGTACTCCAAGTACAGACGCAACTTCTGGCGGCTCCATATCAAAGATCAATTCGGCCCTACCGACGTACAGATTGTATATACTCGCTATACAAGTGAGCCGTAGGCTGCTGCGCTCAAAAGCGTCATTAACCACTACAAATCTCACTTCCCCGACCGCCGGCAAACGGTTGTCAGGCCCTGTTCTATCTATAACTTTCATACTCTCTTTGGGCGCTCTCCGAATCTCTTCTTTATGCGTATTGACATAAGACTCATCTAGGTACTGCATGCTGTTCTCATCTTGAAACACATTGAAACTGGCATCTTCAAATGATTCAGTTGTTGTTGTTTCTGGCTTGGGAGGAGGGTCCCATTTGAATGAATCGGGTAGCACGTAGCCGTAGCTGTCCATGTCGATCTGGGAACAAGAATGTTAAAATGTTAACATTGTTACTAGGTAGTTGAGAGAATTGGGCACATGACTCAAAAGCTGTTTAAAGATCTGAGGTTTCAATATAATACATGTTCCTGTATTTTATAAATAGTTCAATGGCTAGCAATAGTTTTTGTTATGCAATGAAAATGTATGGTGCAGGTACATCTATGCATTTTAGGCGTATTAAATGTATAAATGTAGTATATTTTTTATGACTGATTTGATGAATTGTTGTTTAAGATTAGAAGCAGTACTGCAATTTTAAAATAATTGACTCCTGAATTAGGCGTACACTTCTGTGTCTACGTGTTGTTTTAATAAATATATCTAGTACTTAATGGCGAGGTTAAGAGTTGTCAAAAACTAACAAATTGAGTGACTGAATATGTGCAAGAAAATTTATACAATGCAGCAATATGCTTGCTTGTATATTTTAATAACATGAACTCACTATCCTATGTCTAGGCTTTTGAAATCGGTACACTGAGAAATAGTTAACCATTTTCCAAGATATAAAATTTATACCCATTGAAAATAAAATAAATTTCTTCTTATTTTGTCACAATAGTTGTACGTATTTATACTGAAATTAGTATGGTAGATTTACATCCCATCCATGTCCCACGACCGTCAGTGGCCGAGTGGAAAGGTGACTAGCTTCTCGGTCCGTAGGTGGCGGGTTCGATCCCCGCTGAGAGTTTTGTGATGAGCATAAATGATTGTTTCCTAGTATTAGATGATTATATGATATTAAATATATCGTTAAGTTAGTATCCCATAACAAAAAATCTACTTAATTTGGGGCTAACTTGATCTGAGTATAATTCGTCCGTATGTTTATTATTTATTTATCCCAGATGACAAACTACTATGTCTATTCAAAACCCATTCGAATAGAATAAAACTGTCCCCAGGCTGATGCATGAATATGGTAAGCAAAACAGCGAGTTAAAAGCAATGCGTATTGTTCTCGAAATGTGTTTGTTTCGACCGATTCACATAGCTTATTGTTTGCAGCCTTAGCAAAGCCTGTTTTTACTCGGCTCATTCGCTATTGAAATGCGTTTTGCAATTTGCGCTGTAGGACTCTAAACGATGCCTTTATAAATGTCACAGAGACTTGTTGAAGTTAAAATGAATGATAAAATTACATAAACGAAAACCAAGGCCAACCAATTTTATCAAATAGTAGTTGTCTGCCCTGGCTTCGTACGGGTTGGGTTGTGGATCACCACTCACTCCCTATGAAATTTAGCGTTATATGATTTTGTTCATAAATCTTCAATTTTTTTTCACTTTCCATAGATAAAATAACTTTTGAATTCGGTTGTTTCATAGCTTATTCATTACAAACAAAGAATCACACAAAAACAAATGTTTCTTCTGTATAAACGACTAAGTATGAGTACGGATAGTGAGTTATAATTACATGAACTTTTTATTTATCAAACTATAAACTTCTAAATCACAAAAATAACGAAGAAAATTGATATATAATGGGCCTTTATCTTTTAATTTTTTTTTATTTCTAAAGCAACCATTTTAAAATTGATAAGAACATTTAGTTATAATTAATAATACTGTAAAGGTAGCTAATTACGTTGAACCTTAAATTATGTATGAATATGTAACACATTATTACACATTAAACTTTTAAAAAGAAGTAAGCCAAGCAAGGACTAAATAAATGAACCAACTAAGTATTCGGTACACGGATGTTACAACTTTTTGATGTAGAAGAACTGGGTTGCAAAACTTGCTCTTTTAAACATTGTGTTATTAATGGAAAGGATTTTTTTAAAATCAATTTAATAAAAAACAGTTTACATAACTTTAAAGGTATATTTTTAGAAATAAAAGATGCTGTTCATAAATTAAATCTAAGAACCGAAATAGTAATTTATGTTAAATATATACACCACATACATTTCAAACACTGACGCCTTAGGTTACCATTTGTAAAGGCCATTTATTTTAGATATTCATTTGCATTAATAAATCTTAACAATAAAAATAAAATAAAGAACTCCTCTATTACTTTGTTTCTAAAACCCAAAGCAGACAAGCTATATGAACAGAAACAATATTAATTCACCTCACCCGAACCTCAGAAATGCCACATTCATAATACAGAAATATTTTTGCCCTCGCAAAAATGTTAGTTAAGCAGTCTTTTCTTTCGTACATTTCGTTGGTGAAGAACTGGGTCGCGAAACTGCCTGAGGATATACCAAAGCAAAATTAAAAGCATAACATAAAGATTTTCTACAACTCAATACTAAGAAAGGAATATAATGAGAAAATGTACATTTTGTATTCCACAATTATAAAATTATCAGTTACTTATCTCTGCGAAATATCTCGAGAACATTTCTAGGAATTCTATAACATGAATTGTAAGCGGTAGATTATTAAGGATGCAATTAAAATTAATTGAGGAATAAACAAATTTATTATAATTGAAAACTCTTGTTTTATCTGCTTAGAATAATTTTACTTCCTACTTTCCTTTAAATCTTTTTGTTCATGAAAACCTCATGTGGGGATTATTACTAATTAATTAGTTCATACTTTTCATGTCTATGTTGTACAAGGCGATTATTCACGTAAGGGCGGGTTTTTATCGGTCGAAACAGTTAAATAAATATAGTTAACTTTTTTTTAGTTATTCTATTAATATTTGCCGTGTAGTGTTGGCTTAGAATGTAAATACCCCTTTCGACCCCCAGGTTTCGTAAGAGGCGACTAAGGGTATGTGTTTTTTTAAGTTGTTTTCGGGTGATGCGGAGACCCATCACCAACAAAACTTTATTTCTACTATCTTGTCCCCTATCAACTTCCTAACGTGGCTTTTTAAGTTCTTAGCTCTAAATCTTTGGCTACCCCTTTTTGGGATTTATGGCCGTGAGTTGATGTATGTATGTATTCGTATTTTTATTATAGTTTTTGATCCCGAAACACTAGAGTTAAAGCCATGATGAGTAAAAACAAGGTTTATTGAGCTTTAGTATTACTATTATTCACTTTATTTATATGTTTTCAAAATAGTTAGGTTAAGTAAGAATCGCAATATAACATGGACTATAATTTGAAATAGCATCTTTATAACACTTTATTCAAACTCAGTCGTATCATATTTTATTCTTAAAAAGACGATAACTTATCCATTAGTACACGTGTATTTATTTTTTATACTTTATACCTGAACACAAGGTCACAAAAAGTCAAGAGATTGTATACTGATAAATATCTCTGGCACTCCTTGGGATTTTACTCATCAATAGTGTTGAACAGTGTGTATGTACATTTTTAATTAAAATACTACAACTAGGAAAACACGTATTCCTAGTTCATTATTTTATTTATAATTTGTTTAAAGAGATACTGATCTTTACTAATATTTTCAGTAGTGTTTAGTTTGCTTAACTATAGCACTGCCTTACAAGGTCACTAACTTACACTGAAAAAAATGCTGTGAACTATTCAATTAGAATGAGACATAGATTAATGAAAAATCAGGTGTAAAGGTCACGTATAAGTATTTTATTCAAGTAAAAGGTAATGTGTAAGTGGTTTAGGCACATGGAGCGGATAGATAAAAGTAAAGAGGCGAAAGAGATATATAGAACTAAAATTGATAGAAGATTAAATATTGTTTGTAGGGGAGGGCACAAGCCGTTCGCAGATATGATTGAAAACGTTCTTACAAAAGCCGGAGTCTAAAGTGATAAGAACATGTATGAAAATAATTATGAATGTGAGAAAACCAACAGAAGTTTGTCAGAATTGTGCAAAGTAGCGATCTATAGTTTAAGAAAAGAACGAAAGAAAGAAAGAAAAACATTTATTCACAACTAAAGGTACACTTTAAACACACAACAGTAATATTAAAACAATAAGCTTATAAACTACAAAATTAATCATTATTAAAACTAAACAAAAAGAACAAATAAACTTATATACCTATAACAATTTAAATTTTCCATTTAGTGCCCCTCAGCTATGAACTGGTCACTGACTCAGCATAATGCTACCGATGTGTTTAGAACAACAACGGCAACGCTGATTTTCAGCCAGTGCCAATGCGTGGTCGGCTTACAAAAAACAACTATAACCAAAAATAATAATAAACAAACATGGCAAAAAATTCGATAAACCCATCTAAATATACAAATTCTTAATATAATACTTACTATATATAATATATTATACTCAATAAAATAATATATATCAACTATTTCTAACTACCCCGAACGGAATTAATAATGTAAGTGTTAGTTAGTTAATTCAATAAGTGTTTCATGTAACGTTACGTAAAACCTTTTTATGACCAAATCGCTTTTATTTATATGCCAATAAATTGAATAACTCACTGATTGAGTCAATGGCTTGCATATGTCAATATTAATCAATGAGAGGACAGCATTGAAGCATCCAGAACAAATTAAATAAGTATTTTAAACATTTCCATGCCATGAAACTAGTAAGTTTATTTTGTGATTGAATAAATATCGTAATACACGACTTGCCATATTGCTCGCTTTAAATATAACAACTCAAAAATATGTCGGGAATAATGCGTTTTATTACAAACTCAACTCAAACTTTTATTTCATAAATTAATGATTCATGCAATAATAATAATTAATATTAATAATAATTAATTAATATGATTAATGTCTCTGCCTACCCCAATGGGAATAATGGGCGTGAGTATAAGTAAGTAAGTATGCAATTTTGCAGTATAAACATGATTGATTATTGGAAGGTTTCTAAACGGCCAAACCAAAGCTCATTTTACATAATGATTGTAAAATCTGATTGTACGCTAAGCAATAAAAATAAATGAGCGCTGAAATGAAATAAAAAAGCACTGCTTGATGATGTTTCGTGTGAAGGTGGTTTTTTGTTAGTTGTATGTGTAACTCAGCTTTAGTTGCGTGGAGAAGGTTCTCAATTCATCGGGATGTCTTTTAATGTTTAGTTCAATGTCTGTTTTCAATGGCCGATCGCGAGGTACATTGCCCGGTTCATATTAATGAACAGGCGTTCAAATAATGAGGGGCTAGAGGCTAGCCGTGGGCTTCGCGAGGCGTAAACGCTGGCTCGCCGATATTTAAATGCTTCGCTGCTAATAACATCTCATGACGATATCTCAAAAACAAGTAAATTTAATCTGCATTAAATACCAAAGCTAATTATGATATTTGGATAGGGATTAATACTAAACTAAGGAAAATACCTCTGAAAATTTTAAAATATAAGTTTTTTTAAATAAATAAAAGTGGTTATTGTAATGCAGCTTTAAGATAAAGAGGTATACTATAGCGAGCATTTAATGGATTCGAAATTCGCTTGTACACAATTCAAATATATAATTGCTAGTTACGCGCAGGTCGCGTGGAAAGCAACTAGTCGGCGATAAATTATACACTAAAACCTCAACTAAAGTTTATTTTATTTTATTGAAAACCGTATAGAAATTTGTTTAGTAGTTTTCGAGTTTAATGCGTTCAGACTAGTCAACACATCCAGGGGATTTTCCTTAACGCCACGCTTTGAATTTAAAACTACTGATTGGATTATTGAAATTATCTATACTTATAATAAATCTGTAGAGAGGTAAGTAAGTAAGTAAGTAAGTAAGTAAGTAAAGTTTATTAAGTAATTAAGCCTAATACAAATCAGCTAACATACAATATATGAAAAATACATTGTGAAATTGGACATATGGTTGGCTTGAGGGGTTATGCATTATACATTGATGCCTATAATAGACGTAAGTCTGTGCTATAGGCTTCAAACACTGCATTAAATCAGTGCCAGCTTACAAATGTTTCTTAAAAAATGCTCTTGGCTCACAATAATCTTTATAATTTTAAATAAACTATGCTAATAAATAAAACAAAAAGTAAAGAAAACAATTTTGAAGAAATCTACTCTTACAAATATAGAAAAAAACAATGAACTAAAACCATTAGAACCCATGTTATTTTTGTGGGAGAAGGAGTAATTCAGTACTATTATAATCAAATTTTTTTAGCCAGGATACTATCAGTCTTTTACATTCCATACGATTAAGGTGGACAACAGGAAAAGCTTTATTTACTATATTAAACAGGAAGGGACCCAAGAAGCAGTAAAAACGGTTGCTGAATTTAGTTTTCAGTCGTATGGAGGGCACTATCATTCTATTGCGCTTTGTTAGGATCTCGTTGGGAGGGGTATCAGTGTGCTGCCTAAGTACGTTGTATAGAATGAAGAGTTGCCTAACTGTGAGTACGTCCCACTCTACGTATAAATCTTTTGTAGGGTAAAAACGTGGTTTTTGTAAACTAACTTTCAAAAGGTCAATTCTGTACATTAAATATATTTTCAAAATAACTATCAGGTGATGATAAGGGATCGATACTGATGCCAAAAATGCAATCAGTAAAATTTTTGTCTGTCTGTCTGTCTGTCGGTTTGTATGTTCCTTATGGAAACAAAAACTACTCGACGGATTCTAACGAAACTTGGTACAAATTCTTCATACTCCTGCGCAGGTTTTTGTTTACTTTTCAGCAGAGTAGTAAAGGGGAATTTTGGGAAATTTTGGGAAAACGGGAGAAGTTACTCCATTTTTTAAGCTTCCGTCGCGTGTGCAGCCTTAATTAATGGTTATTTTATATAGAAATCATGTATGACGGAAAAATTCTGCATAAAATTATCTAAAAAAATATCCTTAACGGTTTATGTCTATCTTTTACGGTTGACTCACAATAACACGTGTAATTCCTGATAGCTTAGCAGTTCGGAACATTCTGATTAGATTTGTTTACTCTTACGTTTGTAAACCTCTCATACATACATACATACATATACTCACGGCTATATTTCCCTAGAAGGGGTAGCCAGAGCTAAGGAATTAGAAATTCCTCAGCCACTTTTGGAAGTTGAGTGGGGAAAATATGGTAAAAATAAAGGTTTTTAGTGATGGGTCTCCAACCGCATCGCCCAAAAATCCAATATAAAGCCCCGATACCATTAGTCGCTTCTTACGACACCCGTGGGAAGAAAGGGGTAGCGACATTCTAAGCCGGCACTACACGGCACCTCTCACTCATCCCTAATTTAAAAAAGGTAACATTATTACCCATTCAATAAAAAAAGAATCATAGAAATCGGTAGAGAAACACCGAAATTATACATAAAATAAGCCATCGCGCCCGTGACCAAAACCGAATCGTTACTAATTTACATATAACATACTAGATAGCGCCAGTAGTTGCATCCTACATCACGTAATCATTTAATTTTTAAATTATATAAATACTTCATAGCGTTTTATTCCAAAATTTGCTATTAAACGGAAATACTGAACCGTTCATTAAAGCGCATTCAAAATCACCAAACTACACTGTTTAGGGAGTGCTATAAATTAAATAAATTGAAAACATTGCGCTGAATTTCACCATGCTTAAGCAGGGACTGAAGAAAGAAACCTCAGATATTTAAAAAAACAACGCTACCCGTGCAAAGCTGGGACGATCCACTAGTATTTAAATAAAGGTGGCTTCTTTGTCTTGTTTGTTTTGTATTTAGGGCATAACACTATCGATGCAAATAAATACAAGTTCTACTTAGTTTCGGATTAACTTGATATTACAAACACACAATTTACAAACCACTTTTTCTGTTTCTTAGGCCCATTTTTGTATAACAAATGTAATCAAATAATCCCCATATTAGACCTCTGCACCTACACTCTTAAGAAAAAAGTGACTGAATGGCTAAATACGCTTGATTATGACTCAACAGAACTTTTTCTAAAATATATAACGTAGTGTTTTAATTCTTCTTATGTATTACACAACCACACTCATTCACCAACATCCACACACGCACATTCTCACTCACACACTTAAACACACACACATTAAACACATACACACACACACACACACACACTCAATCACACAACAAACGCATGTGTCAACAAAGGAGAGATTTTCTTACACATATTTTCATTGTATAATTTTTCATTATTTTTTTTTTTTTTTTTCCATTAGTCTTATATTTGTTTTTGTTTCCTGAGTAACAACTTGTTGATTTTGATTTTAATTTGTTCCAGTAAATGTTATAAATTTTCCTTTGGAAATTGGCGTCCATAGCACAGGCTCGACCTATTATGGCGTCAATGACCCTACTTAAATATGCCTAACCTGGAACTTTGCTTTTGTTGTAAATTTTAGCTATAAAATGTATTAGGTATTTTGGAGAAATAAATTATTATTATTATTATTATTATTATATGTGTAATTTATGCCGTGTAGTGTCGGCTTAGAATAACACTACTCCTTTCTACCCGTGGGTGATCGTAAGAGGCGACTAAGGGTATAGGGGCTTTTAAGTGGTTTTTGGGCGATGCGGTTGGAGACCCGTCACCAAAAACATTTATTATTACCATCTTTTCCCCAATAAACTTCCAAAAGTGGCTAAGGAATTCCAAAGCTCTGGCTACCCCGTTAAGGGGCCGCGAGTGTATGTATGTATGTGTAATACATACATACATGTATGTATGTGTAATATAGCCGTATATTTATTTATTTATGGACTCTATTGAAATGTATGCGATGAACTCTATTGAAAACTTTATAAAACTGAAATTAAGCATAAGCTTTGTTTGTTTACGCACTTCAAAAGCTGCTGCCAATTTCAGTTTAAAAAATTACATCAGCCAATGTTTGCGCGAAAAGCCTTCCCGCCTCGCATAGTTAATAAAATATTGGTGGCAGTGTTGATTCGTAATTGAATTCACAATCAGCTTCATTTTATATATCTGTATATTTTGAAATTGAAAAATGAAAATTATGTAAAAATAATGCTAAATTTGAAAGAAGTAACCTATCAGTTCTGTCATCTTGGCAATTGGCCACGACCTCGTTTTTAAAACATTCTGGTGCTAGGTCTAGGCCAATTAAGAATGTTTTTATATGTAAATAAGTATAGGTATGGTAGTACTTTCTCGTGACAATAATGAAGAAAACCCGTTTAGTTAAAAAACATAATTCCAGAAATACAGTTATTGAGGGGTATATAAACGTTTGGCAAAAATCAAAGCGTAACAGCATTATCATATGATAATTAAAATAGTAGAAGAAATGAATTCTGTGAATTTGAACTTTTATTTAACAATAATAAAAACTATAGGAGTGGAAAGAAGAAAAAGATTTATAAGACCAATGAGGAAGGTAATGTAATTAGAGGACGACCACGGAGGACACACTTGAACCAAATAGAGAGTGTGCTCAAAATGGTAGGAGTCCAAAGTATGAAGAATAAATGAGTATGAATGAAAATATTGGTGGATGTAAATGGAGCTAGAGAGGTTTGCCAAGATCGTATAAAGTGACGATCTATAGTCTCTACCTACCCCAATGCAAGTACTCTTTAATATCAAGTATAGAATGTGCTGATGAAGGCAAGTGTGTGAAGTATAAAGAATAAAACAGCATGTATTGACAGATTTGTGAATGTAAATGAAGAATTTGTAAACGGAACAAGAGATGTTTCTAGGATTATATAAAGTGGCAATCAATAGAGGCTGCCTACCCAAATAGGAACAAAACTAATGATGTGAGGATATTTATGTATGTATATGAATAATCTAATACGCGGGTAGGTCACTTCTTTGTGATCAAACTCCTCTGGAACGGCTCGACCGATGTCAACCAAATTTAGCACAGTGATCAAGTGGACATTGTTAAGTATTGTAATGGTCGCATTTGTGATCAAACCTGGAGAAATAATCACCAAAAAACGGATAGAAAAAGTTACTGGTTTCTTATTAAGAGCACGGCTTAAAGATGACAGACTTTACGGATAGTAAAAAGACTGAGGTTTACCTAACTCGCTCAGCTCAATTCATTTCAATCGCAATTTGCATTGAATCCTAGTATATACATAAATATGATTTGATGGACAAATTACTGGTTTATATGGCATCCAATTTCTGCTTGCATAATATAACTAAATGCATTTCGAGGTAAATCGATTGCCGTTTTCGTGCTACGAACTCACGCGCTTACAAAAATACATACTACCCTGACAGCTATTTTTAAAATTCCATAGTCTAAAATCTATAAAAGTAATCATAGTTATGGTTTATATACAAAAGAAGTGAAAATGGCTATTATCATGCAAAATGCAGCACACACACAAGTCTCTCAAATTTACATTGATTAAATTTATTATTGTTAATTTATTTATATTTATTTGTTCATAGAAAGTAGGTTCAATTTTATTGTTTTTTTGTAGTTTGTAGAAAATTTCAACAATTGAATGATCTGTAGCTCTGATAAAAATCCCATTCAAACAATTACCTTCAGAAAATTTACTTTCTACATCTCAAAAAAAATAATGGGCCACACATATCAATTCAAAACAAGCCTAAAAAAACGTAACCTAAGTAAGAACTTAGATCTTTATTCGTTTTTAAATGGCAAAAATAAATAAATCTTCACTCAAAATTCCACGTATAATCATAACGATGTGAAAGTGTATAATGCAAATTATCATGTCCCAGAGATCCAAATTCCGCTTGCTTAGATTACAATGTTTACTTTTCATTTGGATTCATACATCAATTGTTGACTAACTTAATTTTCTGTATTTTATCCATACTTGGCATGAGTTAATCAACTTATCTCTGTTCAAAATTTTGTCTAAATCAGATTTTTGTAAAGATAAACAGTCGAATTATGTATTGAAATTTTTAAATAACTAACATAAAATCTATCAATCGAAATCAAAAGTTTTTATTCAAAATAAAACCTTTACAGGTTAAGCAGTCACATTTGCCGTTTTAGAAATACAAAATAAAAAGTTTTGAAACTATGACATCATCTATGTATCTAAATCATAAAAAATGGGATACCATTTGTTTGCCAACTCGTAAATGCCCTGAAGGAAAAAAATGTGCTTCGTTTGTTCCCGTTATTCTGCGCTTCCTTTTTTCGCAGCCCGACAGCATATGCTAGTTTTGTTATTACGTCACCTTGTTTTTCAGGTGTCTGTGCTCCTTCAATGTCCTGAATAATAATAGCTTACCAGTTTAGAGTTCTAGGCTACCGAGTCACAGGTTGTCGGGTACAAATTGCGGAGGGCGACACGGATCTACTCATAATTTCAATTGTGCTATATAATAGAAGACTAAATTACTTGGTTATCCTAACATTAAATTTGATCGTGATAGTAGTTTTAAAAGCCCACTAACCTTTATATCGCGGAAGACTTAATCCTAATAAACCAGCAATGAACCCTTTGGTGGGGAAATATGAACTGTGATTAAAATACATATGGCTGTTTACCCTTTAAATATAACACGCGACTTGGAGAAGACCACAAGTCTGATATACCTGTATATTTTAACCAAAAACAAACTTAACGTTAAATGTTTTCAAACGTAACCAGTCGTAATATAATAATTTCGGGACAACTGTTTAGTAAGAACTATTGATGTGCTGTGTTGTGACAATTTATTGCACTTAAGTGTTGTATGCTTATCTATTGTGAACTTTGTACAATAAGTAGTCACTATAAGTTGTTTAGTGATGGAAATTCGACCATAATTACTTTACACGAATAATATTAAAGGCAGACAATATAAATCTATTATTATTTTGACATATATACAGAATTTGAAAAAAATGGTAGTGTGTGTTATGCATTTTTTATTGATTATCTGCACTTATCGACAAATTAATTTATATTAATATATTATGCAGTTTTTTTTGTGATATATACTTTATATGCACAATCGCATATTAGTATTTAGATGTTACAAAATATTTAACTTCAAAATCCATTATTGGGTGATAAAATTATGTGATGATATTATTAGCAGTCAAGAAAGAAACATTTGCTACTTTTATGAAATATTATTATTATGTATATTGCAAAGGCGGAGCTATGGCAGCACAGACCGCATCGCTTTCTCGTGGAACATGTAAGTTTTTCATGCATACAACCAGCTTTCATCAATTAATCTTAAAAAGTATAAAACGAAATGGTTACCTCTCGCCCATTGAGCGCGAACGTAAGATTGGCCGGCGGGTAGGACGGCGGCGACGCGCACGTGGCCGTCAGCGTACTGCCGACCTCATACCACGACCGGTCTGCCACCAGCTTGGGATTCCACTCGGGGACTTCTGTTGGGACATATCATGTGTTAATATATTGCTTTAATATATGACACCAGTGGGTACACGTAAGAAGCGACTAACGGGTATTGGCTAGATTTTTAGGCGATGCGGTTAGAGACCCATCATCAAAAAACTTTATTTCACCATTTTTCCCCTTCTACCTCCGGCTTCTTCTACCTTTTCTTCTTCTTTCCCCACTAGCTCTGGCTACCCTTTCAAGGGATTTATAGCCGTGGGTATATATGTATGTATGTAAAATATTGTTTTCTAGTGAAACCTATTTTATTGATGACTGAGAACAAGTTATTATTATATGACGAAGTACAAACTGAACCTTCTGAGTAGTCCTAGTAAATGAACCTCAGATAATTTCAGAGAGAGCAAGAGATAGTCAGTTCTCTAGTAACCAAACTATTAACGTTGATGTTTGGAATTATTGGATTATGACTTCTAAATAAACTCTTAAAGCAATAAGTTTAATTTGAAGCATTCGTTAGTAAGAAATAATTCATAACTATCTGGCTTCTCTCCATTGAAATATCTTCAACATAAATGAACAAATATTTGTAAGGAATGAGGTTGTTACCTAATTCCACAAAGAATATAAATTGTCGGTTCACGTTGTGAAACGTTCCGTAGCTTCAGTTAAACAGAGAATATTGTTGACTTATCTTTGCCGGTTTATTTGTTCAACGGATATGTGCATTGCGATGCATCGTATTTCCTGGTGATTTAAAATGTGAAATAAAACTTGGAAATATATTTCTATTAATATTACGTGATGTTGCTCAATCACCCTTCTATTAATCAACTCTGTTAAGCAAATACAATTATTGACAATTATTTATTTAGTCGGGATATCATTTATTATTTTTACAAAACATCCAAAACTATTAAGTGTCAGTAAAATAAACATCTCAGTAATCTTTCGAATCACCAAAAAACAACGAAACGAATATTTTACTTAAGTTCCGATTTGTGAAAGCAATTTTTATCTGTCATATAAATATACAATCCTTTGATGCTTTATGTAAAGAATCTTTACAATAAAATTTTTGCTTAACAAATAAAAGGTCCTGTTTAAATACTTAAAATAAGATAATATTAAATTATATGATCCGAAATCTCTTGATCAGCTATTGATCAAAACGTCAGGAGTACCTAATGTCTACGAGATTTAATGTCTACAAATTACTTTCGTAGCAAATCACTACGCTGAACGCAGGGCGCGGGTGAGCATCTCGAGTGCGGCGTAGTCATGATTTATCACGCTTCTTAATTGATGAATGGTAATGTACCGAGTGCTTTCAAGACAAGTATTGAAAAGAAAATACTAAAAGAAACGGATCTGAAATAAAATATATAATTTCTGTCTCTACAATTTTTGTGTCGGTGGAGTAAAAAATGTGTTAATGAACAACCTTAAAACAATTATCATGGGAGGAATAAAATAAGCTTTATGGGGTGTTTTACCTTGACAAACTTTTTTTAACCTGTCGTTTGTGTAGACACGGATCCGTGTCACATGTTTTTTTTTCTCATTAAATTCTATTTCGTTTACCTTGTTCAACCCTATATTTCATTTTTATTTATGTGAATCCAAGCGCTTAACCGCGAGACCATGGAAGCAGTCACTATATTACTAGTGACAATTTCTGAGATGATAGACAGACGTCATAGAAAAGCAACATCATGGTTATGTTTCATTTACTTATAATAAATTAATACTGATTTCGTAAAAAATATTTATGCACTTGTTAATTACGTACACCTACATACTCACGTTTAATCATGTTTTTTATTTCCGTTAAGATAGGTAAAGACTATCGATCATAATTTTGTCCAATACCGAGAAACACATTTTGCTTGCCACACATTCACAACTTCTCTTAGATTTGCTCTTTTATTATTCCCACTTTGTTCGACACATTCAGGCTCACCTTTGTGAAGGGCTTTTAATCAAACTGTTAAAATAAACTACCGACTCTGTGGAAATTGTGGAGAGAGGTAATATATTTTTAAGTCATATATGTAATTTTTTTTCTAAAGGTTATATACATACATACATACATATACTCACGGCTATAAATCCCTTGAAGGGGTAGCCAGTGCTAGGGAATTAAAAATTCCTCAGCCACTTTTGGAAGTTGCGTGGGGAAAAGATGGTGAAATAAAGGTTGTTGTTGATGGGTCACCAACCGCACCGCCCAAAAATCCCTTAAAAGTCCCAATACCGTTAGTCGCCTTTTACTTTCACCCACCGGAAGAAATGGGGTAGTGCTATTCTAAGCCCGCACTACACAGCAAGGTTATATACGTTGAGTGAAAATACCAGTGAGTTGTATCATGGCTGAGATGAGTCATAAATTTGTCACCTGTAGTTGCAAGAAGAACCTTTCCTTCCACTCCTGCGGAAATGCATTACCTAAGAGTTGATCATCAAAATACTAACCCACAACATCAAGCGGTGCCGACCGGATCTCCGTATGGAAGGTGGGTGCGTCTGCTGACACCTCGCAGCGAAACCGGCCCGCCATGGCCGGCGTGGCTTGCTGGAGCACCACTCGACGAGCTCCGGACCTCGATATCTATGGAGTTAATGAATATAAAGTCTTTTTTCTCATGTTCTAACAACGTAGTATTAGCTGAAAACAACTCTACCCCGTTGAAAGTGGTTTGTTAGATATGTGCTTTACCTACAGAAGAGCTGACTTTTACTTATTCATGTGACATTGTATTCGTATAAAACAGATAAGTGCCTGCCCCCTGTGACGTGGATGCACTGCCTCAGCAAAACATGTGTACATCCAGACGCAAAATCGTCACATAATGTTTAGAAGTATTAGCACCACTAACACCCCTACGGATTTTTACCACGTAAACGTTGAGATGAGTTTACTATGTATTTGACTTTGAACCGTGATAGCCCAGTGGGTAGAACACTTGGTTGTCGTGCAAGCGACTAGTGTTCGAATCCTGGGTCGGGCCTACACCAATTTGTCTTTTCTAAAGACATATGTGTGGTTAATTTATCATGGTTGTTAACGGTGAGGGAAAACATCGTGAGGAAACCCACATGGCTGAGTTGTACTTAGTCATGTGACAGTGTATTCGTACAAAACGGCGATAGGCCTGCCCCCTATTACGTGAGTACACTGTCCATGCAAAACGTGGGTACTCTGAACACCAGGTGACAAAGTCACGTGATGTTCAGAAGTATTAGTACCTCTGCCAACCCCTTCGGGGATATTCGGCGTGAACGTTTAAGTCTTTAAGTCTTTTAAGTTGACTTTGAACTAATAAATAAATCAATATGTTTGGATATATTTCACAGATAAGGCTTGTCCCAAAGTTTGCATAATGTTGACGTATAGTATAGGCTACTAGCTCCACGATATTATAAATAATTAGTGAACTACCATAGCTTCACAAGAGTAGAGTATTTTTTTCCAATATCTAAGTATATGCATACATTAACTCACGGTTGGAAATCCCAGAAAAAGGGTAGCCAGAGCTTCCAAGTTGAATGGGAAAATATTTATGAAATTTAGCGTGACAGTCTGTAGGACTCCCGAATAGCTTTATTTTACGATTGCAAAAGAGCATGCACGATAGGTTTTATTATTTTCGAACTTTACGAACAATATAAGTTACAAATTATAACTCTTTATAATACTGATATTTAAGTAGATATCTATGTATCAATATTATAAAGTTTGTAGACCATATAATAAAAAAAAACTAAGGCTGACAAAGCAGCATTCAAATTCGCCAAACAAATGTTTAACCCCAAATGGCTTCTAAATACAGCCACAACATTTTCTCGTATCATCCAATATGAGGTAATAAAAAACAGGGTTTCATATCGTTGGTCGTTTTAAATACAAATATGGGTATCGAAATAGCTCTTCAAAACTGCACTGTAACACTTGGTTTATAACGTTTACAGCATCTTTAATCCAAACAGTGACATTATTAAAACTTAAGAAAACAGTAAGATGCTATCATGTCTAATTTTTCATAGATTTAGACATTTTATTTAAATAAGAGTTTGAAACTAAAGCAAGAGAATTGGATTTATCCCTTCGGTTAGAATTTGTCAAACTTTCTAGAACGGGTTAGCCACTTACTTGACATAGTACTCAAAAGTTTAGCATCTTCGGCTACAAGAAATGCTCAGCAATCCTTTTTGGATAAAATTTTAATTTGTAATTGCACTATGCTTTCATAAGTAAACTTCAGGGTAAGATTTACTATTTTCTTTCTATTATTTTTAATTATTACCTTGGTGTTAATAAAAAGTTATATTGGCTGTTTTAACAATATGTTGGTTGATTTTGAGTATCCTTCTTTTAATTAAGCCGTGATAGCCCAGTGGGTAGAACACTCGGTTATCGTGCAAACGACTAGTGTTCAAATCCTGGGTCAGGCCTACACCAATTTGTCTTTTCTAAAGACATATGTGTGGTTAATTTATCATGGTTGTTAACGGTGAGGGAAAACATCGTGAGGAAACCCACATGGTTGAGTTGTACTTAGTCATGTGACAGTGTATTCGTACAAAACGGCGATAGGCCTGCCCCTATCACGTGAGTACACTGTCCATGCAAAACGTGGGTACACTGAACACCAGGTGACAAAGTCACGTGATGTTCAGAAGTATATGTACCTCTGCCAACCCCTTCGGGGATATTCGGCGTGAATGTTTTATGATCTTTTAATTATAAAAAGTCATTTTTAAAACATCTTTGCATCTTAAAAAAACATACATATTCATACATATTCTCACACCGTTAGTTCCCACTGGGGTAGGCAGAGACTCTTAGAAAAAAAAGTTGTATAAAATGAAACACAAAGGTATCTGATTTCTCAATATAAAATAACATACCCTCAATGAATCCCTTATGGTGTGACTTTAGAAAAAAAGGTAGGTAGATATGAAAGAGACACAGAAAATATTATAAGGGATAGTATGTTAAATGATAAGATCGCCAATCACGATGTACACAAGCCACATCGTCCAAAATTCACTTAACAAACCACAAAACCTAAAATCACCTATTCTTAATTAGTGCGCCAAGCCAAGTCTACCCTACAACAATTTTTTTATTAATACGATCCTTTATAAACATTTAGTGCGGTTGCACATTTTTAAATGTTTAGAAAATTGAAAATTATTATAAAAGTCTAAACTATTTTAGTTTATTTACTAGGTTTATAAATTCAAAGCGTGAGAAAATTGTCAATGTCATAAATTCGTATGTGAGTTTTCATAGCGAAATTCATACATTTATATATATACTCAACATACCATTAGTTCAATCAAGCGACAATATTTTAATTTGTGACACGATCAACGGTTGTAAAGATTCGTAATGGTAAATACGAGGGTGAAATGAATCCATGTTTTTAAGAGGTAAAGGTTTTTATGATCTATACACTCTTCAAGCAGCAATAAGTTAAATATATAAATTTTGTTGTAATCTTATCTGTCATAAGTGTAGAAATTGAAAACTAAGCCAGTAATATCACGTAGAATTTTTATTACTTTTTAATTTTATTTCTTTTTATTACTTTTGTTCGTTAATTTATATTTAACAGTGCCCTATCAGGGTTTATGTTATGGCACATAAAAACAACATATCCTGTATCATCTTGAACAGCGGCGTATTAATTTATCTTTTATATGCTGACGTGCATTGGATGCCCATACCCTGTGTACTACTTCTTAGGATAATAGCTGTGAATAAAGTAGTTTAGCTATCAAGTATGAAAAAACCAGCAAGTGTAAAAGCGTCATAAAATACAGCTCTAAAAAGTTGGAAAGCAATATTTCGTGAGGTCGTTACCGGTATTTCTAGCCTGATTATCTGTGTCGCTCACGCTAGGTAAATGTTATTTTGTCAGTCACCTTTCCATTTAGGTGAGGACCCATTTCATACGTCAATAACTTAGATATACACGGCAAAGAGGTTACGTAAACATTGAAACAAGCATTTTGATGAGCTGTTTTGATATTGATCGATGGGTTATTAAAAAAAGGATATTACTTTTTGTTGGGTATATGTTAACTTACATTCAATAAGGGGTACTCCATACTGTAGAATCGACACGTTCTAACGTAATTTTAGAAATTTTGATAACAAAAGATGGTTTGATGACGGATGATTGCTTCTAAGACAAGGATCAAATCTATACTAATATTTTAAGACTGAAAAATTGTTTTCTTGAACGAATTGATCTTAATAACTACTGATTTGATTTATGTAGTATACCGATCGATAGTCTCTGAGTACCCAATGGGAAAAAAATCTAATAAAATAATTTTCTAATCTTCTAAGATTACTTACATCAACTTCTATTCCTGGCAAAGGAAAGACTCTCGTGTGTGGAAGCTCTTTCGGAATGTACCGGTAGAATTCCTCCCTACCTCGATACCACTTAACACTATATAGCGTCTCTTCATCTTCCAACTGCCAACTGCACTCTAGAGTCACTGTTTCACCCACCAGCACTGCATTTGGCACATTTATTTCTAGGTTGTGTAGGCCCGTCACTTCTGTGAACATAAAGAAGGAAATTTATATTAGTTATTATTGAAAAATATGGCTGTAACTGGAAAATATATAAAAAATTAGACATAAAGATGCAACAAATATTTTTCTTATTATTTATCTGTCTATACAAATAAGAGTTTCTGTTAGTTTTATTAAAATTACGGTTTATTACTTCAATCATATTATGGTGATAGATAAATAATTAGTAAAATAAAAACGAGTCTTTGCATGTAATAGGTTTACTTTTCCAGATTAAATAAAATATAGAGTCAAATGTACAGAAATAGTAATTAATCAGGATTGCGTACTTTTCAAAATTGATGTTTTAGTTTATGATCATATTTGTGGTGGAGTTTCGAGCCACATCGCTCCTAAATGACTTACAATCCTCAAACCACAGCTCACTCTTAATTCAGAGCCAACACAAGACGTGTAAATAAATACAGTGTAATTAAAATATCTAATAAATAATAATATTTGGCTTAGCTTTAAAAAAAAAAACGAGGAAAACCCAAATTACCAAAAAAATAAGTTACATATCTGGGCAAATTTACTGTATTGTATATCTACTAAAATAATGTTTGTGTCGAAGACCATCTCTGTTTTATAGTTTTACTGTTATTGAAATAGTATAAATAAAATAAAAAGCCAATGTATTTTTTCCTTTATACTAGACGAATCATTGCTGAAAGGCTCGGCTCTTAAGTAAACGGCAAATAAATGAATATAAACACGAGATAAAGTGATATTCTGAAAAATAATCTAAAAACCTCTCAAGACATTTTGTTTGGACAGAAACTCATTTTAATATCAAAGGTGAAATTATCTTTCTCCATTTCCAAGCCAAACATTTCGTGACAAGTTTATACTGCAATATACATATAAATTTAAGAAATTTATTTCACACGCTGTATATTGAATATTTTTTACGAATCTACAAACTTCCCTGTATGACATTGTATTGTTGAAGTATACCTATAAAAAAACAGTAGATGATAGACTGTAATGTGTCAAATAAAAAATAATACAGTTTTAGTATGAAGTACCATTTGCAGTCTTATCAGGAAAAACAATGTCTTCCAGACAACCTTTGCTTGGTAAGGTCAATAAAATTACGGTCGGCTCAATAGGTGTAATAACAAGTAATTTTGATAATATCAATATCAAAATTATAATATCATTTCCAAAAGTGGCTGAGGAATTTCTAATTCCTTAGCTCTGGCTACCCCTCCTAGAGATTTATAGCCGTGAGTATATGCATGTATCAATATCAAATCATTTTCAATTAATTTATAGTATGGCGTTCAACGTGTTAATATAAGTTAATGTTAATTTATTTTAAAGTTTATTTTATAGTTTAGCTTTAGTTTAACTTATAAAAGTTATAGTTAAGTTACTCGTTGAAAACTTTCCACTCGCAATAATTAACATTAGTGCTGGCAGTGACAATTTGTAACTACTCCTGATTTCGTTATTAGTTTTTTAATTATGTTTGAAATGGGCGACGTAGGGATAAGTTTTATCATAAATATTTGCCTCCTTGTAAATTATATTGTTTTATTAAAAATATGCAAAACGTGCAGTGACAATGTCACGTGAAGTTCAGAAGTATCAGTACTTCTGCCAACCTCTTCGGGTATACAAGGCTTGAAAGTTGGGGTATATGATGTACAAGTATAATTTATTAACTTTATGAAGGAGATACCTTTGCTCACTTGTTTTACCTAATTTCATCTCTGTACGCGGGAAATAAATCAGCAAACATTTTCTTTGTTTTGTTCGCCCAAAGAAGATATATGATTATGTAACAAGAAACACTTAGGAAATCATTATAAATAATATTAATACGTAGTTAAAAGGATATATTTTCTTAACTTTGTTGATAGATTAACGGTTTCCGCAGAGAGGAAACTGAACTTTAACACGCGTACCATGCAAACAACAACAAAGTAACCTACCAAGTTTAATAAGTACATAATTAATAATGAACTAGATATTTACAAACGTACATTATACTCACGGCTAAAAAAGGGGTAGCAAGAGCTCCAGAATCAGAAGATTTTTTAGCCACTTTTGAAAGTTAAGTGGGGAACAAAATAATTTTTTTTTTATTTGTTAATGGGTATCCAACCGCATCTCCCAAAAAATAACTTAAAAAGCCCCAATACTCTTAGTCACCATTTACAAAATCACCCATGGGAAGAAGTGAGATAGTGCTATTATTAGCCGACACTACGCAGCAAAGAACTAGATATTTGTTAGTTGAAAAGCTGCACGTACAAAATATATTTTCGGGCCCGATTTCTTAAAATCGACAGTATATTTCGTATCACTTTCTTAACTTTACCGTATAATATATTTAGTTGCCTGTTGTCCATTAATTCATTCTAGCTAGTGTTTTCACGATATTTGGGGCAGCCCTATCACAATTAAAGTATTAAGAGTACTGTTACTAGAGAAATCACAGTCATTTTACTATTACTAAATAACGCAATACATAACGAAAACTATTGCTATTATATGAAAGCAACAAATATATAAGAATCGCTTTTTCCACTGAACTAGTTTTCTATTTGTTAGGTAATTTATTAATAATTAGTATCATAAATATCAATATTATGGCAAAAAGGATCCTGGTGGATGAGTCTCAAACCACATCGCCATATTTTTTAGAAATGTCTCGTGTATCTAGGAGGGTCTTAGTTTTTAATACTTTATATTTTTTGTCAACCAAATGAATCCCATTTGGTTCAATTCACTTCTAAAAGATATTCAAGAAGTAACTTATGCTAATTAATAAAGGATAAATAAATGAAAGAAAATTTTTGACATCAGCGGGTATCGAACCCAAGACCTCCAGGTATATGCCAATTGAGCTATAGAATCAATGGCTTCTAGGGTGAAATTGCCTTCCCTTTGTTTCTTTTATAGTTTTGAGTTGTGTTAGCGTTCCCTCCTTTCTTTCATTTATTTATCCTTACTTTATTAGATAAAATGTAAGATTAGATTAGGTTTTCATGATCAAAAAACATTTTAAGTAACTTATGCTATTTTTCATATTTGCCGCGCGCGCTAACAAAGTGTGGTTTTTTGAATGATAACAGAGCACTTTGGGTGAGGATTTTAATATAGAATAGTAAAGAATAAGAATACTCTTTATTCCACATAAACACATATTATTTACAAAATTAATAAAACGATTTACAGAGAAGTAAAATTGGCGGTCTTATCGCTAAAAGTGACTCTCTTCCAGACAACCTTTGGAAGGTGAGATCGATAAATTAATTATTTGGGTAGATGCACAAAACAAGGCCAAAAAAACATAATGATCTATTAAGCTTACTTAAAACTAACTTATTTAATTAAAAAAAACAATATAAATATTAATCATACAAAATAATATAGATATTTAACGAATATGAACACATACAAGATGCCGTGTAGTGCCGGCTTAGAATGTCGCTACCGCTTTCTACCCACGGGTATCATAAGAGGCGACTAAGGGTATTGGGGCGTTTTATTGGATTTTTGGGCGATGTGGTTGGAAACCCATCACCAAAAACCTTTATTTTTACCATCTTTTCCCCACTCATCTTCCAAAAGTGGCTGAGGAATTTATAATTCCTTAGCTCTGGTTACTGGAAGGGGTCTAGGGAAATATAGCCGTGAGTATATGTATGTATGTATGTACATATATAACTACACACTTTTATATATACAAGCAATACAAATATCTATATAAAATACACATATACGTTTTAGAAATATAATTAATATATATAGTTTAAAAAGCAACAGTATTACAGCGCTTCAGTGAGATAGTGTTGTTTCACCAGATCTTTGAACACATTCAGTGATTTAGCCAATCGCACCTCCACAGGAAGTGCGTTCCACAATTGCACAGCGTGTACAGAAAAAGAAGAGCCATAGAAATTGGTTGCATGAGAGGGAATAGATAATTGAAGATTATGGTCTGAACGTAAATAAAGGTTATGGGAAGAAGAGAGGAATTGAAAACGTTCTTTTAGATAGAAGCTTAGCCTAAGCATAAGCCTAATCATAATATTTTATTCTTTTACGTTAAAGGAGTAAAAACATGGATGAGCCCGCTGATTTAGCGTATTTACCCACACTACCTATTGAAAGTGTATTAGTACGCTTGGTTTGAATTATTAACGAAAAATTTCATTTAGTTAGTGAATGCATTTTGTAGATGTTCCGTGTGCAGATTATCTTGTCGCTGTTGATAATAAATTAGTTTTATCAACTTTGACGGATAAAGCCCTAATTTTATAACTTTAAATATAACCTATATATTGTTAGCTGAGTAGTGTCGGCTTATAATAGCACTACCCCTTTCTACCCATGTATGTCGTAAGAGGAGACTAAAGCTTTTTTAAGTTGTTTTTCGGGCGTGGCGGTTGGAGACCCATTACCAAAAATGTTATTTTATTATTATCATTTCCCCACTCAACATCCAAAAGCGGCTAAGGATTTTTTTATTTCAAAGCTCTGGCTACCTCTTTTAGAGATTTAAAGCCGTGAGTATATGTGTGTATGTATGTAATACTAAACAGATATAATAATACGAGTACTACACGTGCCCTGGGATTAAAGCCATTAATTTAGGTAAGTAGGTATTGAAAGCACCTTATTAATTGAACAAACATAATATATACGCTTTTAGAATACTTGGCTACACTCGAGCTTCTATGAATCCTTAACAATGGAAAACAATCGTAACTATTCTGAGAATCTGATTGGGACCTCGAAACACAATTCTACACAAATAATATCTTCGCGCATAATTTTGACAAGTTCTCAAACTTACAGTATTGTATATGGCTACTCTACATAGCTATGTTATATAACTATAAGTATACTAGCTGACCCGACTAAGGGTTTTGCCATGTAAAATATACTTACTTACTACTTACTTACTTATACTAATACTCACGGCTATAAATCCCTAGATGGGGTAGCCAGAGCTAAGGAATTAGAAATTCCTCAGCCACTTTTGGAAAGTTAAGTGGGGAAAAGATGGTAAAATAAAGGTTGTTGGTGATGGGTCTCCAACCGCATACATACGTATACTCACGGCTATAATTCCCTAGAAGGGGTAGCCAGAGCTAAGGAATTTTAAAATTCCTCAGCCACTTTTGGAAGTTGAGTGGGGAAAAGATGGTAAAATAAAGGGTTTTGGTGATGGGTCTCCAACCGCATCGCCCAAAAATCCAATAAAAAGCCCCAATACCCTTAGTCGCCTCTTACGACACCCGTGGGTAGAAAGGGGTAGCGACATTCTAAGCCGGCACTACACGGTCTCCAACCGCATCGCCCAAAAATCCCTTTAAAGCCTTAATACCGTTAGTCGCCTCTTACCCACCGGATGAATTGGGGAATGTAAAATATATCTAGATAAATTCTAATCCATGAAATAAAAATATGTTTTTTTGATATAAGCAACTTAGGTTAAGACTATAAAAAGACCTACCGAATGTGCGTATAATTTTATTTAAATCGGTTCAGCGGTTTTGGAGAAGTTTGGTGACATACACGGTGACACGTGAATTTTATATTAGAAGATATTTGTTTGGTGACTTTGTTTGGTGTTTGGTGGTGGTGGTTAAATGAGCTGTTATTATCTATGTATTAGTTAGTATGTAGTACCTAGATATAAGTTAGGGGTATTGGCTGAAAACCAGCGTACTCAGAGTTTGTATCCTGCGAGATCTACGCTGGGTACATTTTATGCTGAGCCAAAACATTTATCATTACAGGTTGTATTTAACTGTTAATTACTGTTTATAATTTTGTTTTTAGTATCAAATAAACATTTTACTTACTTAACTTACTTGATTACTTATCATGTGAAGATACAAATTAACTTAACACTTTTCAGTCTTATATTTCATATTTAGTTCTTCAATTGAATTGATTTTCGCAGTATTTAGTTCTCGGCGAAGATTAATATATGTTTGGTTCCATTATTGAATTCGATCGGCTTTTTACTGCTTTCATAATTGAATATTTATTATTAAAGGTAATTTAACATAATCTGTACCTATACAAGTTTTAACCAAACCAAGAAACAAATTATAACTGTATTTTTATACAATAGTCCCGATGTAGGCAACCGTTCAAAAAAGATAACGTTGTGTTTGTTATTATTATATAGTATTATTACTGGTGGTCAGCCCTAGGTTTTACAGATAGTGATTTTCTCAACTAGATTGTGGTTTCTTTAGCACACTTTAAAATATATTTGTCATATTCAATCTCTACTTATCCATGATTAAATTATGCGTAATTATTTATCTACTATAGTTTGATTGTACGTTTTCAATGCTCCGTAAAGCTATAAATCTTCCCTCGTTATTCCTAGGAATAATTGTCTGGTGAAGATTTTTCTTTTCACGTTATGAGATTGGTTTTTTGTGATGGTCAATTTATTTTAATTATGTTAAACTAGCGTTTGGTTTGGTCGCATAGAAAATCTTTTATAAAGTAAAAACATGTTTATAAACTGAAATTGTACAAACCATAATTTGAAAAAATGAAAAAATGTGAATGTAAAGAGTACTCCTTCTCTTTACGAACACCTTCCAAAGCAACGGACTAATGATAAATTTAAAAAATTTGACGTTCAAAAAATGTTAGATTTAACATAATTTTGAAAAATAAACTTTTAGACTTTTTTTTACTTTTCTTGACTCCTGCATTAAAAAAAAACAAACACACAAACCAATATTTTCCTCTATATCATATTAGGAATGATGTATGTATGTGCTCAAAAAGACAAGTGTCCGAAGTATATAGAATAAAAGAGCATGTATCAAAAGATTGATGGATGTGGACGAAGCTAGAGAGCTTTGCTAAGATTGTAATTAGTGGCGATCGATAGTCTTATGAGTTTACGTGAGCAAATGTATGTATGAAAATGTATTTTTTTTTATTTTCAAATAATATTTGTATTGTCCATTATTCTTTAATATTATTTGTAATTATTCATTTTCTTGCAGCATCGAATATGTGCATTTTCTAAACTCTGAAAGAAATTTCACTTATGACACATTTTAAAAGCCTATTTTTTTCTTAAATAAATTAGTAGCTCTGCACAAAATATACAAGAATAACTCCGTGTTAAATAAAAGCTTTGCTAAGGTATACTCGTATCCCAAGAGTTCCATCCATCAATCAGGTGGGTATCGGAGTGCACCTTCTATCTGTCACTCCACCACACTCCACCAGCACCGAGACTATTTCGTTCGTTTAATAAATTATCTATCACTGTCGACATCGACGGGTTTTACAATCTTGTAGTAAATTGCTCTTATTTTTACATCGTGATAAATTTAAGATAACATACATAAATATGCCGCACGGCTACAAATCCCTAGAAGGGGTAGCCAGAGCTTCGGAATAAGGAATTTCTCAGTGGAACGTTTTCCTTAAGAAGTTGAGTGGAGAAACGATTGTAAAGTAAATAATTTATGCATTTATTAATCTCTTAAAGAAATTACATTCATAACAGATTTTAGTAGGGTATTTTTACTTAAATAAATTAGGAGCTCTACACAAAATATACAAGAATAACTCAGTGTTAAATCAAAGCTTTGCTAAGGTATTACTCGATATCACGAGAGTTCCATCCATCAATCAGGTGGGTATCGGCGTGCACCTTCTATCTGTCACTTCACCACACTCCACCAGCACCGAGACTATTTCGTTCGTTTAATAAATTATCTATCACTGTCGACATCAACGAGTTTTACAACCTTGTAATTAATTCCTATTTGCTACGCAGTTAATTAAAAAAGAAAGATCATATATTTAATTCTTTAGCTAATCGTGAAAGTTCGGATGAGTAGAGAGGTAAAAATAAAGTATTTAATAAATTCAAGGCATGATTGAAGAAATAATTTTACAGTTACAATTTTTCAGTAGTATCGCCGTGTAGCTTCGGCTCGCCGTGTAGTGTCGGCTTAGCCGTGTAGTGTCGGCTTAGAATAGCACTACTCCGTTTCAACCGATGGGTGTACGTAAGAGGCGACTAACGGTATTGGGGCTTTAAAGGGATTTTTGGGCGATGCGGTTGGAGGCCCATCACCAACAACCTTTACTTTACCATCTTTTCCCCACTCAACTTTCCATAAGTACTGTAAGTACAACTTTCATATAATATCTTTATCAGTTAAGTTTACAAGAATAAGGGGTGTCGCCAATATGAGTACTCTTATGGATCTTGATATCCACAGTTAAATTTATATTTAAATTTTCTCTCTGTATTCATAATTATTTTAATCCTTGATGTCCTGCACTATATAAATAATAAAAGTTTAAGGAGCAAAAAATAAAAGCCAAGAAATGAATGCCAAGGGATTAAAGAAATATGTATATTGACTAATTTAACCTAACACTGAATGACTACATACCTCGAAATTTATAGAAAATTAATCCACATTCTCACTGCCTATAGAACACACACTCTTTTTGGGTGTCAATATTTTGATAATTGTTTAAAATTTTAAAACACCGTAAATCTATACTGTAATGAAATATTGTAAATGTTTTAAAAAAAGGAAGCGTGTAATTAATGCTAATAACATATACTAACACTTCAAATCACAAAAGCATAATTTATTTGTCAGTGTCAATCGAGCTTCCACTTAACATCACTCTGAGCTTTTATTGAATACATTCAATTCCAACTGTATAAAACACCCGCGACATTTAATTCGTTCAATTCTGTGAATACATGTGTGGTTCATTTATCACTGTTTTCATCGGTGTAGAAAACCAGACAGAGTTTATGATTACAAATATAGTTTATTGCACTATATTTAGGCCTTTTTAAACCAATTATTGTTAAAAATTAAGATTTCGTTATCATTGCACAGTAGTGTGATAAGGATATATACAGATTTTCTAAATTAAAATCCTTTGCCAACATTAAAGAGGTTGTATATATTGTATACAATGAAAATACTTGAAGTTACGTGTACTTCTACATATAATATTTTAGGTTTACAAATTTCTTTATACTATGATGACGCAGTGAATGAATTGAACGTGAATGTAAGAGAGTCAAAATTGTGGCTAAACATAATAGCCCGTATGGCATGGCTAGCACAACAGACGATTTAACTAGATATCGTGTGGTATGAAACAGCCATCTCTTACGCACTTTCTTAGAAACGCATACTTTCATTTCATTCTAACCGACAGAGCTACAGATAGAGGTAAAAGAGTACGGTAGCAAGTAAATATGCAGTGTGATAAGCTAACTTAGACTTAGCTTATTAAACTACTCTTTCTTTGACGACAGCCGTGGCTGAGTGAGTGACAAGCTTCTCGGTCCGGAGATTTCGGGTTCGATCCCCGCTGAAAGCAACATTTATGTAATTGTTTCTTACTCTTGGGTGTTATTTATATATGTATTAAATAATATTAAATACAGCCTTAAGTTAGAATCCCATAATACAAGTCTTATTTAGTTTGGGGCTAACTTGATCTGTGTATAATATATTCGTATATATCTATTATTACTTACTTGCTACCGTTCAGTTTGAACCTCAAACAAAGAGAGAAAAGAAGCTTAGCAAACATTTCCGTAACAACCACAAAATTATTTTGGGAATGTTTCAAACGTAAAAGGGGAGTCAAACTAAACCCACGCATAAATCAGGAATTGAAAGGATGAGTTCATTGCTAATTAATAAGAATAAGAAGGATATAGAAGCGATATTTTGAGATAAATTAAAAAAAGGATTATTCTTTATTTAACTGGCAATTGCCCGCCTTATTTGTTGCGAGGCTATGAGTGATGTATGTAATATATAAATTCGATTAATAAATCACAAAAAGTAGGGATAAAGCTTGATATATTGGCAGATACGGCAGAAGAAGTATTGCGGTTCTGAGTTTTTTATTTTTTATACCTACTTGAAATGTTATATAATTCTAACTGCTTCGTATGGCTGGTATGAGGATTTTTATATTTGTTTTATATTATCTTGAACATACATACATACATACATATACTCACGGCTATAACTCCCTTAACGGGGTAGCCAGAGCTTTGGAATGAAAAATTCCTCAGCCACTTTTGGAAATGGATTGAGGAAAAGATGGTAATAATAAATGTTTTTGGTGACGGGTCTCCAACCACATCGCCCAAAAATCACTTAATAAGCCCCTATACCCTTAGTCGCCTCTTACGATCACCCACGGGTAGAAATGGGGCAGTGTTATTCTAAGCCGACACAACAAGGCTTAACTTATCTTATCTTGAACAACCAGGATAAACTAATCCCACACTTCAAAAAAGCCACATCGGTGTACACCCGACTCAGTTTTTGAACTCGCGTCTCCTACATGTGGCGTGGTTGTTCAGTCTATTGGAATTAGGCTATCAAGGATGTTAAATTATTACAATTTAATTATAAATATAAATTATTAATATATATAATATATAAATTTATGTGCTAATATATATTTTTTTCTTCTTCCTCCCCTTCGTTTAAGTGATTTTTGGATGATGGGATTGGAGACCCATCACCAACAACCTTTATTTTACAACTTTTTCCCCACTCAACTTTCAATATTGGCTGAGGTATTTCTAATTACGAAGCTCTGGCTACCCCTTCTAAGGATATATAGCTCTGAGAATATGCATATAATGTAAAAATATTTGGTAAATAAAACTTTATTTATAAAAAAAGTTATCCATGCTAAGATAATACACATCATTAGCATTCGCCACTTCCTAAGAACAAAAGAGCACTTATTATTACTTAACAATCCCGCCATTTAAAAAAGCTATTCAAACCTTTTTTAACGCGAAAGCTCGTGTTTTTGTTTGTATTTCAATTTTGTTAATTGAATTTGCTCTGAATGTTAATCTAAAGTAAATTTACTTGCTTTATTAATTTGAAACTCGTTCTATGTCGTTTTTTAAGATAAACCTTTTACGTAATTTAGTGTTAAGAATCCTGTGTATTGTCGGCTAAGAATAGCGTTAATCCATTTTTCACGTTGATGTCCAACGACTAAACGTTTTTATTAATTAAGTACTGAGACTGCGAAATAATTTTAATTTGAGATTCTCAATAAAAAGAGTATAATCTCTTAACATGGAGCGCTTTCCATATTGGTTTTATTAAATATAATATTTATTTTTGATTATTTTATCCATTTATGTTAAGACTATGCACATATATGATTTAGGGTGGGGCAAAAAAACCCTTCTTGTTATCTTTTATAATACAACATCTATAAAAAAAATAAGCACACATGCAAGAAAACTAGTAACATAATATAGCTTACCCATTCCATAAAACAGTATTGAAAGAAGTCCCACAAACGCACGACTTAACACGCTACTCATGCTGATAGCTAACTTAGTTCACACATCACATCACATGTATCACATTTACACTATCACTACCACTAAAATCGCCAAAATCACCAATTTCACCATAGTCTGAACGTAGTTCGTAAAATCTTGCTAGTGATCGTCTCTTTGTTTCTTTTCATCGCGGTGTTAGAATCTGAAACCGTAAAAAGAACATGATTATTTATCGCATTGAGTACTTCGTCCACTATGATCACGGTGGCAGCCATGCCGTTCAATTGTTTGTCAACCCTATCGGTGACTGGTTCTTCGTGCAATATGCCACTTTAGTTGCGCAACTCATATATCTATGTCAGTATCATATAGCATGAAGTTTTTATATAAATTGAGATCATTTTTGTGGGAAATTGTGAAGATCAAAATCAAGGCTATCTCTTTTTGTTAAAAATTATTCATTGTATATTTAATTAACTGTAAAAAATCTCGCCAGTTGTAATGCCAGGCGCTGAAAATACCCTGATCCAGGGGTATTTGTCTAAATCCCGGGCGTTGGGGTTGCCAGCAGTTCTTCCGCCCGGAAATTTATTACTTACTCTGATAAAGCTCTTTGAAAGCTCCATTGTTTCACTTTTGCTCTTGTCAGAATTCTTTTACCTTTTAGCTAAAAAGAGTAAAGAACAAAGGCAATGAACTAACCGTGTTTTATTTAAACTTCGATAGCACAATATTATTTTAAGTTCTTTTATCATAAATGTTCATTGAAGAAGAAAGATTTTTATAGGATCCATCGTTCACAGTTTTATTAATATTTATTTTTGCTCATACATTTCGTTTAAGATTGTTAGGCTATGTATTTGGCAAGTCAAATCCAACTGGCTTGTTCCGAAGGTGTGTTTTAAAACAATGGTTTTAATGGTGAGAAAGGTCATCTATACATAACCAAGTCAGCTTAGTTAGGATTTGTCATAAAACATTATGTTAAATATTAATACATGATGTCGTATCAAGTAAAGTTCTGCCCCTGCATATAGTTATTCATACATACATATACTCACGCCATTAGTTCCCATTAGGGTAGGCAGAGACTATTGATCGCCACTTAGTACGATCCTGACAAACCTCTCTAGCTTCGTTTACATCCATCAATCTTTTCATACATGCTCTTTTATTCTTCATACTTCGGACGCCAGCCTTTTTGAGCACACTCTCAATTTGGTCCAAGTGTGTTCTCCGTGGTCGTCCTTCTACTAACATTGCCATCCACACTAGCTCTATAGATCCCTTTTACCAATTTTCTATCATCCATCCTCTCTATGTGCCCAAACCATCTCAACATTCCTTTTTCTATCTTTCTTACAATATCATCTTTCACACCACACTTTTCACGAATAACACTATAGTTATCTCAACAACCAGTTCCAAAGAACATGGTTATATGAATAAAAACCTCTGCAACCGCTCCAAATATATTATCTGCTTGGATATGTATGTCTATGTGTGCTTTAGACATAACACGTGTGCTTCACTCCGCTTTTGCTGTGTTATTTAAAATTTATAAGATTTCAAACCAAATGTGTACCTAATCTATCATACTGAAAGAGTTGTATTCTATACAATCCATATATGTCATGGTTTTAGTCTGTAGTGGGGATCTCAAAATAAAACTCATTTTTGAAACCAACGTAATCTAAACTTACATATACAGTTACCAAAGAAAACCAAGGGATATTCACTTCGGACCTTATATTGCTTGTATTAAAAAAGTCAATTCTGCTACGTAGTTTTGGCTTGACTTATTTCTTTCCATACTCCTTGGACTCTGTACTCTCTGATTCCATTGCACTTGGACTGAAAAGGGGCTTCTCGTTCGGTGATTTCATTGGAAACCGATTCACAAAAATCCCTTTATTTATTATGTTCTCACATGCATTCTTGTAGAGGTTTTGTTTTATTAATTTATTTCATTTACCATGCTACCTATTTTTGAAATAATAGCTTTGAGTATAGTTAAGTTGGAAGTTACCTAAAATTAAGTCTTTATCACCTTTTACCTTTACTGAATATACTTCTCCTACAACTGCTACATTCAATTCACGGCTATATCGTTATTTCGAAAACGTTCTCTAGAGTTTTCTCACAAGCACATTTATTTGAATCCACGCTATAAATCATTTCTGTCACTCACTTACCGCTCACTATCCCCAGAGATGATAAAATACACAAAAATACTATCACAGTATCATTTTATATTCTTAGTGCCACTAATACGAGTATCGCTGACATAATATTATTTTTCAAATATGGTCTTATTAAAGAAGTAATATTCCGTTTTAGTTAAGAAAGTAATCGCAAATTATTGTCGGTAACTTGTGTCGTCTTTAAGACAAAGCAATTTTTTTCATGAGTGTCCTTAAATTTTAACTCTTTGGATGGCTGCATTTTTAAAACATTCTATATTTGACGCGAATGTCTCCTTTGTGTTCGTGGTTGTCTTCTACAGACATTATCATCCACATGAGCCTTACATATCTTACAATTATTTTATCCATTCTCTCTATGAGCCTTAACCGTTCAAGATCACAAAAAAATATTATACAACATTTTTTTTTTTAATTTAGCTAATGATAGTACTGAAAAAATTTATTGATTCATATTTTTACTGAGTATGTTCATAATGTGTTATGTAGTGTCAGCTGACAATAGCGCTTACTTATTTCTTACCGGGGGTGCAATAAGATGTTACTTATTTAATAAGGGCTTTTTAAGCTGGAGACCCATCTCCAATTCTACTCTCTTTGTTTTATACTTTATTCTCAACTCAACTTCCAGATGTCGTTGGGGTAGCTCTCTTTATCTTTTTTTGGGATTTTTAGCTCTGAGTATACATAACATAACATAACTCAAACGTTCACGCCGAATATCCCCGAAGGGTTTGGCAGAGGTACTAATACTTCTGAACACGTGACTTTGTCACCTGGTGATCAGAGTACCCATGTTTTGCATGGACAGTGTACTCACGAGATAGGGGGCAGGCCTATTGCCGTTTTGTATGAACACACTGTCACATGACTAAGTACAACTCAGCCATGTGGGTACCGTTAACAACAGTGATAATTAACCACACATATATCTTTAGAAAAGACAAATTGGTGTAGGCCCGACCCGGGATTCGAACACTAGTCGTTGGCACGATACCTGGTGTTCTACCCATTGAGCTATCACGTCGTAGCTCTGAGTATGTATGTAATAAAACTTTAAGTATCCTTCTCCACGCCTCCTAACAGCTGAAAGCAAAATTAATTGGAAACATTAACATCGTAAATATCTATAAATGAAAATGACTGCTGATTTAACGACTGCGACAAAAATACGACTCGGCAAATTTAGACAGCTTCTTACGGTTTTTACTGAGATTTATGTCACTCAATATTAACTCTTGATGAAAATTTAAATTGTGATTTACTACAAGAGTGGGTTTAGAATCGAGAGGCAACGTCTTTTACTTCAATATTGGAACAAACAGGTCAGAGTATATATATCATTTCTTTTTATTTCAAATAAAAAAATATTATTAAATTACTGTATCTAGTTAATTTACAGAAAACGACTGGCTCTACCACCGCGTCGTAGGAAGCGATTAAGGATAAGGGACTTTTTAAGTGATTTTTGGGCGATGTGGTTGGAGAACCGCCTCCAAAAAATATTTATTACAATTTTTTCTTCACTCAACTTCAAAAAGTGGCTTAGGAATTTCTCATTCCGAAGCTGGCTACCCCGCTTTGGTATTTATAGCCGTGAGAATATGTTTGTTTGTAAATTCTATGCTCTTGAATTAACTGGTCTTTAGACCTATACCCATGCTCTGTTTTAGAGATGTAGGTTATTGTCATTGTTTTTTTTATAAATATTTTTATAAATTTTGCCGTGTAGTGCCGGCTTAGAATGTCGCTACCCCTTTCTAGCCACGGTTGTCGTAAGAGGCGACTGAGGGTATTGGGGCTTTTTATTGAATTTTTGGGCGATGCGGTTGGAGACCCATCACCACAAACCTTTATTTTTACCATCTTTTCCCCACTCAACTTCCAAAAGTGGCTGAGGAATTTATAATTCTTTAGCTCTGGTTACCCCTTCTAGGGAAATATAGCCGTGAGTATATGTATGTATGCATGTAAATACGACCTATCAGATATATTGTGTGTTTATAAAATCAAACACAAAAACTTCCATTCTCTGTTTCGGGACACAAACGAATTATTTAATCCTTCAATTTAGATAGTCCTCGCTCTCAAAGGAATCGCTTAAAAGGCGAACCTCATTTCGTTAATTTGACGAAATATTTCTTTCCAATTTCCCGTTTCTCTCATTTGGAAAAATCAAATCATTTTACTTTGAGATGGCTCATTCCAATTGGTAAATGGAATTGTACTTTTGTAATATTTTCTTAGGGATTATGTTTAATTTGTATTTGTTCACGTTTTTGGCAGCCTTGAGCTGAAGCACTCAGGATTTCATACAAAAATAATGGAAAATAAAGTATAAATAAATAAACACGAGCATAGCTTACAGATTAAGTCAGATTTAATAAAGTACAATTATGAAAATGGGTGCCGTGCGCCATGTTGTACCAGCGTAGAATATTACTACCCCTTTCAACCCACGGGTGTTGTAAACGACGACTTGGAGACCCATCACACGATACTTTCTTTCTATCCTATCAACTTCTTAATGCTATAAACTTACTGTGTAGTGTCGCCTTAAAATAGCACTACCCCATTTCTTCTGATGGGTGAATGTATAAGTCGACTAACGGTATTGGGGCTTCTAAGGAATTTTTGGGCGATGAGATTGGAGACCCATCACCAACAACCTTTATTTTACCATCTTTTCCCTATTTAACTTTAAAAAAGTGGCTGAGGTATTTGTAATTCCTTAGCTCTGGCTACCCCTTCTTGGGATGTATAGCCATGAGTATATGTATGTATGTATGTAATAAGAGTATAGAAACTTCACTAGAGAACTCATTATCATTAGCTCAGCGGGTAGAACACCGCTTATCGTGCAGACTATGAGGGTACAAATCCCGGATCGGGCCTACACCAATTTGTCTTTTTTAAAGACACATGTGTGTATCATTTCGGTGCGGGAAAATATCGTGACGAAACCCACATGTCTGAGTTTTACTTAGTCATGTTACAGTATATTCGTACAAATACGGCGACAGGCCTGCCCCTTATCACGTGAGTACACTGTCCAAGCAAATCGTGGGTACTCTGAACGCCAGGTTACAATATCATGTGAGGTTCAGAAGTATTAGTACCTATACTACCCCCTTCGGAGATATATGGCGTGAACGTTTGAAATCTCTTGAGACTTTTATGATATTGTGTCAAGTTTTTTTGGATATGTTAGCTTTTAAATAAGTATCGTTTGACAGATTTGTTATTCCAATAAACATAGATGTTGAGGGTATTAATTATTACCTAAAACGCGAAGTAAAACTCCTTATATAGCCTGACTCTGGAGAGACTAAGGATCTTTGACTGAGACTCTAGAACCTTGTGTTGAGACTCATCACTTACGAAGTATGGGTAGGCCTCGCACAATGACTGCAGCTCAGTACCGGCCGTTGTGGAGATTTTCGTGGGAGGGCTATGTCCAGCAGTGGACCTCTATTAGCTGACAAAGATAAGCTGTGGCTGCAGATGAGTGATTGTCTGGTATTTCTAGAATAATTTGCCAAATGATTACTATTTTGTCTTCTAAAAATACATGCTCATAAATATAAAGGCAGGATAATCATATCAACTTGTGGAGGAAAAGGAAGATCTTCCGCCAGGCGGTGGTATGCCTGGGGACCGCGTTCCAACTGTATTAAGTTGGAACTTGTATATATAGTAAACATTAACATTATATATTTAACCGCTGCGGTGCTTTAGTGGAACAGCTAGCACACCATGGACTTTCATGTCGTCGCAGCGCTGGACGTCTGTCACGGCATGCTGCCCTCAATGACATCATCAGGCGGGCCCTTACCACCATCAACGTGCCAGCTATCTTAGAACCTTATCTTAGGTTTGCTACGTGATGATGGTAAGAGGCCTGACGGGATGTCATTGATACCTTGGAGGAATGGGAAGACGCTTGTGTGGGACGCAACTTGTGTTGATACGCTGGCGCCTTCCCATTTGTCAGGGTCTGCGGCTCGGGCTGGAGCTGCGGCTCATGAAGCCGAGGGTCTTAAGAAACGTAAGTATAGCTTCCTTGACGAAAGTCGTATTTTTGTTCCTTTTGCTGTAGAGACCCTCGGCCCATGGGGTCCAGATGCGCGTAGGTTATTCAAGGATATATCTACGCGCCTTGTTGAAACTAGTGGGGATCCTAGGGCTGGCACATACTTTGCCCAAAGAATAAGTATAGCCGTACAAAGGAGCAATGCAGCCAGCCTTTTGGGAACCCTTCCCCCCAGCGGCAGTGATTTTGAAAATATTTTTTATATTGTTCAATTATTATTTCTATCTTTTGTATATATATTTAAAACACATAGATTAAGATTGAAACAACTTTTGATTTTCGGATATTTTAATCGCGTATTATTACATTATTTTTAAAGCCCGACGTTTCGAAAACTTTTCAGTTATCATGGTCACGGGAAGACTAATAAATAATAATGATGAATAATGAAATAATACGCGATTAAAATATCCGAAAATCAAAAGTTGTTTCAATTATAATGTGCAATCGTGAAAATCTTAGAAAATACATAGATTAAGATTGTATTTAAATGTTAATTACTGTATATAATTTTGTGTATTTACCAAATATAAAAAGAAATCTATATATAGTGATGGGTCTCCAACCAAATGAAATAAATAAACTTAATAAAAACTAGTTTTGAGTACTAGTACTTTCTATAATATCCCTAAAAATTATCGAATTGTAACTACCAGAGAAAGCATCCCTAGTACATCCAACTTTAAACATTTTAGAAACTTCGATTGCGCGATGTACGATTTGTATGGCGAGTCTTGATGACGCGTGTGACGTATATCGCTTGGTAACGTGTTGCTGTGGAATGTGATTCTTCTTGCACTGTCAGCGTTTCTATGTAGTGCGCGTCATTGTGTACTGACAGCGCGTCGCTACAAACTCTTTAAACCGAGGCCAAGCAGCAAGACTATATACCACACGTTACTCTTTGCAATATTTTTGTGGAATATTTTTTAATTTATATTATATTTATTCATTAAGTTATCTAAAAACACAACGATGTAAACATGATACATACAATTTTGCGATTAAGCCAAAATTTAATTTGCTAACATAACATGCATAACACATTGAAATCATAAGTTATGCTTAAGAAATCACTTTATTTGATTTTTTTAAGCATTTCGTATCTTTCAAAAATATTTCAGCCCTGATTGAGGTTTTAACCTGTTAAGAATTAAAATGAAGCATGTCTTGTCAAGAGCTATACGTATAATATTAATTATGTATTTAATGTTACTGAAATCTCATCTGCTGATAAATTTTAAGAAGAAATTTAAGAAAAAATGTAGACAGTTGGTGCCTGAAATTAATTAGTCAATTATTATTATTTTTTTCATTATTTAACTTCTTATTAAATACAATTTTCAAATGTTTTGGTATTATCACTTTATTTTTATTATTTTTTTATTTTATTAATTTTTTTTGTTTGTAATCTACTATTAATGTTGGGAATTACAATTAATTTTAGTTTTATTTTATTATAGTTTTTAATCAAATTTTTAGTTATATCTTTAAGTTATAATATTGTCAATGCTGTGTGCACTGTTGTTGGCATTATAACTGACCAAGACTTTAAAATGAATGTGAATGCAATCTATGTTATTATAATGCTGGTGGTGTGCCTTGAATAAATAAATAAATATAAAAAAAAACACGAATAGGTAAAATTGACATTGATCTGGTTATAGTATTTTTTTATTTGCGTGCTTGAGTAGTTATTAATAGGAATCAATTTATTTTGTTTCGCTATTGAAACATTTAGTTTCTTGTATTAATTAGGTGCGCTATACTAATTATAGATTGCAATTGCAAAAAGGCAGATTCGTATCAATATTATACATATTGTCTGACAATATACTCACGCAACAGATACGATCGTCCGAAATACTAAAAAATAAACCTGTTCTCTAACTAAATGTCTTTGTAACAACCCAAAGAAATTCAAGACAAAAAATTCGTCACGGAATAAGAGATAAAAAGAGCCCAAGGCAATATCATTACATAATATGGTCTTCCATTTACATAGAGAACTGAGATTTTTTAATTAAACGCTACATTCCTCCGACGTTAATGTAAGTACCGAAAAGGAATTTGAATAGAATTTGGCAAAAAGACAATCATTTGTTTTATCGCTTCGATTGTTGACATGGTAAGTTAAGTGAATAATTTTATCTTTTTACTTTCGTCAAAAATGTACTCGTTTTTCTGTCGATGTATATCGTAAAGCTTATATTTTAGAGCCATAGATGAAATTTACCTCTCTTACTACTAAAATTCTAACCAATAATGTAAGGCTACTTTAGGAGAAAGAGCATGGGAAAATGATTGAATCCCAATGAAGTTGGCGTCTAAAAAAGTGCAATAATAGTTGTAATAAATTACAACTACACATAAAAATGACAGCCAAGGCTAAGAAACAACTATCTATATTCATCAAACAAATGATTGCTATTTGTAGGGACCGATCTAATTGTTTAGCCATCTTGAACAACACTCACGTGAAGAGATGGGCCAGTGTAAAGCAGAAACAGTATGTACAAAATAACACAGATGAACCCAGAAAATTGTGATGAAATAAAGGAACTTGGTCATGTTATGATTTACGGATATACGCATCGTAATTCACGTAAAAGATCAAAAATATATGGAAGGTAATGTAAGTCGAATACGACATTAGAGGACACATTTAGACCAAATAGAGAGTATGCTCAATACAGCAGGCATCCGAAGTATGAAGAATAAAAGAGCACGTATTAAAAGATTGATGTATGTAAGCGAAGCCAGAGAGGTTTGCAAGGATCTTACAAAGTGGCGAACGATAGTCTCTACCTATCTCAATAGGAACGAATGGCGTGAGTATATGTGTGTATGTATGTACAACGGTACATGAGTGTATTTGAGCCGAAAATATATAAGTTTCAAGTTTTTAAGCATAAAGTTTTAAAGCAAAATTAATCCATTATAAACCTCATCTTTATTGTCCGCGCTGTCTTTATAATCCGCTTGAGTTTATTTATTAATAAGATCTTATTAACTTCTGTAATAAATAAATAGTCAGCCTGAGTGCAAAGTATTTAACTCATTGTTCTAATATATCTCCAATGAAAATAAATGGCTTTATTTAATTTAATGTATTCATTATGATCCGCATAAATTGAGAATCTTATTGAATCTGTTTTGGTTTATATGTTTATATGATGATGGAAATGATTAAATTTTATTCCATTTGGATGTTAAAGTAATAATAGTACAAGTACGTTATTTCGTTATGTGTCTATGATTGAATGATAAAATTGGATCTAGCTTATTGTATTCACTATTGAGTTTTTCGAAATTTTTACTTATCAAATTAGGTAGGTATATAAAATAATTCTACTAATATGATTTGTTCATTTTATGAAATCACAGCTCGGTTGAATACAAAAATCTGCGTTTATGAACATAATCGTACACTCTTTTTTTACTTAAAAATATCAACGTTAAAATACTTTTGCTACGCAAACATTACACTTCGTGTGGTAATGTGCTCACAAAAACATTTTCAACATAAATATTTTTATTTATTTAAATTGTACTTGTGCTTGACGATCGTCAATGCAGCAAACCTCTTGAAAAACCTTGCTCCCTCGTGGCAAACATGGATTTTGCTTATATTCTTGCTTTGCTTATTTCTTCTTTTGGATGTTATTCCTCAGTATGCAAACAAAACTATAACCCACCATCAAGTATTATAAAAATGGTGTCACTCTAATATTATCATGGCTATGATGGATTCTGGTCAAAAAATCAGCAATGATTTTGAAATAAAACGTCCATATCAATACATAGTATAAAACAAAGTCGCTTTCGCTGTATGTCCGTATGTATGCTTAGATCTTTAAAACTACGCAACAGATTTTGATGCGGTTTTTTTTAATAGATAGAGTGATTCTTAAGGAAAGTTTGTATGTATAATAAATGCATAATATAGTAGAGGAACACTGATAAATTTAAAGGTTTCTAATGTGATGTCGTAAATAAGCACGTTTTTTTGCGCTTATATTGCAAACGCTGGTTGAACCCTACGAGATAGATCAAAATAATGTACTACAGTATTGTTCACCTTAAAAAGTTCAACAAAAAAGTCCGCGATGGTATATGTCTATCTCTTAGGGATAACCCAGCATAACCATTTTTATTCTTTACTAAAAAATGGTTATTTACGAAGTGATTTTAAACAATACAGCATTAATCCTTATCCAATTAAGTACCTTAAATAAATTGTGCATTTATTATAGATCAATATGCTTTTTACAGCATGTAATTTAAGTGAATATTACCGAAGATATTACAAATTTAGGTCGTAGTTGTTTGCGCCGGGCGGCGCGTGCCTATAAATCGCACGCGTTTATCGGAGCTCTCTAGCGAGGAAAATATCAAGAATTAATTAAACTGAATAGAATAAGTATCTTTTGTTGTTGCCACGTATGCTTGTTTGACGACTGAAAACTCCCATACATGCTGTATGACAACGAATGAAATAAACACGACCCATCTCCAGGAATAGAGATGACTCTGTGTGGACAAAGGTCGCCATTTATGTACAATATTTCACGTTCCATTACACTATTTACAATTACTTCTATAACAATAAGGCTTAAACTTATATATATATATACTAGCGACCCGCCCCGGCTTCGCACGGGTGCAATGCAAAATATACCTACTACAGAATGTCCTTATACACAACGTTCACAGCTTTTATTAGCCAATAGTCATTAGCCAATACAAACATGTTTTGCTTAGACGTTATTCTTACATACATACGCGACATATAATTGGCCATGTGAAAAACACTCAACACTCAAGTCTAATCCTGCAACGTTAAAAGTTTGACCCTGCGATTTATTAATGGTCATTGCAAAAGATATCTTTACCGGAAATTGTAGGCGTTTATTAATTAATTAATTTTCAATTTTTTTTAATAAATTCTTGATGTTTTCCTCGCTAGAGAGCTCCGATAAACGCGTGCGATCGCTGCAAATCATAAAGTGCTATAAGGCGAAGCGCGAGCGCGGCCATCGACGCGCTATTTATAGGCACGCGCCGCCGCCCGGCGCAAACAACTACGACTCTGCATTTTAAATTTGTAATATCTTCGGTAATATTCACTTAAATTACATGCTGTAAAAAGCATATTGATCTATAATAAATGCACAATTTATTTAAGGTACTTAATTGGATAAGGATTAATGCTGTATTGTTTAAAATCACTTCGTAAATAACCATTTTTTAGTAAAGAATAAAAATGGTTATGTTGGGTTATCCCTAAGAGATAGACATATACCATCGCGGACTTTTTTGTTGAACTTTTTAAGGTGAACAATAATGTAGTACATTATTTTGGTCTATCTCGTAGGATTCAGCCAGCGTTTGCAATATAAGCGCAAAAAAACGTGCTTATTTACAACATCACATTAGAATCCTTTAAATTTATCAGTGTTTCTCTACTATATTATGCATTTATTATACATACAAACCTTCCTTAAGAATCACTCTATCTATTTAAAAAAACTGCATCAAAATCCGTTGCGTGGTTTTAAAGATCTAAGCATACATACGGACATACAGCGAAAGCGACTTTGTTTTATACTATGTATGTAAGTCGCTTTCGCTGTATGTCCGTATGTATGCTTAGATCTTTAAAACTACGCAACAGATTTTGATGCGGTTTTTTTTAATAGATAGAGTGATTCTTAAGGAAGGTTTGTATGTATAATAAATGCATAATATAGTAGAGGAACACTGATAAATTTAAAGGTTTCTAATGTGATGTCGTAAATAAGCACGTTTTTTTGCGCTTATATTGCAAACGCTGGTTGAACCCTACGAGATAGATCAAAATAATGTACTACAGTATTGTTCACCTTAAAAAGTTCAACAAAAAAGTCCGCGATGGTATATGTCTATCTCTTAGGGATAACCCAGCATAACCATTTTTATTCTTTACTAAAAAATGGTTATTTACGAAGTGATTTTAAACAATACAGCATTAATCCTTATCCAATTAAGTACCTTAAATAAATTGTGCATTTATTATAGATCAATATGCTTTTTACAGCATGTAATTTAAGTGAATATTACCGAAGATATTACAAATTTAGGTCGTAGTTGTTTGCGCCGGGCGGCGCGTGCCTATAAATCGCACGCGTTTATCGGAGCTCTCTAGCGAGGAAAATATCAAGAATTAATTAAACTGAATAGAATAAGTATCTTTTGTTGTTGATTTATCTTTTAATTTATATTATTATTATTATATTAGTAGCATTGCACCCGTGCGAAGCCGGGGCGGGTCGCTAGTAAAATAATAAAGAAAATCAGTTTTTTTTTTATTGATTTAAGACCTTTTAATACAACAGGTGAAATTAAGGCTAGGACGGATACAAAAAATACCTCGCATTTAAGAAAAAACGTAAAAACCATTGTGTTTAAAGATATCAATGTAAAAGTATTTTTGCTACGCAAACATTCAACATTCTGCTTAGTCTGTTATATCAGACTTCAGTACACTTCGTTTCTAGGTCTTTTGTTTGCAGAAACTGAGATTGTTGTGTAACTGAAAATATGCTTTTGTTGTTTTTGTTAATGCTACCGGGCTTGATTCAAGTATTAAATATTAGCGTTCTTGAGAAATTTGTACATACATACATACATATACTCACGGCTATATTTCCCTAGAAGGGGTAACCAGAGCTAAGGAATTATAAATTCCTCAGCCACTTTTGGAAGTTGAGTGGGGAAAAGATGGTAAAAATAAAGGTTTTTGGTGATGGGTCTCCAACCGCATCGCCCAAAAATCCAATAAAAAGTCCAATACCCTTAGTCGCCTCTTACGACACCCGTGGGTAGAAAGGGGTAGCGACATTCTAAGCCGGCACTACACGGCACGGCACGGCAGAGAAATTTGTAACATGAGAATTTTGAATGTTCTGATTATTCGAAAACTTACGTTCTTTGCATTAGAGGGTGTGGAGTACACTACGATTTTGGTTTCAACCACTCTCAACTATAATATTTTGTAATGTTGCTTAAAATATTGTTATTTCGTAACCCTGCTCAATACGATTCTCACTGGAGATTTGCTTTTTCCTTTTAGGCACAGATGACAAACATATATCTCTTTTCTTGTTTGCTCTAATATTTTTCTGTAACAATGTTTTGGTTGTCTGGAAATCCTTAAAAAAATTGTGAAAACAAAAAGAAATAAAGGTGATTAAAAAATACTTATGCCTTGAGGAGCAAGGACATAAAAAAAGTAACGTTTTTAGAAAAGCAGCGCATTTAAACAATTCTTGGTAAAGTGGATTTTCAGAATATGTAACCAGCATACTGTTTGTGGTCACGAAAGAATGAGTAACATATATTTTTCTGGGAAATGAGCATAGATGTTATTCTACAGAGAAATTCAAAAGTTGAAATGCCAACATAGTAGGCTTTTGAATTGTGTTTTGCGAGGACAATGACACAATAACAAAATTGGCAAACCAATCACAATATAGTTTTCTTTGCTAAACCAATTTTGTGATATGATTGAAATACAGTTACTTTACAGTCGTTATTAAATATTAAAAATGAAATTTAACTGTTACAACAGTTTTCAAATTACTTTTCAGAGGTATTCGAAGATATTAAGTAATTTAAAAAAAGTTTTTTGATCTGTAAAAACATTTTTCTCCTTGTGGTTTTTGTTTTAAAATTATGCTTGATCTACTGGTCAACTAATGTGATTAACATTTTCTAAGTCAGTTTTCAATTAATAGCGTGTGAAAGAAGCAGAATCCAGTTAGTATTTAATCATTTCCTTAATTTTATGAGCGGCAATGGCGCAGATCTATTGATTATCAAAATTTGGAGTTATAAATATTAAATACTAGTGGATCGTCCCAGCTTCGCACGGGTAGCGTTCTTTTTTTAAATATCTGAGGTTTCTTTCTTCAGTCACTACTCAAGCATTGTGAAATTCAGCGCAATGTTTTCAATTTATTAAATTTATAGCACTCCCTAAACAGTGTAGTTTGGTGATTTTGAATGCGCTTTAATGAACGGTTCAGTATTTCCGTTTAATAGCAAATTTTGGAATAAAACACTATGAAGTATTTATAACAATCTAAAAAATAAATCATTACGTGATGTTGGATGCAACTACTGGCGCCATCTAGTATGTTATATGTAAATTAGTAAAGATTTGGTTTTGGTCACGGGCGCGATGGCTTATTTTATGTATAATTTCGGTGTTTCTCTACCGATTTCTATGATTCTTTTTTTATTGAATAGGTAATAATGTTACCTTTTTTAAATTAGGGATGAGTGAGAGGTTTACAAACGTAAGAGTAAACAAATATAATCAGAATGTTCTGAACTGCTAAGCTATCAGGAATTACACGTGTTATTGTGAGTCAACCGTAAAAGATAGACATAAACTGTAGAGCATTTTTTTTTAGATAATTTTATGAAGAATATTTCCGTCATACATGATTTCTATGTAAGTTTAACCATTAAGGCTGCACACGCGACGGAAGCTTAAAAAATGTAGTAACTTCTCCCGTTTTCCCAAAATTTCCCAAAATTCCCCTTTACTACTCGATTGAAAAGTATACAAAAACCTGCCCAGGAGTATGAAGAATAATTGTATCAAGTTTCGTTAAAATCCGTCGAGTAGTTTTTGTTTCCATAAGGAACATACAAACCGACAGACAGACAGACAGACAGACAGACAAAAATTTTACTGATTGCATTTTTGGCATCAGTATCGATCCCTAATCACAACCTGATAGTTATTTTGAAAATATATTTCATGTACAGAATTGACCTCTCTACAGATTTATTATAACTATATAGATTGCATTTTTGGCATCAGTATCGATCCCTAATCACAACCTGATAGTTATTTTCAAAATATATTTCATGTACAGAATTGACCTCTCTACAGATTTATTATAAGTATAGATAATGTTTGTGAATTCTAAGGTGAGCCAAGTCTTTATTACTCCAAACTAAATGTATTATATGCCAGTGAAAGCGTTAACAATGCATAATAATAATCCTAAAATACTATGCGCAAATTTCAGATTAAAATAAACCTTAGAAATTTTCTGAAATTCAGAGGTGAAAGATGACATTAAATAATTATAAGTTGTGGGTTTGCAACTACCCGCCAATAACTACAGAAAGATATGTGGACGACACACAGTAAACTACTACACGGGAAAACATGCAAACATATGTAAAGTACCATTACGAGTACATTGATCCAGACGCTCTGGATCAGTTGCCTGTCAGCTTTTATTGTTTTGCGTCCGTCAAAGGCTATACACTTTTTTTTTATACAGGGATAATTTAAGATCAATTTTGGAATATTCTTCAAAAAATATATGTCTGGAATGCAACCTTTTCCCAATAACCAAACCACATTTTATCGGAAGGTCCTAGGCCCCTCAATAAAATATTTAAACCTACAAAGGTTGACGACTCAAGACAATGAATACAAATTAATTGTCTTAGTTTCGTCAAAAATCTACAAACATCAAGTTATATTTTCTATGCGAAAAGTCGTTTATTAATTCAAATATTAAGTATTCTTTTCTTTATTTGTGCCCATTGACCATTTGAAGCAATAAATTGTTTAAATACGCTTCTTTCCTTAAATATATGCGTTTTGACTTTTTAGAAAGTATTATGTTATTCTCAAACCAAAGGTGAAATGTTGAATTGTTGGTGATGTGTTTCTTATTACAGTGCATCAATATATTACAACAGATTTAGATTTTGAAGTCACTTACAACATAGTGCTGTGTAGTGTCGGCTTAGAATAGCACTACCCCATTTCTTCCGGTGGGTGTACGTAAGAGGCGACTAACGGTATTTGGGCTTTTAAGGGATATTTCGGCGATGCGGTTGGAGACCCACCACCAACAACCTTTATTTTACCATCTTTTCCCCACACAACTTTCCAAAAGTGGCTGAGGAATTTCTAATTTCTTAGCTCTGGCTACCCTTTCTAGGGATTTACAGCCGTGAGTATATGTTTGTATGTATGTATGTTACAACATAGCTTCAGGAAAAGATGGAGGAGTTCAATTATGCTATTGTACGAAAAAGTTTGAATCGTTATAAGAGTATCGCGTAATCTTTGACAAAGAAATATAATACGAAGTCAAAAGCCAGCTCTCCTACTTTTTGTACCGGAAATGAGCAGAATTCCTGAGGGAATATGATTCAAGTAACATTTAATTTGCAACTTTAGAAATTTCCATTAAAGACTTTATGATATTGTTTTAAGAGATTGTATGAACTTGTTAGTTTTTTAATTATATCATCGTTTAACTAATCTGTGATTCCAATAAGCAAGGATGGAGAGTGTATCATTTATTACTTAAAACATCTCTACCATGAAAGGCTCTCAAGTACAAGTTTTTTTTTATTAGAATATACAATACTGTTAATTATTTGCCGTGTTGTGTCGGTTTAGAATAGCACTACCCCATTTCTTCCGGTGGGTGTACGTAAGAGGCGACTAACGGTATGGGGCTATTAAGGGATTTTTGGGCGATGCGGTTGGAGACCCATCACCAACAACCTTTATTCTTTAGCTCTGGCTACCCCTTCCTGGGATTTATAGCCGTGAGTATATGTATGTATGTGTTATACTGTTAATTAATTAACACTATATTGCTTCTTCAAATATTACACAATTTTATTTTGTAATTCTTGTAATTGTCTTGGCTCCCGTTAAAAACGTCGAAAATATATTCAGATCATTATCAAATGCACCTAAATAATTGTAGCATGTAAAAAAGTTTCAAAAGGAGAATGAAATAAGATTACAAATATATAAGCACGGGAAAAAATATTTTATCTTTCCAAATTATCACCCATGGGAATATGTATGGTAAGCTCACCATGCATATGTATTATAAGCTCACGGATTGATCAACTAAGTGACTCTATTTAATTTACATATTTTTGAACATTGCTCATATAATCAAAGCAAGATAAAAAAAAATACTTTTAGTAAATATTTTTCTGATCAACAGTTATACACAAATATCATTATTTCCTGCATCACCCCACCGAAATAGTCTTAAAAACAAATACATTAAAACTACAAACCAAGCGAAATCCAAAGTTAAATTACCGAACAATGGAATAAAACGGTTCACCAACTTTCAGCAGTAATTCACAGAACTTAGTTTTTCTTAGTAAACAATTTGTACTTGTCACTTTGTACCGACTTTGTTAAGTTTCGACTTGCCGCGGGGAACGAAAAGACGGTTAGGCGGGCGGGCGTGCGTCGCCGAGCTTTCGGTTAACTGACGGTTAAGCGCCGATCTAGGCAGTGCCCGCCCGCCCCGCCCCGCCATACAATCCCGCCGGCTAAGCCGAAACCCTCTTAGATTGTGTGGCCTTACTGAACATTAATTACATTCAACTTAGGCTGATTAAACCGTGAGGAATTATCCGGATTGACAAAATTAACTTTTAAGTTTAATTTATCATTGTTGGTGAAGGGGAAGTTTGAACGTATGTGATTTCTTGAAATCTTGGGTGAATTTGTTAAGAAGTTTTATATATTTTGACATTTTTATTAAAATATTTTAAAGATTTAACCACTATTGTCTCTTAACCAGGCTTCTATACCATGATATCAAATAAGTTTGTATTTAGTTTGATTTAAAATTTGTTTTGTACATATACTTGGCAATCAATTTTTCACTTCCAAAAGTGGCTGATGGATATGTAGTATTTACTACAAGCTACTGTTTATTGGAATTTATAGCAGTGATATTAGTAGGTGACTTGCTGGTCTCGAAAAATGCAAAGGTTCTAACTCAGTAGAGAAGCAGACAGCAAGATATACTGCAATACTGCTGCTGTAACCTGAAGTCGTTTCTGTTATTTATAGAGAAAATATCTTAGGACTTTTCAATAAATTATGTCTTCAACCAAATTGGTTCTTGTAAAAATAAGCCTTACACATTTGCTTTAGTATAAAAAAAGATAAATTTTATTATTTGTTTTAAAACATCCATTAAGATCACTCAAATACTATGAATACATACATACATATACTCACGGCTATAAATCCCGTAACGGGGTAGCCAGAGCTTTAGAATGAAAAATTCCTCAGCCACTTTTGGAAGTTGATTGGGAAAAGATGGTAATAATAAATGTTTTTGGTGACGGGTCTTCAACCACATCGCCCAAAAATCACTTAAAAAGCCCCTATACCCTTAGTCGCCTCTTACGATCACCCACGGGTAGAAATGGGGTAATGTTATTCTAAACCGACACTACACGGCACTATACTATGAATCACTATTAAAAATGTCATTTTTGGGCTTTCAGCCGCGAGCACGTTTGAATTAGTAGTTTTAGAAAGAACAATAGTCCATATATTTTGTGTTTTTGAGTATTTTTGTCTATGGTATCCTTAAGGGTAGATTCACAAATCCCTGTAGAAAAGAGTTAATCCATATGAATATCAACTGAACTACGTGGGACTTAAGATTTCAGTAGACGCAGAAACAACAGCAGTCTCACTGAGGGGTGAACGAAAATTGCAGAAACAACTACAACAACAGTTGATGATGTAGAATAAGTGTTGCTGCTAGAATAAATATGCTTGCTACAAAAGATTTTTTATTTTCATTTTTCAAACAGACATTTAAATAAAATCGTTAGATTTTCTCTATTTGTCATGATGGTGACTTATGGTTGGTCCATAAGTCCACAAAATCAGCTAGTAAAACAACAAATTTAGAACACCATTCTCTGTTAAATTCAAAGTAATGAGCAAACCGTAAGTATATTTTTATGTTTATATTAAATGTTTGGTGGTGCTCTATTTAAGACTTAATTTAATTGTGGCACTAATGGGAAAATACGTACAGCTAGCATGAGGTAATGCCATTTAAGGTGTCACTACACGGCATCATCCGAATGCATGGCATTCTGATACATTAAACTTTTAATATAGTTACATACATACAAACACTCACGGATTTAAATACATACATACAAATACTCACGGATATTAAACCCCAGAAAGGGTCGCTAGAGCTTCACAATAAGAAATTTCTCAGCCACTTTTGAAAGTTGTGTAAGAAATAGATTAAAATAAAGGTTGTTGGTGATGGGTCTCCCGGCGCATCGCGCGAAAATCACTATAAAACCCCAACAACCATAGTCGCTTCTTACCAACATCCACAGGTAGAAATGAGGTAGTGCTATTCTAAGCCGACTTAATATATATCAATATATTAAATTCCCGTTTTATATATAAGCAGAGATCATACAATAGTAATTTTCGTATTCGTAATTATTATTCCAGAAGCACAGAGAGAGTTGTAAAAAACCAGACCCAATCAAGTTTCATCTAATCAACAGTTGAGTACTAGTTAGGAGGTACTAATTTCGGTGAACAAATAACGGAAGGTCATTTTAGGCTTAGGATAAGTTTATGGCTGCGATAAAATTTTAACGATAATGCGGTGTGGTCCCGGTCTTTAAACTAGATGAGAATATATTGTACAAAATGAATGTTTTCAAGCGGGATATGCTTGAAATTTCTTTGAATTTTATTATGGAATATTTTCCTCCACGTATATTTCATACTTTCTAAAAGAACGAGGTTCTAAAATTAAAAAAAGAATGGAAAATAACGATATACTACTCTATATATAGGTACTCACGGCTATATTTCCCTAGAAGGGGTAACCAGAGCTAAGGAATTATAAATTCCTCAGCCACTTTTGGAAGTTGAGTAGGGAGAAGATGGTAAAAATAAAGGATTTTTGTGATGGGTCTCGAAACGCATCGCCCAAAAATCCAATAAAAAGCCCCAATACCCTTAGTCGCCTCTTACGACACCCGTGTGTAGAAAGGGGTAGCGACATTCTAAGCCAGCACTACACGGCAAAATTAGATGTAGGTGCCTTTAGTTACAATGTAAATTTCCTATACTCAATCGCTTCGAAATTTTTTTGTTATAATATCATGCTGTGTACACAGTTTTTGGTATTATGTCCGTCAGAATATGTATATTTTAATTTTGTGTACGTAACTAATGGTATGTGTGCCAAATAAATAAATAAGTAGATAAATTTAAATCAATTTGAATATCATCCTGTTAGGAAGAGATGATCCGAAGTCCCTTTTGATTTAATATGGTAAGTTGATTTATACAAAAGGAAATTATAAATTTCGCCATAGTCCAACACGCTTGCCGGATTCGGGTTAATAAGTAATGCTCCCTTGAAACTCGTCTACACATACAATAGCGCAGAGGATTAAGCAAAATAATATTTGTGTATCAAGAGACAAGATCATTATATGTGGAAGTTTGATGTTGCTATCTTTATTTTGAGTGGGTCTTGCCTGGAGTGATCTGGCTCCTAGTCGTGACTATCTCAGTGACAAAGACGCGGGGTGTATGCCGTTAAAATACACTACCAATTCAGGTTGCCAATTTATTTATCCAACTTTAACAAAAGGTACAAAAGGCCTTTTAACATGCATACATATTCACCTACACTCACGACGATAAACCATAAACCATATCACCACAACTACAGCCAGAACTTACAGTATTACAAATTTCTCAGGTTCTTTTGGAAGTTGAGTCGGGAAAAGATATTAAATTAAAGGTTTTTGGTGATAGGTGATTGATCTCCAACCGCATCGCCCCAAAATTACTTTTGGGGCGATAATAATAAGCTAAGCAATAAGCCCCTATACCCTAGTCGTCCATAGAAAGAAATGGAGTAGTGCTATTCTAAGTCCCTACTAACCGCATTCGTGTTATACATCTATCTTATCAGAGACAAAAAGGTTCCATTTTTATAATCATTGCGTGACATTTAATGTGTTCATTGAACTCATTGTTACCCACAGTAGTTCCACGTGGACAAAAAGGCTTCCTCATCATGGGTTTAAAAAGGTTCATAGTTTATGCAATAAATATTTAATTAATATTTATTTTAATCAAATATTACATTGATACGCAGTTACAAAATTATTTTTCACACTTATGATGAAGCTCGCGAGGTTCACCAATGCAACATCATAAATAATTTTCTGTTGCTTAAAAAAATATTAAATTTTATGCTACATACAAAAAACATTAACACATTTTCTCGTCAGAACTTCATGTTGGTCTGGCGATGGCGGGGGGAATAACTAGAAAGAAAGAAAAGAAAGAAAAACGTTTATTCGCCATTTGTAGGCACAAGAAGAACAAGTAACATAATACAAAAAATAATTTACAACTTAATCTTAACAACATTTAAATTAAATTAGTTATAAAATAAAAAATAATAAAAAACAAAAAAGAGAATCAATAAAAAACATACAAAAAATTGTCATGCACTTCCCGTGCCACCCGAACAGCGAATTGGTGCTGTCTCAGCATTTTCTGTGCCAAATAAGGCATAGATCAAGTTTACGCCTTGTTTTTAACCGACTTCAAAAAAAGGAGGAGGTTATCAACTCGTCAAGTTTTTTTTTGCAACTCCACTTTTCGTACGACACCGTGAATTAACCTATTATATAATTTTGTTAGTCGTAGAGTTAAGTCACAGAAGAAAAATATTACTGTTCCGTACTGGAACAAATTAGTTTATAATTTTCTTTAATAGGTGTGCACAAGACAACAAAACATATTTTACATGCTTTTTAATTCACGTTAGAAATAGATTTATTTCATGTGGCTTATTTTCTCTAACACTACCTCGTTGATGCGGGAAACTGGCAACATTGACGTCTGACGTCTTACAACTACATCCGTTTCCGCAAGTTAGTCTCTCTCTTTCTCAACACGCCGATGTGAGAGCACACGTTCGTATAAAAGTTACCAAATAAATTCCGAATCAAGTCTATTTCCCGAACAAAGTGAAAAAGGACTGAACCACATTTATCTATGGACCTATGGTGAAAAGTGTAAGCCTGTGCTGTGATTCATCAATAAACTCTCGAGAGTTCGAACGCCACCCCTGTCAGCCACGTGCCTGGTAAGTGTTTAAAGTTTAAATAAGTCACTCGCGGCTACATAAATTATTTTGATCCTATCGAACCGGATCCGATTTCATCTTTTGTTTTGTTGTCTTGTGTTGTGCAGTACTACGTACTCAGTAATTTCAAATTCATTTCAATCGTTTGAGTCGCCATCTTTGTTACGCAAAATGGCCGAGAACGATCATGTTTGTGAACAAGACATATTCGAAAGGGACTTGATTCTCGAAGAACTTAGGCGTACATTACAGTTTGCAACTACCGATGAGCAGCAATTTCGTTCGCGAACTATAGACATTTCAGCTCATCAGAGAAAGTTTACGAAAGTCCAGTGTAAAATAGAAAAAATATTGTTTAAACATAAGTGCTTTGATAAAGATGAACAAATAACTATTCGGAATGAATTTAACGATTTGTATTATGGCATCTTAGCTCATCTTAACGACCTTAAGCAAAAGGAGGAACGTGTCCGTCGCTCAAGTCGTATTTTTCTTTCATCGTCTGAGGCTCCTCAGCAGTGTCATCACAGTAAAACTTTGCCTACTTTACCATTGCCCTCGTTTAGTGGCGATCCTACGGATTGGCCATCATACATTGATTTATTTAAGTTGTTAGTGCATAGCAACAGTGCCTACACGGATGCCGAGAAGCTTAGGTACTTAATACTTACTGTAAAGAACGAACCTTTTAATCTTATAAAATCCTTGCCGATTTCCGAAGATAATTACGCCATCGCTTTAGAAATATTAATTTCTCGTTATGAAAATAAGCGAGTCATCGCGTCAAAACATCTCGATCGAATTCTCGACATCGAAAATTGCAGTGATAAATCGGTTCATAGCCTGCGTCGGCTACTTAACGTCTACCAAGAAAATATTAAGGCACTTGAAGCTATGCAGTTTCCCGTGGGCCAATGGAATTTCATACTTTTAAACATTTTACTACGTAAAATTCCAGTTGGTACTAGGAAGTGTTTTGAAAGATCGCTAGTGAAACCATCTTCTATTCCCGATGTAAACACATTGATCACATTTCTTGAAAAAGAAATTTCCGCTGACGAAATCATAAACATTTCCGTTGGTGGGCAGTCCATTTCACAACAAAATACAAAAGTGGGTAGTTCGCTATCAAGCCGCACTATCACGCAGCAGCGATCATTCAATGCATTAGCTGCAAACAATGTCGGCCTTCCTACTCGTCAAACAGACGAAAATCAACGTAGTTACAACGTAATTAAGAAGCAAACTTGTATATGCTGTGAAGCTCAACATTCGTTGACAAAATGTTCGAAGTTTTTAAATCTTACACCTCACGCGAGGTACAATTTAATTCAAAATAAAAGTATTTGTTATAATTGTTTAAATGTAGGTCACAATGTTATCAATTGCAAATCGAGTTATGTGTGTCGTTCGTGTCACAAAAGGCATCACAGTTTAATTCATTTGTCTAATCAAGCCTCGCCGGTAGTCAGTGACTCCGCTGTTATCACCCTCCCCCCTGCCAAGGTAGACCCAGTGCCGCCAACTCAGTCCGAGTCGAATTCTATTCATAATAATTGCGCTTCGAATTCCAATGCTCCTTCTATGCGAACTAGCACGGTGCTACTCTCGACCGCGCTCATCGACGTATGTGTTGGCTCTTCTATACTATCGACCGTTAGGTGTGTTGTGGACTCGGGAAGCCAGGCTTCCTTTATAACTGAGTCGTGCGCGCAAAGGTTAGGTTTAAATCGTAAGAAAATAAACATTCCAGTATATGGTATTGGTGATAGCGAACCAGTTAAACCAAAGGGTGTAATTTCGTGTTTAGTCAAACCCAAGGGTAAACAAAACCCTATAATTCAAGTAGAAGCTTTAATTCTACCAAAGTTGATGTCTCACATGCCGAGCGTACCACTTCCCCAGAAAGGGTGGACACATTTAACCAATTTGACCTTAGCTGACCCCGATTTTCGTACTCCACAACCCGTGGAAATGTTGTTAGGAGCGGATATACTATCCCATGTGTTATTAGGTAATATCGTTTCCGGTTTGCCTGGTTCTCCGATCGCTGTAAACAGTGTATTCGGTTATTTATTATTGGGTAAATTAAACTTAGATCCCGTGGTTTCGACTCCACCCCATGTGTGTTTTAGCTCATTCGACAATGACAATTTGCAAAGGTTCTGGGAGCTGGAGTCCCTTCCTGAGAAACGGAGTTACACTCCTGATGAAGAGTTATGTGAATCCCTTTTTCAAAGGACGCATACTCGCGATGGTATTACCGGCCGCTACGTCGTTTCTCTTCCGTTTAAACCCGATGCTCCGCCCCTCGGCGAGTCGCGGCAGACAGCCCTCGCGAGGCTTCATAAGCTCGAGTATAGGCTCGAACGTAATCCAACCCTCAAACGTGACTACCACGCGTGTATCCAAGAATATTTAGATTTAAACCACATGGAGCCCGTGACTAGTGATGCCGCCCTGGGCGCCCACTATTATATTCCGCACCACTGCGTGGTTAAAGAGTCCAGTGAGACCACACGTACCCGCGTAGTATTTGATGCAGGGTGTAAATCATCCAACGGAGTATCCCTGAATCAAGTGCTACTCACTGGACCCAAGCTTCATCCCGACATTGTGGATATCCTTCTTAAGTTTCGTATTCATCTCATAGGGTTCACATCAGATTGTAAACAAATGTATAGAAATATAGGTATGTGTAAAGATCATCTGGATTACCAACGTATCCTCTGGCGGAGTTCACCTGCGGAACCTGTACAGGATTTTCGTCTTCGTACAGTCACCTTCGGAGTTAGCTCGTCCCCGTTCCTCGCTCTGCGTACTATTCAACAGTTAGCTCATGATGAAAGTCACCGGTTCCCGTTGGCTGCACCTGTACTCTTGGAATCTATATTTGTAGATGACGTGGTCGCGGGGGCCAATTCCGAGTCCGATGCCCTAGCGTTACAGCGTGAGCTTATTGGTATTTGCTCCTCGGCTGGGTTTGAATTAAGAAAGTGGCACAGCAACTCGCCGGCGATACTTGCCGCGGTTGAGTCGTCATCTCCTCATGGTGGGCGGCAGGAAACCGTCTCCGTTGCACACCTCGAGAAGGATACACACACTAAAGTCCTAGGGTTACATTGGGATCCGCAAACTGATTGTTTTAAGTTTAATGTTCAGGTCAATTCTGAAAAATGCACTAAACGGGCAATCCTTTCTGAAATAGCTAGGATTTACGATCCGCTAGGATTTTTGTCCCCTCTGACCTTATACGCAAAACATTTAATTCAATTGCTATGGGTAGCTAATATTGGTTGGGACGAAACCCCACCTATTGATATTATTAATTCATGGAGACTTTTTATTCAAGAGCTACCGATAATAAAATGTATTTCTTTTCCGCGTCACATTTTAGATAATACTTGTACCGTACAGGTGCATGGATTCGCTGACGCGAGTGAAACCGCGTATGCCGGTTGTGTTTATATTCGCTTAACAAGTAGTGACGGAGAAATTCGTACTTACCTCGTTATAGCTAAAACTCGTGTGGCCCCTTTACGGGTTCGTCTAACAATACCCCGCCTTGAATTAATGGCTGCCTTATTATTATCAAAATTAATAGACAAAGTTATTTCAATCTACGACAATCGGGTCGATATGGATAACGTGTATGCATGGTCTGATGCGTCGATCGTGCTAGCTTGGTTACACCAACCACCTCATACTTGGAAGACCTTCGTCTCCAACCGCACCAGTGATATCTTGTCTGTTGTGCCCGCATCTCGTTGGCGCCATGTCCGTTCTGCTGACAACCCCGCGGACGTGGCCTCGCGCGGTGCACTGCCCCACGCGCTACGCGCACACCCCCTGTGGTATCACGGCCCAGCTTGGTTACAACGACCTTCTCATGCATGGCCGTCTTTCAATGAACAATTTGATACCAATGAAGAGAAGCGTATTGTTTCATCAAACGCGTCTACGACGATTAATACAGATATTGAGATTATACAGCGTTATTCTTCGCTAGGTAAATTAGTACGAATCACCGCTTGGATAATTCGTTTCTACAAAAAATGCAAACATTTGACTAACCACCACTCAGATTATATAACGGTTCCAGAATATAATGAATCCTTGAAAAAACTCGTTCTTTTAGTGCAACAATCGGTTTTTACCGAAGATATAAATAAGATTTCAAAAGGGAATTTGCCTTCTCAATCATTAAGGCGTATTACACCATTTCTTCATAGTGACGGTTTGTTACGAGTCGGTGGTAGGATTCATAAGTCACTCTTATCTTATGATAGTAAACAAAGTCAAAAGTGGCTTCAAGACCGAGGCCCTCCTATTAGTGAAGGCACTGTTGTTATTGTACGCGACGACCACCTGCCGCCGCTGCAGTGGAAGCTGGCTCGCGTGCACGCGCTCCATCCCGGGACTGACAACGTCACCCGTGTGGTTACGCTCAAAATGAACAACAAATTTTTTAAGCGGCCAGTGGTTAAACTGTGTCCGCTACCTATTGAATAGAGTACTTTATACATATTTAAATCATAGTCATAGGTTAGGTTATATTTTCTTTTATTTTGTTAAAAGTTATATACTTTTAAGGTGAGCGGGTTTATGTTCCGTACTGGAACAAATTAGTTTATAATTTTCTTTAATAGGTGTGCACAAGACAACAAAACATATTTTACATGCTTTTTAATTCACGTTAGAAATAGATTTATTTCATGTGGCTTATTTTCTCTAACACTACCTCGTTGATGCGGGAAACTGGCAACATTGACGTCTGACGTCTTACAACTACATCCGTTTCCGCAAGTTAGTCTCTCTCTTTCTCAACACGCCGATGTGAGAGCACACGTTCGTATAAAAGTTACCAAATAAATTCCGAATCAAGTCTATTTCCCGAACAAAGTGAAAAAGGACTGAACCACATTTATCTATGGACCTATGGTGAAAAGTGTAAGCCTGTGCTGTGATTCATCAATAAACTCTCGAGAGTTCGAACGCCACCCCTGTCAGCCACGTGCCTGGTAAGTGTTTAAAGTTTAAATAAGTCACTCGCGGCTACAAATATTATTTTTTAATTTAACTACTAACTAGTTACATTGTTTTGAAACGCTCATTACATGTAGAATGTGGTTATCTAAAGAATTGCTCATAGTAGGTAAGTAGAAAGATAAGTGCACCCTAGCCCTTTGCGCATAAATTCCAATTTCACACTGGGTTTCAAACGTACAGCCAACATTATACAGCTCATAGTCATTAAACTTCGCATCTTAAACTTAATATTTTATGTAAATGTTCAGTGGAAACAAAACAGTTCAGAGCATAAAGTACAAAAAGCTATATAAATTGAAATGACGGCCGTTCGAAAACACAAGTCGAATATCGTGAGATTGAAGAAAACAGGCCGTGTTTTTTCTTTTCTCTTTTGATTTCCTGTTTGCCGCCTAAAACGTCTTGGCGGGAAACGTTTACTACCAATAAATATTTTGTCTAAAGAAAGAAAAATAGTTTTAACGGTCATAATACTAACTTTACTGTAATACGATGACTTCTGTCGACTAATGGATAGGTGACTAGTCCGGACGTCGCGGGTTCGAATCCCACTAGGGGCAACATTTATGTGGTGAATATGAATGACTTCCAAATGTGGCTGAGGAGTTTCTAGCTCTGAAGCTCTGGCTACCCCTTTTTGGGATTTATGGCCGATGATATGTTTGTATGTATGTATGAATGACTGTTTGAGTTTTATTTGTATGTGTATTATGAAGTTGCAGGAAGCTGATGGATGAGAGCAGCACAGGACCGGAGGCGTTGTAGAGATCTTTGGGGAAAGCCTATTTCCAGCAGTGTACGGTACGCCTGATGTGTTGACTGATGATGTTCATTATATAATACTAAATATATTGTTGAGTTATTATCATAGGATATGATTTTTGTGCAAAAACCACAAGTAATTAAAATTTACATATATTAAGGAGCTGACTTGATCTGTATAATATATCCGTATTGATCTATTTACTTAATGATTCCATAATTGAAGCGTATTAATTTTATTGTGGTTCAGGGACTGCACTGGTACAATTGATAGTTTTAATGAATAGTTTCCCGGTGCCAGTCACTGAGGACATACTCGTGTAAAGATCAAAACCAATATCACAATAATTAAAGTTAGCCCATATATTTTTTACTCATACCTAGATATACTCACGGCTATAAATCCCTAAAGGGGGTAACCAGAGTTTCAGAATAATAACTCCTGAACCACTTTTGGAAGTTCAGGAGTTATTATTCAGGAGTTCAGTAAAATAAAAAATATTGGTTATGGGTTCAAACCGTATCGCCCAAAAATAACTTAAAAAGGCCCAAAATCCTTCCTAAAAGTAAATTTAAGTATTAGTTAGTCTTATCTGAGGCAAACGAAATTGCGCAATTCAACAAGAGTGTCATTAATGTTATTTTTCTCTATGAATTTATGATGAATTTATTATTCTAAGTTAATAAAAAGATAAATTCTAGTATGTAATAAACTGTAGATTAGTTTAAACATAAGTAGAGAAGTATTACAAATATTTCCAAGATACGGTACAGGTAGAAAATTTAGGGAACCTGATATACTAACCTTATTTTTCGTAACTACAAAAACATTTCTTCTTTTTGTTTCGCTCTTGTCAGAGCGGTCGTGGTCTTCATGAGGGAGGGTCGGGGGCTGCAGTTGCCCGCCTAATGATGTCTCGCCATCTGGTCCGGTTCGCAGCATTTCTGGCACATTCATTTAATGGATTGCCCAGAGCAAATTTAATCTGGTCAGTCCATCGCATGGGTGATCTGCCACGTGGTCTCGTGCCTTCCACCTTTCCTTGAACAACCAAGCGCTCAATGGAATCACTATTCCGCCTCGACACGTGTCCGAAGAACTTAAGTATGCGTGATTGCACCAGAGCAGATAGACGCTCCTTGATGCCAAGCTCCTGAAGTATGGACACATTTGTGCGATATTCGGTCCAGGATACTCCAAGCATTCGCCTCCAGCACCACATCTGCAGAGCATCTATCTTTTTCTTTTCTATTTCCCGCAGTGTCCACGTCTCGGCAGCATACAAAAATATGGGGAAGACAAGTGTTTTTACGGGCCGGGTCTTAGTTGCTTTTGTGATGTGTTTATTCCGCCATAGTTTTTTTAGCTTATCCATGGCGCTCCTCGCTATTGAATGAAATGAATGATGAAGCATTTATTCGACGATTATAGGTGTAAAGGTCTTCAGGTATTTACAAGTGCGCAATCCATAATCTGCCTTAAATGGGCGTTCGAATATTTATCATTATTAATCATATATTAATCATGCGAACTAAAGAAAAAAATGTCAACAAAAACCTATAAACTACTGGAACCAATACAATACACATGTCAATTTTCTTCAATAAAATATAAAGTTATATGGCAATTAACATATTTATTACAAAAAACAAACCTAGGTAATAATAATAATACAATGTCACCAATAACCCACTAAAAGTGTCAAACAAAGTCAAAATTTTAATAATTATAGATGTCAAATAAAAAAAAATAAAAATAAAGAAATGTCATATATTTTTTTTATAATAATACAGAAATGTCAAAAATACTAAATACTGCATTTTTCTAAGAAATCTTTTACAGAGTAAAAACAATTATCCAACAAATATCTATGCAATGTCCGTTTGAATTCGATTAAAGTCATTTCTCTTAGTCCATTTGATAGTTTATTGTAAATTATAATTGCCATAAAATAAGCATTTTTCCTATACAGTTCCAAGTTTCGTTTGGGTGGATACAATATTAAATTAGTTTTTGTGTTTTTTCTAACAGGGCGACCATTTTCTGGTTCCATTTCAAATATATACAAGTTTTTATGCACAAATATACACATTTCAAAAACATAAAGACAGGGTAATGGTAGGATATTCTTTTTTTTAAATAAAGGTACACAGCTATCAATAAAACCTGCTCCACATAGGGACCTAACACACTTTTTCTGCAATTTAAATGCCCTATCTATATTTACTGAGTTACCCCATATAATAAGTCCATATCGCATCGAAGATGCTACATATCCATGGTAAGCAGCAGTTGCAGCCTCCTCTGAAACTATACTTCGAATCCTGTAAATAGCGTATACAAACCTATCTAATTGTGTGCACAATTTATCTATATGCTCTTTCCAATTAAGATGCTTATCTATATATATGCCTAAGAATTTCGTACAATTAACTTCTGAAATGATTTCATTCTGGAATTCAACTTTTATATCATTTTTTTTGCTATTGTAAGTTTGGAAATTGATAAAATTTGTTTTAGATAAGTTTATTTTTAAGTTACGGTCTTCTAACCATTTTATAACATTTTTCAAAGACTCATTAATACTGTTTGTCAAACAGTCAAGACTTTTGTTCTTTGCAATAATCGTAGTATCATCAGCAAACAAGATGCACTCATTACCGGTCACATTTGGGAGGTCATTAATATAGATAAGGAATAGCAGGGGGCCCAGAATGCTTCCCTGCGGTACGACTACTTCATTTCTTAGATAATCTGACTGATAAGTTTGTTTATAATTATTACTATTTAACATAGAAATTTCAACCGATTGAGTTCTACCTTTAAGATAACTTTCTAGCCATCTGAGCGCGTTACCTCTAACTCCATATCGATCCAGAATGTCCAATAAAATTTCGTGCACTACTAAGTCAAACGCCTTTTGCATGTCAAGAAATAAAACTAGTATTTTGTCCTTATTATTTAAGCAGTCAGTAATAAATTTAATTAAATGAAAACATGCTAAACTGGTCGAAGATTTTTTCTTAAACCCGAATTGGCTTTTGTGAAGTATTGCCATGCGTCTTTTGATGTCATCAACGCAACCACCCCTGTTAAGTATTAGAGAGCCAAGGTATACGTAAGACTGCACCACTTTGCAGCTAGCAATTTCGGTTACTTCTGGCAAGTTATTGTTTGCTCGGTCTACTATCATTATCTGCGTCTTTGTACGATTCTTCACTCACTCGTTCCATTTTGAGAAGTAACTCTTCCATTTGATGCTCACTGCTTGCAAAAAGAGTGGTGTCGTCAGCGTACCGCAAGTTCGCAATCTTATATCCACCGATTGTTTGTAACGTTACGTGTCTTAAGTCTTAATCCCCTTATAGAAATAAGACCTAAGACACGAAACCCGGAGAGCAAAGAGACAAGAGACAAAACTAAGAAATAAATTACACCAGTTTATTAAAAATTAAATATACACAATATAAGAAGATAAAAATTAATAATAAAATAACAATAATAATATTATTTACTAGTGGTCCGCCAGCGGTGATCTTGCACTCGGTAGGTAAAATAGGATTAATCCAGTATTAAACGGAGGTGTGCAAAAATTCAGTTTCATCAAGGTCCAGGTGAAATTATCTGTCAGTAGATGAGGGTATATCACTATGTCCTCTCCTCCTTTGTCTCAGTAAGTGATACTTTAAAGAATATCTTGTAAAAATGATAATTATTTAATTTAATTAAAAAAAAAATTTCAACCATCGGTCACGTACACATCGTGCTCACTAAAATTATTAATTTCTGATGATATCACGGTAAATTGTGATAATTGACACAAATAAAAATATATTTTAAAAACTGAGAAGTGAACCTACATAAATTTTTGTTGGATATTTGGCAAGCATCATAAATATTTTCGTCAAAATCAAAATAGTGAAATTTTATTGACAAGTGAAAATAAACAATTTGAGTTGCGCAGTATTTTCGTTTATGGATCTCCATGGCAACTATACAATCTCCTAGGCGACTATTACCATCTCCATAGAAACTGTCATTTACCGGCTGAGCTATTGACGGAAAAGTAAAAAACCCTGCAAAGAACAACACGAAAACAAGTCCATGAAGATTTTATAATATTATTTTTATATGATTTTTTATTGGTATGCCTATAGATGATTTGAGTGCTAATTCTCAAACTGGAGCTACGGTATCGTCACAGTTAGAAAAATGTCCTCATTGTTGTGAACCACGGTTTTTTAAGGGAAAACGTGGGCTTAATATACACATATCAAAATGCCACAATCAGCGCATTACATCTCAAGTAATTTTGCAAGATTCATCACCATCTCTTAATGATTTAATTGATACCCCAAGCCCCCATGAAAATACACAATCATTTTGGAAACTATTGTCAAAATTAAAATCATCAATTCCCATAGTTAAAAGAATACCCCGAGGAGCCCGATATTCAGTTACATTATCACTCACCAAAGCTGTAAAGGCCGTGGTTGACAACAATGACTTTCAAAGCTGGAAAAACCTATTCTTGTTTTGTTTCAAAACTTTACACGCACCAAAAAGTTCTAAATTATCCCTTACGCAGACAATTAAAAATAATTGCTCAATTCCTTTGGACACAACCATCATCAAAAAATACCCACAACAAGCTTTCGACATAAACCGTAAAATAAAAAACAAAATTTCAGATGGAGATATCAGAGGTGCTGCACAATTATTATTTTCAAGCGATACCTTAGCACCAGAGACGTCAGAAACGCTGCTATCGCTTCAGGCTAAGCATCCGCCTTCAAGGAGTGACATCAACTTGCCAGATGCTCCAAACCAATATAGCGTCACACCCGAGGCGACGGCACAGGATACGCTGGCGGCGATACTGTCCTTTAAGAACGGGTCTGCAGGTGGCCTCGATGGTCTCACACCACAACATCTCAAAGATCTTCTGTGTGGGGCCGGCGGGGAGCACAGGGATACGTTACTTGGACAGTTGACCCGCTTAGTAAACCTTATGTTGTCTGGCCTTGTCTGTGACGATATATTGGATTTGTTATATGGTGCGAATCTATGCGCTTTAAAAAAAAAAGATGGAGGGATACGACCGATTGCTGTCGGTAACACAATTCGCCGCGTCGTGTCAAAAATTTGTTGTAAATATATTCTCGTAGATTTAAGAACATACTTTGAACCAGTACAACTGGGGTTTGGCACACGCGGTGGTTGTGAAGCCGCGGTTCATTCGGCTCGGACGTACATCGCACATGGCGCCGGCGAAGTCCTTTTGAAGGTGGATGTGAAAAACGCATTCAATTCAGTAGATCGGGCCGCCTTGTTGGCTCAAGTGAAAGAAAAAGCACCTTCAATTTTTAATTATGTTTGGCAGAGCTATAAAAAACCCTCAAATTTATTATATAAACAAAATTTAATAAAATCGTGTGTCGGTTGCCAACAAGGTGACCCCCTGGGGCCAGCAATATTCAGCCTAGCCATTCATCCACTCATTGAATCTCTCGCCTCCAAGTTCAATGTGTGGTACCTAGACGATGGAACCTTAGGTGGAAATGCAAACATAGTTTTAAAAGACCTTGAGAATTTAAAATTGAGTTTTTCTTCTATTGGCCTTGATTTAAATTTTGACAAATGCGAATTATATATAAATAAAAGCCTTACAGACGAAAATAAATCTCAGATTATACAAAAATTCAATGAAATAGCCCCAAATATTACAATCCTTAGTGATGATTCGCTCCATCTTCTAGGTGCCCCTCTGAACGAGGATTCAGTGCCCGGTTTTGTTAAAGATAAAATTTCAAAATTCAATCAATCTTCAGAACGCCTGCAAACTATTAATCCACATTTGGCCTACACGCTTATTAAATTCTGTTTGTTTGTTCCTAAATTTACATATGTATTAAGGTGTTGCGACATCTGGAGGCATATTTCGGCATTAAATGATTTGGACAACATTATACAAGATACTTTAAGCAAAATCCTAAATTGTAAATTCGATGACAACAGCTGGGCTCAGGCTTCCCTTCCAGTTCGTTTTGGTGGCCTGGGTATTCGCAAAACATCCGATGTGGCTTTACCAGCTTTCTTGTCATCTGTGCATTCCACTATGACACTATACCATCAAATTATCAGTCCCTCTTTAGGTGAGGCCGAGGTCAGTGGAATGAGCGATGCCAAGATTGCTTGGATATCCATGCTTGGTTCCAATTCTTCTATCCCGACAAAATTGGCTAGTCAGAGGTCATGGGATGACATACTGTGCGGACGGATTCAATTAAACCTTTTGAATTCTGCTTCCGACCCCGCACAGCGTGCTCGTCTTATGGCTTCTGCAGAGCCTGAGTCGGGTTATTGGTTGAATGCGTTACCATCTGAGGCGATTGGTACCCTTCTCGATAGGTCTACTTTTTGTTTGGGGGTCTGTCTGAGAATTGGTGCCCAAATCAATGAAATTCATCGCTGCCGCTGTGGAGTGCAAGTCGATCTTCAGGGTCACCACGGTCTTTCGTGCCCCCGCAGTGCAGGTCGCCTGTCACGCCATGCTGCCCTCAACGATATCATCCGTCGGGCTCTTGTCAGCGTCCATGTACCAGCTGTTTTGGAACCCCCTGGGTTGATACGGGACGATGGCAGGAGACCGGACGGTATGACTTTGTTGCCTTGGAGAAATGGCAGGGCGTTAATATGGGATGCAACGTGTGTTGATACCCTAGCGCCTTGCCATTTATCAGGGTCGGCATCGCAAACAGGTGCTGCTGCAGCCAATGCCGAGAGTTTCAAACGTCGAAAATATTCTGGATTACTGAATGATTATCATTTTATTCCATTCGCCGTTGAAACTCTCGGCACATGGGGCAACGAGGCGCGGGTTTTCTTAAAAGATCTCTCAGCCCGCCTAGTGGAAGTCAGTGGTGATCCTAGGGCTGGCAGCTACCTCGGCCAACGAATTAGCATAGCCATTCAAAGAGGAAATGCTGCCAGTATTTTAGGCACGATACCGCTTTGCGAGAGCGATGAATTTCATGAAATTTTCCATCTTTAGTAGGTATTTATTTAGTTTTATATTTTAATTTAGGTTGTAAATTGTCTATGTAAATATTTTTAATTATTCTTGAATAATTAGTTATCTATTTTAAGAATCTCTCCTTGAATCCTAATTAATAATATTTTTGAGAATCCTTCTCGAATCCTCCATTAGTTCTCCTCACCCAAAAAAAAACATCTTGACAATCAATAAAAAATCCCAATAGACAAATAAACTTAAAAGAAGGATTTTTTAAAAAGAGTTTCAGTTAACATAAAAAGATGAAAACATATAAATTTGAATAAGTAAAATGTCCTAGCCTTACATTAAAAATAAAATTAATGCCTGCGCTATCATTTTAGACAACAAAAGTGTATTAAAATTGTATCATTTAACATAATAATATTTTAAAACTATCCTACCTTCGTACACAAACACATTGAAAATTGATAAATTAAAGAAAAGTTTAAGATAAAATAAAATTTGACAACTCTCAGCTCCGTCGTTGCCATAACAACAACAAAATAAAAACAATAACATAAACCAGAGAAATAAAAATATTATCGACAAATCGCAGAAAAATAATAAAATGGAACTAAACAATGATATATAACCGCAGGAGACTAACATAAAAGGAAATAAATAATAATAAAACGGATTAACAATATTTACAGGTAAGGTTTTATATATTACATGTTACACCGTCTGTCCAATCTTCCAAAGTAATGCGCATTATGAGTTCGGTGTATACATTAAACAGAAGCGGTGATATTATGCATCAAGAACACAACATTTATTCGACTTCAAATCCGATGTACAAAATTATCCCTTTAACAATTCATCCAACCGAAATCCTTCGTCAGCTAAATAAATATTGTAAATACTAAAAGTCTAACTAGTAACGTAGTTAACCCTGGTTTATAGTGGTTAACTTACCCCAAACTAGCTGGATATATTCTAATCCGTTGTTTATTTTATTTACTACTGCACGCTTACCTAGGGTTTATTATGTAGAAAGTTTACTCGGGAGTAAATTCGTTTTTGCCTTCATCACTTGAAACACGTACAAACGTTTTACGTTACTTTGATGTGAATGTTTTGTTAGTATGTTCAGTTGAGCAGCAACTTCATTTATATGTTTTCCCTTTTTGTGACATACATTTTTGGTCACTTTTTATGTTAAAATATATGTTAAAGAATACAATTGCATGGTTGTATACAGTTGTTATTATTAATAATAATAATAATAATTCTTTATTCAGAAAAAGTGTACCGATTTACAAAATATGGTCTGCTGCACCTGAACTAGGCTCATCACCTGTATCTCAGGTTACAGCTTTCGTTTCCGATTTCCATTAAAGGTTAAGGTAACATAATTGTATTTATAAAGAATTATAAAGTAGAAAACATTTAGACAAAGTCTCAAAAAATATTGTTATTGATACATTTAAATCAATTAAGTTATAAAATTTATTAATTTTTAAAGCAATAACAGAAAATACAAATTAAAATAGACTAGACTAAATTTACAAAATGTTCTCTTCAGAAATAGGATGCGAAAGAAAACAAAACAAACTGTCTGTCTATATGTGGTTAGTGTAGTTATGATCCTCTCTTTGTGTAAATGTAAATGAAAATGTAATTTGCTAATGTATGTTAAATAGAGAGGGTGTGTGTGATGTGTTTTGTGTGTGAAAAATCTTAGGTACATACTAATTAAAGATTATAATATTGTAAAAAATATAAAAAATAATTAATAAATGAAATATTTATAGCTAAATAAACCCATTCATCTTATTGATTCACTACGTAAGAGTTTTAAGTAGAAATTCCGTTTCGTCATAGTTAAGACATTGTATTCAATTACTTGTATCATTAAGGTCGGATGAATGGAAGTGAATTGGTAACATAGATATATAGAGCAAATTTAAATTAAATAGAGAATGTGCTCATAAAGGAAGTGTCTGAAGTATGAAGTAAAGGGCATGTATGAAAAGATTACTGAATGTAAATTAAGTATTTGCCATGAGCAAACGTTCTGTTACCACAATGGGAACAAATGGCGTACAGAAACACAAGTATGTTGTGATTTTGTCAACTTTTCGATTTAGATTGAGTATCTATTTTAATCAGACAAACCAGGTTGTTTACCTGAAAATATACTATTATAGATTGGGTAAATCGGGTCTTCGGGGATAAACGGCGTGAACGTTTATGTTTATGTTAATGATAACTTTATTTTTAAAAGTATTCCATTGAAATGTTTATTGCTTTGATACCCCAAAAACGGTAGTCAGTGGACGGAAATATATAAATGTTTGGTTATATTGCCATGCTATAACTTAATTATTTTTTTTACAGCAATCAAAAAGATAAGCGAATCTAGTCACCGATCAACTCGGCTACGCACGTCATCAATCAAATGTATCCAGATCTGCGAGGCAGGAATGGAGTGTTGTTTGTAACAGATGATCGATACCGATTTAGGTCATTTTTTAACTAAAACCACGATTAATACCTTTTAAATAGTCACTCTTAGTAATAGTACCTAGTAAACGAGATATGTAGAGCCAATGTGGATAGTGTTGTTAGAAGTGGACAACCACGCATGACAAATGAAGAATTGAATAATTTTTCTTGTTTACTTTTGTTTTCTAGCTTTGAGAATTGAATAATGTGTTGTTTTTTTTTTCTCTATTAATGTTATTTTTCCATGTTCTGTACAGCGAATAAATGTCTCTCTTTCTCTTTCTTTCTCTTTCAATTGAAAACGTTCTTAGACAGGCGTGAGCTTGTATGAGAAGAACAATGTTTAGGAAAAATCTAAAGGGAATTGTCAGGAACTTGCAAGGTGGCGATTGATACTCTCTGCCTCCCCCAATGGGTATATTGGACGTTTAAGTATGTAAACGAGGGCACACAATGTTAAGACAGTAGGGTTTATTCAACTTTATTTAGTAAAGTTCGTTAACTGAAAGTTTTTCGTTTGTGTTTTAACTTATTTTTTTATATTTTTCTAGTTTGTTGTATAAGTTGTTTTGGTCTGTTTTAAATATATTTTACGTATTGTATGTATCCTCAAGAGGAAAATAATCATTTTTCTTTCTGTCTTTCTTTAATTAAGTAACCTTACATTCAAAACAAATTTTATATTTAAACCTTTATACGTCATTACACAAATCAAAAATTATACGAATAGATTAGTATTTTCCTAGCTTAGAGATACATTTGCAACCCGATTAATGAACTCCTGTGAGTAAGACTCACAACAAAGTAGGTAAGGACGAGACAATGAAACGATATTGTTCAGTTTAATTGAGATCAGACAAGGACATATAGCAAGGCATTAATATTGAGTTAACTTCAGACCATTGCTGTGTAGTGTCGGCTTAGAATAGCACTACCCCATTTCTTCCGGTGGGTGTACGTAAGAGGCGACTAACCATAATGTTCAGACCATAATATAACATAACATATACTCACGGCTATAAATCCCTAGAAGGAGTAGCCAGAGGTAAGGAATTAGAAATTCCTTAGCCACTTTTGGAAAATTGAGTGGGGAAATGATAATAAAGTAAAGGTTGTTGGTGATGGGTCTCCAACAGCATCGCCCAAAAATCCCTTAAAAGCCACAATACCGTTAGTAACCTCTTACGTACACCCATCGGTAGAAACGGGGTAGTGCTATTCTAAGCCGACACTACATGGCAATATAAGCCGGCACTACACAGCAAAGCCAACACTACACGGCAAATATAATACATACATTACTCACGGCCATAAATCCCGAAAAGGGGTAGCCAGAGCTTCAGAGCTAGAAATTTCTCAGCCACATTTTGAAGTTGATAGGGGACAAGATGGTAGGAATAAAGTATCGTAGGTGATGGGTCTCGAATCGCATCGCCAAAAAAACAATTTAAGAAGCCCCAATACCCTTAGTCGCCTCTTACGACACGTGTGGATAGAAAGGGGTAATTACATTCTATACCGGCACTACACGTCGCGGTAGTTAAGTATTCTCTTGACTCAGAGGTACATTTACCCGATAAATGAACTCATGTGAGTAGGACGCTCAACAAAGTAGGTAAGGACGAGACAATGAAAGGATATTGTTCAGTTCAATTGGGTTCAGACAAGGACATATAGCAAGGCATTAACATTGAGTGAACTTCAGGGGTGGGAGAAATAAAGCTATTTGGTTGACTATTGTAATAATACGTGTTGTTAAGTGAATCTTCCAATTAATAAGTCATAAACATGCCATGTGGTGCCGGTTTAGAATGTCACTACCCTTTTCTACTCATGGGTGTCTTAAGAGGCGATTAAGGGTATGAGAATTTATTAAGTGGTTTTTTGGTGATGCGGTCGGAGACCCATCACCAACGATACTTTATTTCTAACATCATGTCCCCTATCAACTTCCATATGTGGCTGAGGAGTTTCTAGCTGAAGCTCTGGCTACCCCTTTTCAGGATTCATGGCCGTGAGTATATGTATGTATTTACGTATGTAAATCACACACTGCATATGTAAAATTTAAGTGTAGTATAAATAATCTTATAAGTTGTTTGCATGTTTTGAATCATGAAGGTTTATTATAACTGTGTTGAAAAGAAGTATACAAAGGTTGTTGAAGCATTACCAGATTTTGCACATACATATACTCACGCCATTATTTCTCTAGGCAAAGAATATCGATCGCCAATTTGTACGATCCTGGCAAACCTCTCTAGCTTCGTTTCCATCCATCAATATTTTCATACATGCTCTTTTATTCTTCGTACTTCGGACGCCCGCTGTTTTGAGGAAACTCTCTATTTGATCTAATTGTGTCCTCCGTCGTCTTCCTTTATTAAAATATACCTCCACATTGATTCTATAAATCTCTTTTCCAAATTTACTGTCATACATCCTTTCTTTGGGCATATATTTTAAAGTTTATTGCTTACAAAAATCAAAGAATCAATCTTTATTCATAACTTTATAAAAAGTAAATTTCGATTTTGGAAAATGATAACATACTTTATTTCAAAACCTAGGTTGGTTGCAAAAGTTAATTAAAATAATAGTTACCAAATTTTAAAATTATATATACTTGCATCATTATATACAAGCTTTCCGCCCACAGCTTCGCCCGCGTGAAATTCAGTTATACTGCAGTATAATTTCGTATCATTAGGCTTCTAAATGAACATGTTTACACACACACAGTGTCATCTCCAATCCATTCAGCAAACAAACCATATTTTTGGTATCCCTCGAGGACATCATTTTTTTTTTCGGGATGAAAAGTACCCTATTACTGATTTAATTCGAACGTCTGAAAAATTTCAAAGCAATCGGTTAAGTTGTTACGGCGCGATAGCGGAACAAACAAACAAACAAACAACCTCGCTTTCCGATTCAGCAGGTTTTAGAAAGGATTATTTCTAACCACCATTTAAAATGTAAAAACACTTTGCTATTAGATTGCTGAACATGACTAACTTCAAGACGTTCATAAATAAAAGATGTTATTAAAGGAAAGAAAAATTTCGACACTGGCGGGGTTCCACACTACTTGAACGTGTAAAAAAGAAACAAAGGATAGAGAAATTTCGCGCTGGATGCCAACTGACACTGTAGCTCAGTTGGCAGAGCGACGGGGGCGTATACCCGAAGGTCGCGGGTTCGAACCCCGCCAGTGTCGAAATTTTTCTTTCCTTTAATAACATCTTTTATTTATGAGTAATAATCCCCACATGAGGAATTCATGTCAAAAAACATTAAATTTCAAGACGTTCTGCTTGTATATCATAGTATGGTTATGTAATGCACTGCGAGTTTGGTTTCTCTGTCTCGGTTATATTGCCCAACTTATGACTAGCCATCAAGGAAGTTATAAGTACGACCGTACTCTGTATTTTCCGTTCAGTTCGCCTCAAACATACTGTTCATATGATATTTACCCTTAGATATTTCGAGGTTTATTTTAGTAAACTCGTTGATTTAGTTGCGTCATTTAAAAAAATATATGAATTAGCTGATGTTATATATTAAGTAATTATTTGGTAACCTAAATATACAGCACAAACTTCCAAATCAGGTAAAGTTAATTATGAGGCATGACAAAAATATTGATTTACTTAATATGTTTCATTTAAAAATGATTTTACTTTTTATGTTTATAAATGTAGTTGTAAGTTTATTTTTGCAGTTTCGAATAAACGTTTTCTTTCTTCCTAAACGAGGATTCACACGACGGGGTAGTGTCTGCTTACAATATGAATGATCAATTTCTTCTCGTTAGTCTCGTACGAAGTACAAAAGGACTTTTGTGTCGAAATATTTTTTTTATTTCTTGTTATTTGGCTTATTTCCTTGGGATTTGAAGTCGTGATTAAATTAAGGTAGGCATGTGGATTCATACTTAAGCAAAATTGAAAGATCTGTGGATGTAACGCTGCAAAAGAAACTGAAAGGCTGAGAAAGGAGGTGGACTGGAGTCTGAACTTGGACCAGTATATATTTAGAATCTTATTAATCGTGAATTTATTTACAGCGAGAAACACTAGACAAACCCACGTAACTGAATTATACTTAGTTCTTTAATCATTGCAAACCTAAAAAGTGGTAGAAAAAAAATGATGGCGTAGGCAAATTGGCTATGAAATATGCTGAGATGTCTCATACAACCCTAACATCTGTAACGTTGTACATATTTACAACGGTTTACATCTAATCTTATACTCAATTATTCGCGGAGCACTAAGTGAACGAGGCAAGTTTCACTAGTTTTGACCGACAGCATCGAAGCGAGATGTGGTGGGGAGCGTAACGGCAGCGCGTGCACTCTCTGTCATTCAAAACAAAAGATTAGGTTCGGCTGAGACGATTGACCTCATAGCCTTACATCGCTACTACCGTTAGAACATTTTAATTTCGTGTTCTCCATTAAATGGTTACTATAAGATTGAGATAATATAATCTGTACAGGATTTCTAGTGCCTGTTGTTATAAATTACGTATCTTCAACCCCAAACTGGGGTTCATCTTGAGGATTTGAACAGAATTCATTTTATCAGTCGACCCCTTCCTTGAACCATCTGGACGTTGCGGCTACTGTTACCAACCGACCGGCCCTTCGGACTACACCAATACAGGGAAGGAACATTATATAGGTTAAGATAGATAGGCTTAATGAACCACCTTTTTTTTATTAATATAAATTTTGTTGGCTACCTACCGTTGTTTTTTTTTTCTACCGGTAGGGACGCTACAGTGGCGCCCATAGCGTGGTTAGTCTATCTTGGCCTATACTTAAGTAGATAATTGCATGTGTGTTTCTCTGTTAAACGTTTTTTGGTTTTGCTTAGCAACTTTTGTGTAAGTGGTATAGTGTTCTTTACTGTAGCGTCCCTACCGGTAGAAAAAAAAAACAACGGTAGGTAGCCAACAAAATTTATATCTATACTTATAATAAATCTGTAGAGAGGTCAATTCTGTACATGAAATATATTTTCAAAATAACCATCAGGTGGTGATAAGGGATCGATACTGATGCCAAAAATGCAATCAGTAAAATTTTTGTCTGTCTGTCTGTCTGTCTGTCTGTCTGTCTGTCTGTCTGTCTGTCTGTCTGTCTGTCTGTCGGTTTGTATGTTCCTTATGGAAACAAAAACTACACGACGGATTTTAACGAAACTTGGTACAATTATTCTTCATATACCTGCGCAGGTTTTTGTTTACTTTCCAGCAGAGTAGTAAAGGGGAATTTTGGGTAATTTTGGGAAAACGGGAGAAGTTACTCCATTTTTTAAGCTTCCGTCGCGTGTGCAGCCTCAATGGTTAAACTTACATAGAAATCAAGTGTGACGGAAATATTCTTCATAAAATTATCAAAAAAAAAATCCTTGGCAGTTTATGTCTATCTTTTACGGTTGGCTCACAATAACACGTGTAATTCCTGATAGCTTAGCAGTTCGGATCATTCTGATTATATTTGTTTACTCTTACATTTGTAAACGTGTCACTTATCCCAAATTTAAAAAAGGTAACATTATTACCTATTCAATAAAAAAAGAATCATAGAAATCGGTAGACAAACACCGAAATTATACATAAAATAAGCCATCGCGCCCGTGATCAAAACCAAATCTTTACTAATTTACATATAACATACTAGATGGCGCGAGTAGTTGCATCCTAAATCACGTAATGATTTATTTTTTAGATTGTTATTTCATAGCGTTTTATTTAAAAATTTGCTATTAAACGGAAATACTGAACCGTTCATCAAAGCGCATTTAAAATCACCAAACTACACTGTTTAGGGAGTGCTATAAATTTAATAAATTTAAAACATTGCGCTGAATTTCACAATGCTTGAGCAGTGACTGAAGAAAGAAACCCCAGATATTTAAAAAAACAACGCTACCCGTGCGAAGCTGGGACGATCCACTAGTTAATAAAAAAAAGGTGGTTCATTAAGCCTATCTATCTTAACCTATATAATGTTCCTTCCCTGTATTGGTGTAGTCCGAAGGGCCGGTCGGTTGGTAACAGTAGCCGCAACGTCCAGATGGTTCAAGGAAGGGGTCGACTGATAAAATGAATTCTGTTCAAATCCTCAAGATGAACCCCAGTTTGGGGTTGAAGATACGTAATTTATAACAACAGGCACTAGAAATCCTGTACAGATTATATTATCTCAATCTTATAGTAACCATTTAATGGAGAACACGAAATTAAAATGTTCTAACGGTAGTAGCGATGTAAGGCTATGAGGTCAATCGTCTCAGCCGAACCTAATCTTTTGTTTTGAATGACAGAGAGTGCACGCGCTGCCGTTACGCTCCCCACCACATCTCGCTTCGATGCTGTCGGTCAAAACTAGTGAAACTTGCCTCGTTCACTTAGTGCTCCGCGAATAATTGAGTATAAGATTAGATGTAAACCGTTGTAAATATGTACAACGTTACACATCTTTAATTAATTTTAGATAATATCAATGAAAAAATAATATTTTAGAATATGTTATGTATTAAAAAGAAGTTCTTATATTTAATTTAGGGATGATAAGGTCACCATAATTAAGCCTTTATATCAAATAAAAATTCGTGGATATTAAACTTTAGATTTGTTATTCATGAAAAAAGCTACCTCATTGTTTTCATTTCAGAATTAAATAAATATTTACAAGGAAAATTATTGGAATCTAAATATAAAATATTCAGCCGCCACTCACGTGCTACTAAGGCGCGGATTATAAAGGTACCCGGATTATATAGGTGCTCCGTAATTGTAATGTTAGGTGTTGCGCCTAATGGAATATTCAAGAGGATTTATTTAGTATTTTTTTCATATACAGACCATGTACCGTTTTGAATTGATAAATTTATTTATGCATTTATAGAATAGGGAGAATATGTTTTACCTGTAATGTAAATGGGAATTATACAGTTCATACGTACGTACTTACCTGTTTACCCAACGTCATGGAATACCTTAAATTACACAGAAATAGATAGGTTTATTTTTTGCCGATCTAAACCAAAACAAGAAGTATATCTAATCTTTAATATCCACATTACTTTTGTATAATAATAATAAACACTTTATTGCATACAAATACACAACGCACAAACAGTTTTTAAAAATAACAAAACAGTCAATGTACACAAAGGCGGACTTATCGCCTTAACGCGATTTCTTCCAGTCAACCTTTATGGTGAGTGATTGTTTTTTCGTGAAATGATAAAGAAAGCGACCAAGAACGTATCGACTCACCCACTTAATACGGCAACAATATCTATACAAATGTAAAAATCTTGCAACCGTTACAGCTCAGTGTGTAGAACACCGACCATGGTACATACAATGAGGGTTGTAATCCTGGGTCGGGCCTACACCGATGTGTCTTTTCTAGTCATATGTTTGGTTAATTTATCATGGTTGTCAACGGTGAGTTAAAACATCGGGAGGAAACCCTTGTGACTAAATTGTACTTAGTCATGTGACAGTGAATTCGTACAAAACGGCGATAGGCCTGCCCCCTATCACGTGAGTATACTGTCCAAGTTAAACGTACACTGAACACTAGGTGATAATGTCATGTGCTGTTCAGAAGTATTAGTACCTTTACTAACCCCTTCGAGGGAATGAGGCGTGAACATTTGAGTTGAGTTGAGAAATGTAAAAAAATAAGACCCCAACATAATAAAAAATATTTTATATGTTTTTCATATAATATTTGTTATTATATATTATTTTAATGTTTTAAAGTCATTATTAAGATACGTTTATAATTCGAAAAGACAACCTGATAGAGGTTCGCCCTCGGGAACATAATCGTACAAAATAAAATCAGGAAATTAATGTGTCAATTATTTTGTGACCCATGTCTTTGCCTTTCGGTGAAAAAAAAAACATAACAAAAAGTATTGTCTAAGCCAATTTAGAAGAAATAACACAAGTGCGAAAATGCGAACAAATATAAATGATTGAATGTAAATCCCTGATCTTAATGAAAAATCTGAATTACTTTTGGCAAAATAGTCTTATTCTACTTTTAAGTGGCGACATAGTCTACTATCTAAACTACTGTAAGATACAAAAAGTAAGTACTTAACCATTCATTAATATCTCAGCACCAATGTCCAGTGACGGAATTAATCCTTTCTCATAGATATCCTATATGGCAAAGCTTGTGTTTATTCAACGGATAAGTTAAGATTACACTATGTGATGTTTACAGATTTGTGTGACAGGCCACACTAGGCCGAAGTGAAATGGGCTATGGCCAAATCAACTCCTTTTCTTTTAAGGTAGGCTCCAGGTTGTGATTCTTTAAAATGGAGTTTTTTTTACTAACGTCTACGCAGTACACTTTAACGTAAAGCTGTCTGTGTGATCTATACATATAATAAATCTGTAGAAAAGTCATTTTTGTACATTGAAGAAATTGAAAAAAAATAGCCAGCGTGTGAACAGATAAGTAACAGAACCCATTTCCATCATTTTTTCAATTTTTGTCTGTTTGTCTGTTTGTCTGTTTATATGTTTGTTTGTGCGCACAAAACGTAAAATGTACGAATTCAATGCGGAAAATGTTTATATACAAAAATTATACGTAACTTGAGGTATAACTTAGTTTTTGTTTCATCGAAATCGGTTCACTCTATCAAAAGATATGATTAATTTTGTGAGTTCAAGAAGAAAAATATTACGTTACGCAATTCTGTATAGTACTTGCAACGACATCTTAAGTCTAAATATAGAACTAATGTTGATAGTTGGAATCCAAAGTCCGATAGATGGCGTTGTGCAAAAATAAAATAAAGAACCAAAATAAAATAAAGCAAAAATAAAATTTGCATTTTTTTAGCCCCTTTAACCCCTTATTTAAAGTCGGTTAAAGTAATAGAAGCTACAGGAAACAAGCAAGACGAAATTAATACAAGCTGCCAATGTCAAGTAAATTCGCCGACTATGAAAATAACTAAAATACTTTTAAATATTATCTTTACTTAGTTTCTTAAATTAGCCTTATTAATATTAATATATTATGTAAATAGTCTGCCTATTAATAAATCCAATTTGGTGATCAGAATTTTGAAATTCTTAGCCATTCTTCAAATGCACGTCACTTCACAACCAGTTTTCGTGAACGTTTATAATAAAAAACTGAATTTTGGTCTACATTAAACACCAAACCTCTCTGGCTTCGTTTACATCCATCAATCTTTTCATACATGCTCTTTTATTCTTCATACTGCGGACACCTGCCTTTTTGAGCACGTTTTCTATTTGATCCAAATGTGTCCTCCGAGGTCGTCCTTTACTAACATTACCTTCTACATTGGCGATAAAAAAAGTGTAAAGTACAAAGTGGCGATCGATAGTCTCTGCCTACCCCAATGGGAACTAACGGCGTGAGAATATGTATTATGTATGTATTAAACACCAGAAACATAAGACATCTTTTAAGTTCTACTTTTTCAAACACTAAAATGATGTAGTGACCTTAGTGACTAACCTTTATTTAGTTATATTTGCATATTATACATACATATACTCACGACTATAAATCCCTAGAAGGGGTAGCCAGAGCTAAGGAATTAGAAATTCCTCAGCCACTTTTGGAAAATTGAGTGGGGAAAAGATGGTAAAATAAAGGTTGTTGGTGATGGGTCTCCAACCGCATCGCCCAAAAATCCCTTAAAAACCCCCAATACCGTTGGTCGCCTCTTACGTACATCCACCGGAAGAAATGGGGTAGTGCTATTCTAAGCCGACACTACACAGCTACTACAGTGCATATTATGCCACTGATAAATCGATTTAATTCAATGTATTATCATAGTACAACCAACAACCGTAAACCCTAATAATAGTAAAGTACCTTTTTTGAGCGGTTTTATTTAGCTTACCCCGTTTGTTTTATTCTTTCTTGAGTGAAATTTAGTAATTTAAATTTCACCCCCTTCCTGACAACCGGTTAATATTTCTTTTCGGAAGGAAAAGACGTGATGAGCTCGAAGCAAAGAGTGATGAGCTCAAGGCCCGACCACCTGCGGCCATCAATAATAACTACATATACATTGGAGGGTTACTGATTTTTCAACATACGTCATAGAACATTTGTCGGAAATATTGGCGAGGTCAGTCACATGAGAGCACATGAACACACTCTTAATAGCCGGATACCAGAAGTTGCTGTGGCCGAAATCGGGCGGGATTGATATATGATCTATATGCAAAAATCCGAAGTGTTAAAAACAAAAGGGCTTTATAAATATATTGATGCATTATGCAGCTCTGCTAGGATCGTACAAGGTAGCGATCCATAATCTTTGGCTAACCCTGTAACTGTATCTAAATAAACACTAATTCAAATGAGATACATACAGTTACGACCTTTTATTATTTCAACTGGATAATGGCTACTGTAATTAATTAAATATCATTATAAAATACTCAATAGTTCCTACATCACAATAAGTGTCCGCATTAGATTTCATTGGTTCTTTATTTTATTTCAAAAAGGTGATATACTCTTAACTAAACGACGTTTTTTTGTTCTCGACAATCACGCGAACGAAGTCGCGGGCACAGCTAGTTATTTAATAAAATTTAATATCATGTTACTCATGGTGTTGATTTATACTTAAATTATATTTGAATTTAAACCTTCATCCTTTCCTGAACTCAAATCTCCCCTTCTCAACGTGGGATGGAACAAGACCTTTAGGGATTATAAAGGGACTACGTCTTAGTTGGACCCTAGCGTTCGAGTGTATTCTATTATATTGTCGGTTTCTTAAGTCTTTGATCTGATCTTTAATTGTCTTAAAACCAACACCTCTCTTTGTACTTGAATTAGCATCTTAATTTAAATTATATAGTGTTTTCTGTTAACCTAGATGAAGATAGACCATGATGCTCCACTCAGAAATGTTAAAGCGCTTTATTCGGCGTACATTTCCTTGTATGTAACATGCATATAGTTATTCATCTTTGGAATCCTAAGAAGCTAAGCGTCAGAATTATAGATGATTCGTGTGCCAGATTTGAAAGAAATGGTGTCTAGTAATTACTTTGTGCCCATCACCTATAGAAAGGTTCCGGACTATTTAGATTTCATAGTATATTATAATTAAAACAACTATTGATTTCCGGATATTTTAATGAACGTCAGGCTTTACAAACAATGTAATAACACGCGATTAAAATATCCGAAAATCTATAGTTGTTTAAATTATAATGTGCAATCGTGAAAACCTTAGAAAATACTATCATTGTACATATCGATTTTAGCGATAAGACCGCCGATTGTACCTCACTGTAAACTGTTTGATTATATTTTATTGTAAATTTGTGTTTGATGTGCAATAAAGAATAATTCTATTCTATATAAGACGGATGCGTTTGGGTAGTGATTATGAAATTACTCATTTTGCTATTTACATACCGTTGTTTGAATTGGTGGGATATTAATATTAATTCTGAATATTAATTTGATTGTTTGATAACATATAAGTAATAAATTAATGAATGAATAGAATATACACAAATTACAGCTACAGATTTACAGCTTTTTAGCTGTGTAGTGTCGGCTTGGAATAGCACTACCCCATTCCATCCGGTGGGTGTACGTAAGAGGAGACTAACGGACTTGAGGCTTTTTGGGCGATGCGGTTGGAGACCCATCACCATCAACAATCAACAATCACAACATCAACAATCTTTATTCTACCATCTTTTCCCCTCTCAACTTCCAAAAGTGGCTGAGGTATTTCTAATTTCTCAGCTCTGGCTACCCCTTTTAAGGATTTATAGACGTGCGTATATGTATGTATGTATGTATGATTTACAGCTTAACACATTTGGTACCGCTTTACATTTATTGTAAACCCATCACTGGTCATAAAAAATATATTATATCACATATCCACCGTATTTGCTGCGTAGTGTCGGCTTAGAATAGCACTATTATTACATTTCTTCCGGTGGGTGTACGTAAGAGGCGACTAACGGTATTAGGGATTTTCGGGCGATGTGGTTGAAGACCCATCACCAACACCTTTATTTTACCATCTTTTCCCCATACAACTTCCAAAATTGGCTAAGGAATTTCTAATTCCTTAGCTCTGGCTACCACATCTAGGGATTTATAACCGTGAGTATATGTATGTATCCACCGTATTCATTTTCGAGAAGCATGTTAAAATCTGAAATGAAATAATATGGATGTATTCATAAAAACAAAACAAAAAAACTTGGATAGTGGAAAGTGAACATTAATATTAATTAATTAATTAACTAATATTATATGATTTGCCTAATAAGCTACCAATGGTGTGATTATATTTATTTAATTTACCATACCTACAACTTAAGAATACATTTGAAATATGAAAAAAATCCTTACCTTTTCTAGATCACTTGATATGTAGTTTCAAACGATAAAACTACCATTCTGCGTGTCTACCCGGCTGAATATAATAACGTTTTGAAGCTCACTGAATACTCTCTTCTAGAGATTTTATACAAAACTGAGAAAACGCAGGAATATTATGTTTTAAACTACGTCTTTTGTTCAAGAATATTGAATATCCAGACGATTTTATCTATTTGCATTAGCCACCTACAAAAATGAATATGCTTTCGATAAAAATCGTCTTCAGTTTTATGGTCTTTCTCACTGATCGTCAGAAACAAACGGTTTTGTTTTTATTTTCTGTTACTATTCCTTTTCTCTTCATATTGCATAGCCAGTTAGACAGTGTATCATATTCAATTAAGAAGTTCAAATCAATCTATATTTTAGCCTTTTATATAGCACACAATAATAGTAGCTGTGTAATGTCGGCTTAGAATAGCACTACCCCATTTCTTCCGGTGGGTGTACGCAAGAGGCGACTAACGGACTTGGGACTTTTTAAGGGATTTTTGGGCGATGTGGTTGGAGACCCATCACCAACAACCTTTATTCTACTATCTTTTCCTCGCTCAACTTCCAAAAGTGGCTGAGGAATTTCTAATTCCTTAGCTCTGGCTACCCCATCTAGGGATTTATAGCCGTGAGTATATTTATGTATGTATCCACCGTATTAATTTTCGAGAAACATGTTAAAATCTGAAATGAAATAATATAACTTTTTAGCACGACTGAACTCGAACAATTGCGACGCGAGGCTGTTCCCCCGCTAGACGAAGAGCCACCTTTGCAGGTTCTCCCTCCAGTCCCTGAACGGGAAGTATGGAGGGAGCCAATTGCTAACCTGCCGGATGTGGGTGGTGTGGAAAGCGATTGGGAAACAGTCTCCCTGGATTTGGATTTGGTGAGGAGCGCACTCGAAGGGACGATCCTGGAATATCACCAAGTGCCTCTCGAAAGGAGGCTAAGGCTACCCCGAGTTCCTCTCAGCATCAAGGTTCGGGATGTCGTTGAGGCCGTCAATAACACGCTGCCCTCATTTTAAGAGAGCAGCATGGACCTTTGGGATACGGACTCAATTCTCTTTGGCGCCGCGACGACAGTTTGTCAATTTGTCGGCGTCAGGATGCCGCCAACAAGAGCTGGTGGCTCCCGCCAGGCTGGCAGTACTAGTCCCAGGACTAGAACTAGACCAGCCTGGATGAGGCGGATTGAAAGCCGTATCACAAGGGCCAGGGTCCTCATCGGCAAACTGACCAGCTTCAGATCAGTATGTATGTATGTACAATAATAGTCAGCTTATGCGTAACTACTAAATTTATTATAGAGTTTGCCACTCAGATACCTACATTACAGAACCTTCAGGGTAAAAAATATTATCATTTGTAAAACTACAAAATCACTTCAAACAACAACATTCACAAGATTTATTAATAGTTATGGGTCCATTTTGAATCATTGCATGCTATTTGAAATGTTTTAGCGGTATAAATATTTAAAATTATAGATTACCAACAACTCACATAACACTAGTTACAAAATTTTATACTCGTATTAATATAAATAGGTTCCTAAAACTATATTCGAAACAAAAAACTATTTTCTTTAGTTGTCTTTTTCCGGCTGAAAATCAATGTTTCCTTTATCGCATTGCTACATGATCTGAACAAGAAGTGAGTGTATACTTTGAATATAAGGTTTCTGGAAGTGCCACTTTTTAGTTGGAAAGAGTCCAACAAAATTTATATTCTACTATCACACGTCTTCTATTGATATAGAGTTACTAAAAGTATGAAATGGGATTATTAAATATCTGATATGTTTTGTTTTAGTCTCTTTTATTGGTGTTTGATCGTTTATACAATGTAATACACTATACATGTATACATACACTCACGGCTATAAATCCCGAGAAGGGTTAGTCAGAGCTTCGATATAAACAATTTTTCAGCCACTTTTGGAAGTTGTGTGAGGATAAGATTGTAAAACAAAGGATTTTGGTGATGGGTCTCACACCGCATCGCTCAAAAATCACTTTAAAAGCCCTAATACCCTTAGCCGCCTTTTACGAACACCCGCGGGAAGATGTTGGGTAGTTCTATTCTAAGCTGACACTACACAGCTATACCATCTCTTGTAAATGTATGTCGCACCAGGTGACTAACGGAAATGGGCCATGTATCATCACAAGTCTTCATTACCTGACTGTTACAGAAGAATATTTTTACGGATGTACGTTTATATGTATCGCGCATCTTGTTCGTTCAAAATATTATTTTTAAATTCATGAAGGAGATTCAGTGGTTCAAATAGCGATCTTTTCGATCATTGGGCCAAAGATGCCGCACTCCATACAAATTCAACGCACAAAACTGGCTCGCGAGAATGACAAGACTGTTTGACAATTAAATATTTATTTTTCTACATTATCGACTTTACCGCATTCTTTTAAAACCTATTAGTTATTGCAAGATTTAGCAAGCGACTGTCAGTGAAACAGTGGTTATTATAGAAAGAAGCACTGTTTGCCCGGGCCATTTTTCGTGCTTTGTATATTTGTATCTTTGGTAAATATGTTCGAAGAGCGATCTTCATAAAAAGTTAAAATATAAAAACAAATCGTAGTTTTGTATTATATTATTTGTATTATGATAACCAAAATCTATACATATAATAAATCTGTAGAAAAGTCATTTTTGTACATTGAAGAAATTGAAAAAAAAAATAGCCAGCGTGTGAACAGATAAGTAACAGAACCCATTTCCATCATTTTTAAATTTTTTGTCTGTTTGTCTGTTTGTCTGTTTATATGTTTGTTTGTGCGCGCAAAACGTAAAATCTACGAATTTAATGCTGAAAATGTTTATATACAAAAATTATACGTAACTTGAGGTATAACTTAGTTTTTGTTTCATCGAAATCGGTTCACTCTATCAAAAGATATGATTAATTTTGTGAGTTCAAGAAGAAAAATATTACGTTACGCAATTCAGTATAGTACTTGCAACGACATCTTAAGTCTAAATATAGAACTAATGTTGATAGTTGGAATCCAAAGTCCGATAGATGGCGTTGTGCAAAAATAAAATAAAGAACCAAAATAAAATAAAGCAAAAATAAAATTTGCATTTTTTTAGCCCCTTTAACCCCTTATTTTAAAGTCGGTTAAAGTAATAGAAGCTACAGGAAACAAGCTAGGCGAAATTAATACAAGCTGCCAATATCAAGTGAATTCGCCGACTATGAAAATAACTGAAATGCTTTTAAATATTATCTTTACTTAGTTTCTTAAATTAGGCTTATTAATATTAATATATTATGTAAATAGTCTGCCTATTAATAAATCCAATTTGGTGAGCATAATTTTGAAATTCTTAGCCATTCTTCAAATGCACGTCACTTCACAACCAGTTTTCGTGAACGTTTATAATAAAAAACTGAATTTTGGTCTACATTAAACACCAAACCTCTCTGGCTTCGTTTACATCCATCAATCTTTTCATACATGCTCTTTTATTCTTCATACTGCGGACACCTGCCTTTTTGAGCACGTTTTCTATTTGATCCAAATCTGTCCTCCGAGGTCGTCCTCTACTAACATTACCTTCCACATTGGCGATAAAAAAAGTGTCAAGTACAAAGTGGCGATCGATAGTCTCTGCCTACCCCAATGGAAACTAACGGCGTGAGAATATGTATGTATGTATGTATTAAACACCAGAAACATAAGACATCTTTTAAGTTCTACTTTTTTTAACACTAAAATGATGTAGTGACCTTAGTGACTAACCTTAATTTAGTTATATTTGCATATTATACATACATACATATACTCACGACTATAAATCCCTAGAAGGGGTAGCCTGAGCTAAGGAATTAGAAATTCCTCAGCCACTTTTGGAAAATTGAGTGGGGAAAAGATGGTAAAATAAAGGTTGTTGGTAATGGGTCTCCAACCGCATCGCCCAAAAATCCCTTAAAAACCCCCAATACCGTTAGTCGCCTCTTACGTACATCCACCGGAAGAAATGGGGTAGTGCTATTCTAAGCCGACACTACACAGCTACTACAGTGCATATTATGCCACTGATAAATCGATTTAATTCAATGTATTATCATAGTACAACCAACAACCGTAAACCCTAATAATAGTAAAGTACCTTTTTTGAGCGGTTTTATTTAGCTTACCCCGTTTGTTTTATTCTTTCTTGAGTGAAATTTAGTAATTTAGTTTTCACCCCCTTCCTGTCAACCGGTTAATATTTCTTTTCGGAAGGAAAAGACGTGATGAGCTCGAAGCAAAGAGTGATGAGCTCAAGGCCCGACCACCTGCGGCCATCAATAATAACTACCTATATATTGGAGGGGTACTGATTTTTCAACATACGTCATAGAACATTTGTCGGAAAGATTGGCTATGTCAGTCACATGAGAGCACATGAACACACTCTTAATAGCCGGATACCAGAACTTGCTGTGGCCGAAATCGGGCGGGATTGATATATGATCTATGTGCAAAATTCCGAAGTGTTAAAAACAAAAGGGCTTTATAAATATATTGATGCATTATGCAGATCTGCTAGGATCGTACAAGGTAGCGATCCTTAATCTTCGGCTAACCCTGTAACTGTATCTAAATAAACACTAATTCAAATGAGATACACACAGTTACGACCTTTTATTATTTCAACTGGATAATGGCTGCTGTAATTAATTAAATATCATTATAAAATACTCAATAGTTCCTACATCACAATAAGTGTGCGCATTAGATTTCATTGGTTCTTTATTTTATTTCAAAAAGGTGATATACTCTTAACTAAACGACGTTTTTTTGTTCTCGACAATCACGCGAACGAAGTCGCGGGCACAGCTAGTATGATTAATAAAGTGTTAAATATTTGTTAACCTAATATTATATTTTAAATACAAGTGGCATGAGCGTGATAATTATTACAACAAACACAAAACTATCACGATTTTATAAAATTAAATTAAAAAAAATAAGACGCATTTATTTATAAGCATTATGCAAATAAGTGTAGTTATTAGATTATATTGTTTTATTGCAACGTTACAAAATAGAAATCGTATCAAAATTTTGTCAAATTAAAAAAATACTTGGTGGTCTCATTACTGAAAACTACATCTATATTTTCTTCCAATAAAGTGAAAAAATATATTTACCAGTTTTATAGGAGGCATTTTCCAAGAAAAATAAAGTCGAATGACTTGGTAAATATAAAGGTTCATAAACTTAACAAAGTCAAGGGCCTTTCGACAACAAACCTGAAGAAAAATCCATTAATGCCTTGTTCTTTCAATCACTTTGAGTTCAGTGAACTAGTTGATTCAGAAAAATATTCAATATTGGATATGGAGATAACCGTCTAGTGACGGCTTTGAATAACACTACCCCTTTCCCGTGGGTGTTCAAAAGCGACTATCGTGGCGTTTTAAGTATTTTACAATCTTTTCCCCATTCAACTTCCAAAAGTGGCTGAGGATACTTTTATTCTCAAACTCTGATTACCTCTTTTAGGGATTAACGGCCGTAAATAGAATATATGTATGTGTGTATGTTTGTAAATTGAGATGTTATTAAGACAATCTCTTCACTTTCTTTATTTACAGATTAGCTAGTTTACAAAAAAATGTACTGTATCGCATAGGCTGATTAAACGATAGTCCACCACGACCCGGCTTGTGTGGGTTGGGAGACATTACAACTAATTGTGTGTTAGTAACCAGTAAGCGGCTTACCAGATTCAATAAAAATTTCGTTTTCGATCATTATGATAGAGTTCTATACTTTAGAGTGAAGACAATACATATTTGCGTCACTTTTACTCCTTACCATAAACTTTCACGCCGAATATCCCCAAAGGGTTTGGCAGAGGTACTAATACATCTGAACATCAGGTGACATTTCCATCTGGCGTTCAGAGTACCCACGTTTTGCTTGGACAACCTACTTGTGTGATAGGGGGCAGGCCTATCGCTGTTTTGTACTGTCACACGGCTAAGTACAACTCAGTCATGTGGGTTTCCTCACGACGTTTTCCCTCACCGTTAACAACCATGATAAATTAACCACATATATGTCTTTAGAAAAGACAAATTGATGTAGGCCCGACCCGGGAAAAGAACACTAGTCGTCTTCACGATAAGCGGCGTTCTACCCACTGAGCTATCACGTCGTCACCATTAATTTACTATGCCGTTAAGTGTACGATTCGATAAAACTCGCAATCCACCTACAGGTCCGATGACTTTACATATCCTCCGGAGTATGGCATTGTCTTAAGAAGATAGTGAGGGTTTCATACTCTATTGAATGTAATTTTCTTTGTAAATACGCAGATCGCTTCAAGCCTTTGCGCTTACATATAATATTCTCTTAATTAAAAATCAAGCATTTCCATGAAAATTCCCATATTAAATTTATGTGTTTCACCTACAGATTGTGAGCCGGACGCTCTTAAGGACCACGACGATTCTATTAATATCTTATAGTTTGAAATTTGCGTCAGAGTAGTGACATCTCAACCTTTCACCGCCCCCTCCAATATATCACATAGAACACTGCCCTGTGACGCCCCCACACCGCCCCCTCATCGCCCCTCACCGCCCGCATGTCATACTGTCAATGATCTCTCATGCGTGTCATACGTTTACATGCAATGTTCAACAACAAAATACCTTTAAATTTATTTTAGTTTCGTAGCGCACTTACAATGACGCCCTTTATATGTATGGATTTGGTAGAGATCTTCCTCACTTTGCTCGATGCAAACAAATCTCTCTTGCTTCCCTCACATTCATCAATCTCTTTATATATGCAGTTTAAATTTTTTAGCAACCGTGATAGCCCAGTGGGTAGAACACTCGGTTATCGTGCAAACGACTAGTGTTCAAATCCTGGGTCGGGCCTACACCAATTTGTCTTTTCTAAAGACATATGTGTGGTTAATTTATCATGGTTGTTAACGGTGAGGGAAAACATCGTGAGGAAACCCACATGGCTGAGTTGTACTTAGTCATGTGACAGTGTATTTCGTACAAAACGGCGATAGGCCTGCCCCCTATCACGTGAGTACACTGTCCATGCAAAACGTGGGTACTCTGAACACCAGGTGACAAAGTCACGTGATGTTCAGAAGTATTAGTACCTCTGCCAACCCCTTCGGGGATATTCGGCGTGAACGTTTATGTTATGTTTAAATTTTTTAACTGCGTACGGACGGAACAATTCTAAACCCAAACTACTCAACAAATACTCACTTATACTCACGGTGTTAATGTTCTAGGATTAACGGCTTGAAAGTTAAATATTACTAAAAGTGAAGTTAAATTCATGACACAATATCAGACCATTAGTTCGATAGATATAAAGTGGCTTGGTGATGCCAGCTACTGGAAAGCATATATAACAGGAATATAGTCCAAAAGACGCTAGATCGCTGCATAACGTATGAGTTGATATCGAACAGGATTGGAAATGCTTAAAAGCAAGCCATTTAAAAATATCTATTTTGAGTGCCTTATTGTAACTCATAATAGTGATTTAATCGTTGAAATATTGTATCTAAACCGAACAACAATAAAAAAGCTAGTGTGTATCGAACTATCGTTAAATCGTTGCTAGATCTATCGCCATTGTAGCTAAAATAGCAAAACTGGTAGCTCTCACTCCGCTGTCCGGGAGTTCCACACTACATTTTCGAATTTCAGGAAGCTGTTCATATTAAACTTTCACATTTCAATCACTTTATTTTAATGTACAGAAGTTAAATGCCAATGGCGGAATGTGTTTAATAATTTAAATTTGTATCGTAAAAATACTTTGACTATTTCAATATTGTCACTTACATATTGCTAGTTGCAAAATTGATAAACATCGCATAATAAATGGGTAACTTTCATGTACATTTTATGCAAAAAAGTGTGTGAGTGTGAGTTATCAAAACTATCTCCAACGTGAAATCTGCACATATACTATTGAAATAAATAAAATTGGAATTTTTCTTTCTAGTATTAAAACCGATTTTTCCTCTCACTGCTTTTACTTTATGCATATATAAATGTACTGGCTGACTCGACAGACTTCGTATTGTCAAATTTGCTTGTGACACAGCTCAAGGCGTTTTTTCCGGATACTCTTAGTTTAATCAGGCCAGGTGTGAATATTTTATTTGTCAAATTATCTAGCATTCTGCCAAATTTCATTCATATACGTTATGTACTTGAGGAGCCTTCAAACACACAAAACATCCAAACATCTAAACTCTCACATTTATAATATTATTGTTTATAATTATGTGATTAACATTTAATTCTAATTAAAAATTCTATAATAAATTTGATCACACAAGGGGGGCGGGCATATTAAGAGGTGAGTGAAACCAATTAGAATTTGTGTAGCAACGTGCAATTTTTCATTACTCAGTTTTAGAATACGGGTAAAACCTAACATCAAAGACTAGGGCATAATTTTTGAGATGAATGATTGCTATTCCACGATACACACCTAGAACAAACGGTGTACAGATATAAAAACTCTTCTGCACTTTGATAAATAAGGTTCTTGAAAAATCCTGACTGGGCAAATATAACAGAGTGAAATAAATAACCTCAACTTCAAATCCAACGCACTGCATTAATCAGCGAAACTAACAAAGAATTTCGTTCCACTTCATTTTCCGCGCATCTGACAGGATACCCATTTACATTCTAAAGTGCTGCTTTACGCTTTAATATGAGAAACTACGACTAACTGAGGAAATAAAGATCGTCATGATTTTTATATTAAACCCTTATTTTGCGTGCATCATTATAGTTCAAGATCGTAGGTATATAGTTTACTCGTAGTTTAGTTGTATTGACACAAAGATTTCAACTTAAATGAAAACTTACACAAAATCAAATTCTTTTCATCAGAGTAAGTAATAACTTCGAATGCATGTTTTTGAGTCTTACACAATGTATTTTAAATTTTATCTGCACATATCAGTGTATTCCAGATTTTTAATTAACCGAAATGTGTACGTTCTTCACCGAGATAAGTCTTTATAACACAGATTTGCTTTGAAAAAGTGTTATAATATACCTGGATACCAAAATTCTTTACATAAAATTTATAAATAAATATTTGAATCGAATAAACCATTTGAATCCCATTTCCACATTAATGCAATAATGCAATAAAGAATAAGAAGAGACTAGAAAATTGTAAGAATTTCGCATCCTATTCTCAGCTATACACGCCATCTTAAAATTTACTTTCAACGCTCCATCTACATTTCTCATAGTCTGAGATATGAAGTATGATACATGTCCAAGTGACACCTGCGGGGCCCCGGGGGCGAGGGGGACAGTTTATTTCGAGCACATCCGCTGAGGCGACCGGAGTCCGCGTTAATATGAAGACAGCCCACTTGCTGTCATCTCTCAACATTATTCTTATTAGTTAACCCGAACGCTTATGAACTGGATAAAAATAAACTGTGAAATCGAGGGGTTTAAGTGTTATGATTGGTGGTAACATGTGTTTTGAGTCAAGTTTTAGATTTGCTGTCATTAGTTTTTTGTAGTGCTGTTATTTGGTTTGGTATATAATGGAAACTTTTATAATGGTTGAAAATCTTGTTTGTCTTATATTTTCTTAAGTTGATGGGAAGGAGTAATGACGTATATAGGTGTAAATATTATAAAAATATAAATAAACAAATAAGAAAAAATATACAATCATAAATGGCTTTATCATTATTATGGTATAAATTTAAGGAAATACTGTCCCACTCATTGAATTGAAATAACAAAAAACAACTGAATAAAAAGAACTAATTATGATGAAACTTAAGAAATTCTACATATCCTGTAGAATTTCTTAAGTTTCATCATAATTAGTTCTTTTTATTCAGTTGTTTTTTGTTATTTCAATTCAATGAGTGGGACAGGATAGTAAAACGAAAGGAGGTGGGTATCCAGCCGCATCGCACGAGTATCCCTTAAAAGACCCCAATTCCATAAGTCGCCTGTTATGACACGGACATCAAGAAAAGGATTAGTGTTATTCTAAGCCAATATAAGTTACTAAACAGACAACTCTTCACATCTTTCAAATAATTCTATGTGATGACAAGTATTTTCTATGTCACAAATAATTATTTCATCACAGATAATAGGTATCCAATGAGAAGGCCTTTGCTAATGGCCGGTCCTGTGCAACATTCATCAATCGGTTTACCTGCTCTTCACTCTACTATATCAAGAATTGAAAACTTACATCTACTTATCTAGAAGAAAAGGATTGAGGTAGAACGTGATACAATTCCATCACTAAACTGTAACTAATTACGTCTAAAAGAAAAATAATTTTATGATATGATACCGACATCAACTGTCATTAAATGAAGCACTACGTACACGTTTACAATGTCATAAAAGCACATGAAATCCGCTCCATAGTTGCACTTCATAGACTAACAAAATAGCAGTAAAAAACTTTTGACGCGCCATTTCCTGAACACTATGTTTACTGCAAATAGTCATGGCTGACGGCAATGAACTGTAAGGATTCATTGACATGCGATATTTCCTTTTATATAGTGTTTCAACATAAGGTACGGGATACAATCAAAGCCCAGTTTAATTCAAATTGAATATACTGAAAAAATAAGTTGTATTCAATTATACATACATACATACATACATATACTCATGGCCATAAATCCCTAGAAGGGGTAGCCAGAGCTATGGAATTTCAAATTCCTCAGCCACTTCACACACTCAGGGGAAAAGATGGTAGAATAAAGGTTGTTGGTGATGAGTCTCTTAAAATCCCCAATAACGTTAGTCGCCTCTTACGTACACCCACCGGAAGAAATGGGGTAGTGCTATTCTATGCCAACACTACACATCAATTATAATACAAAAATACAAAATATGTTGTACCAAATATTGTAACATTAAAAATAAATGTCTTATCTTTAATCATTTATTTTTAATGTTACAATATTTCTTAAATCTTACCATTATTATTTTATTTGAAGTGGATTTACATGAGCAAACTAGTTGATATCTTAAAATATATATTTCTCAATTAATCTAATAATTTATTGCGAAACACGATTGACCTAGTTCAGAAAACACCGGATGATGTATAATGTCAATCGTCATCCAAAATATAACACTTATTTATAAATCGAGAATTGTAACTCCCACATCTCAGGGTATTAGAAAAAACATTTAAAATGAAGTCCAACAAAGGTTTTACGTCATAGCGTGCACCCAAGCGGTGGTCACAGCAGATAAACCGTCGCATGTTTCAAATATTAATTGGACGTAAGCCGCGATGTCCGCGCGGAGATTGCGGAAAAATGTTGTGACTTTACATATTTCCACACATTCATTGTGCTTTAGCTCAATTAACTTGATTGGACGACATGCATGGATAATGGCTTAGTTTTATGACAGTTTTTTGAGTTTGGTAGTTGATTTAAGTTATTTGAATTAGTAAATAGAATTTTGACAAAATATAGACTGTGGATACTTAGATGATCATCGGATGTCATATGGCACTAAGATATATCATCGTTCGAAAAATTTTGAATGTATTTTATTTTAATGTATGTATGTAATTGTAATGTATGTTGAAGATGGTAAAATAAGGATATTGAACTAAGTTACCATTAATAGTTAAAGTTCCTTAAAACTTCGTAACTACTATTATAACATAAAGATAAAACAAAAAATGGTAACACATTTACAGTTATGCAGACTTTTGCAAGGGTTCCCAAACTAGGCTAGGCCTGTATTTTGAAAAATCAGTTTTTGTTACACTTTTATTAAAAAAATATTATTGGAATTGAGATAAAATGTATTATATGAATGAGTAATACTGTTCAAAGTTGATTAACGCAGAGATATCACCATTCAAAGGTTGTTTGCAAGTTATCGCTTTAAGCGATAAGACCCCTTTTTTTCTATTGAAGAACAAAATCTTTGTTTAAAGATTTGATTGTGATGACAGTACAGAGATTCCTATTCTTTTTTATTGTACGTGACAAAAAATACCAAAAGAACATATGATGCTCTCAAACAAACACGACAAAATACAATTGCTCCGTCCGTATTAACACGAATGTTTCCATTAACGAATAAACCAACTTGAAACACAGGAAATTAAAGTGGGAATTACACTTGTTCTCGAGCGAACAGCTGACAGTACTAGTCATTCACTGAAATGATAGCAACTTGACTATATGTAGTTTATTTCTTACTATTCATACTCGTAGCTGTGACCTAAAAGAGGGTAGCCAGAGCTATCAGACTATCATATTTATTACAGAAACATATGTACAAACATATAGGTATATACTCACGGCTATAAATCCCAAAAAGGGGTAGCCAAAACTTTAGACTTAAAACTCCTCAGCCATATTTGGAAGTTGATAGGGGACAAGAAAGTGGAAATAGAATATTGTTGGTGATGGGTCTACCGCATCGCTGAAAGCTACTAAAAAGCCCTTAGTCGCCTCTTAAGAAACCCGTGGGTATAAAGGGGTAGCGACATCCTAAGCTGGCACTAATAGTGTTTTGCCACTTGGCAATATCAAGCGCTGAGTTAAGACCTAGTTTGTATTACCATAGCACTAATTTTTACGTCAAAAACATAGTTTTTTCACTTTATATGTTGTTTCTTCTATTGTATGGTGTAATGTTAACATAAATAAACGAGTTATCTATCTATCTACACGGCAACTACAGATATTTTTGCAATCTCAAAAAGTCTGGTGCCACATATTTTTTATTTGAACCAAACCTACTCTGTTGGTTTGGTGTAATATTTTATCCATCCCTTATATCTGATTGGTTTTTCAGAGGAAAAACTTTTGGTGAACAAAAAGTGACTGGAAGAAATTTGAGAAAATGTGTATAATTTACAATCTGTCTGACGCGTGACTAAAAAATCTCTATCTCAATATTTGAGAACCAAAAAATTATTATCATTCATTATTATTCTTATACGTATTCACGTATTTAAGTTTTAAATAGCCCACTATTTTTGCGTAATGTCGCAATAACGAAGCGGATACAAAGAAATGACCGCATTTGCTATTTTGCAACACGAATCGCTATTTTAGGCACAGCTGAGAGAAAATGATATTATAGAGGGGAATAAAAGCTGATTTCGGCTGAGTGATACAAGTTATACTTTTTAAAATTACATACACACATACATAAACTCACGGCCATTAATACCAAAAAAGGGGTAGCCAGAGCTTTAGAGCTAGAAACTGCTCAGCCACATTTGGAAATTGATAAGAAATATTTACAATTTTTTTTTAATAAACCTTATACTATACCTAACATAACGATATGGTAATAGTAGGTTAAAAAAATATTTGGAATACATTACGTACTTACTTATACTCAAGCCCATTGTTCCCACTGGGGTAGGCAGAGACTATCGATCGCCACTTTGTACGATCCTGACAATACTCTCATGTTTCTGTCACATTCATCATTCTTCTCACACTTAAATGCTCTTAATATTTTTACTGTAGGTGTGCAGTGTCAGTTTAGAATAGCACTTCCCGATAGTGTCGAAAAAGGTGACTGAAGGTATTGAGGCTTTTAAAGTGATTATTGGGCAATGTGGCTGAAGACCCATTTCCACCGAAACTTAATCATACAATCTTCTGCCCATATCAAAAATTGTAGAGGAATTTCTGATTCAAAAGCTGTGTCAACCCTCTTTGGAATTAAAAACCGTGAGTATGTGTATGGTACCCAGTTTTCTCTAAAAAGTACACCCTAACCTAAATTAATTGAGATATAATCAAATCTTTAGAAAACCATTTAGACATATATTTACTGTATGTAGTCGTATAACTACATACAGTAAATTTAATTTCACCCTAAAATGATACCTACAAAAAACATAAAAACGGATATCACAAGAACAAAGATGAGGTGTTCAGTTTTCTATTCCAAACGGAGCACGAACATAAAGTTGGCTTTAATGCAATAAAGTGACACTCGCGAATTCATATGAAATATTATTTTGTAGGCAAAACGATCGTGAAACTCTCAGGAGGAACATAAAACTGCTGGAGCCTTCCCGTAGACTGAGCAACTTGTTGAAAAATCTCTCGTCAGGGAAATACACGGTTTACTTAGTCTAATATCTCATATAAAATACACTCGCTACTTGAATTTCACGGTGCATCGCTTCCGCTGTTGCAACCTTTTTTGGAATAAAGTATTTTAAATTTACTTGGATCGTGTCGGCACCAAATCATCTCATTTACCGCGTGTCTTACTAGAATAAAGCTCTTTGTGATTAGAGTCGAATGGTTGACGCAACGGATATTGGTAACCAATGAACATTTATCTCACCATCTTGCTCCCAATGGTTTAAATAGCTGGAAAACATAAGTATTAACATTTTAAAAACGAGAACATTTGTTTTTTTCGATTTGTAGTATTTCCTGCTCCAACAGTTTGTAACATAAAAACAAACAAATAAAACCGACTTTCACTGGCTGATTTAGTAAGTTGTATCTTGTGCTAACATAAAAATATTGTATTTATTGCTAAGCCAGGGTGGGCTGTTTATTAATATAATGGTCTAATGTTATTTTTAATTTCTCGTAATTTTACTTTTTGTACTTTAAATAACAAGATTTTTACTCCATCATTTGTTTCCGTTCCGTGTTTCTAATTTTATATATTGAAGTTATTTACGCATTTATAGCGAGAAATTATTCCAAATACGTTTTCCTCAAAATGTGTGTTTCCCCCTCCGATTCCTTTTTACTGACACATTGGCTTTATAATGTCGATGAAAATTTATTACATTATTGGATTCATGCTGTTTTATTCCCTTTTTAGGGCAGTATAAACATAAAACTAATATACCCTCACGCGTCGTATAACATCAATAAGGTAACGCTCAGTTAATTATGTTTAGGCACGAAATAATATGAATGCCAAACATATTATATTTTTCAACCCGTTACTTTTGTGTTTATGAAGTTTTGATTTGTGTTAATTAAATTTGATTTGCCAGTTAGGGACTGATAGATTTATGTACCTAGCTCAATTATTTTCTTCAATTGCCAGTTAAAGATTAATATTTACTTCTTACGGCTCTTCTTTAATTACAGAATTCAAGAAGCATGCGTCTTAACACTCTTACAGATTAAATTAGTCAAAGGAGATTAGCTGTATTACTTATAAATTTCGATATAATTACGAATAAAGAAACGAGTTTTTATTTATACATAACTTATCATTTGCTAGTAAGTTTTCATAAGTCTATTTAATTTAATAGAATTGAATCAATAGTCGACTATTTTCCCTTTTGTTATTACGGTACATACAATTCTGTCGGGTTTCATCAATTGATGATACGTTATCATACCAAAAATTGAGTAAAACATATATCATCCAAACCTATGAACTAATCCGGAGAGTTTGTACAGGATCATACAAAATGGTGAAAGATATTCTCTGCACTGACAAATTTAAACTGGTAGCATGAGTACATATAGTTATACCCTGCTTATAATAGGTGTGAGATACTAGTACCACCAGTCTATTTAGTAGAAGTTGAGCATATACTATATACTTATTATGAATAAACAAAACTCTCCGATCCAATCTAAGCTTGAAACAGTTTAGTCAGATTTCGAACAAAAAAGCAAAGTCAACAAAACGTCTCAACACTCACCCAATAACAAAACAATTGAAACTCGATAGCTTTCAAGAACATATAAAACAAACGTTCCAATAAAAGGATCTTTAATTTCCTCGCAACAAACAAAATCAATTTCCCAGCAGCTCATGAATGGTGCACGTCTCAGCCATTTTTACACATTTCAACGCTCTATGTTATAAATGTCATTGGAGTCACTAGAGCGTGCGGTGACAGTGAGTACCAATAGCGGGGAGAGACAATGAAATCGTTTATTATTTTCAGTGAATATCAAAATTGTTTGATATAAATTAAACAAAATGTTAGAAAAAACGAACGCTAATGAATGTTTGTTGGAAAAGTAAAGAAAACATTTATTCATTGCTACACTTAAATACACAGTAACACTCACATAAATAAAGATACATTTAACAAAAAACACCAAAAACACAACCGTAAATTTGATATACTTACCAAAAAAACTAAAAACTAATATGATGGAGACAATTGAACCGTGTTACATTTTAAATTAATATACACGTACATATGCCTGCGTAGCAATGAAATGGTGACTTCCTCAGCATTATTGTTGTGAAACCTCACAACACTGGTTTTCAGTCAGCACCTTCAATCATATAATTATGTTAGTATAGTTCTGTATAGTTTTGTTTTCTTTTTCATATTTAATATTGTGTTCGTTTTAATTTACTTTAAATGTTATTATTTATGTTATTATTTTTTCTTTGCATGTTTTTTGTGCCACGCATGGCGAACAAACGTCTTTTCTTTCTTTCTTTTTTTTTCTTTTGTAATATACCAAAGATACACCAACAAAGCACGAAAAACGGCCCGGCCAAACAGTGTTTTTTTTATATGGTAAGCACCATTTAAGCACTGTTTCACTGACAGGCGCGTGCTAGATCTTGCAATAAATAATTGGTCTGAAGAAAATGCGGTAAGGTCGATAGTCTTGTCATTCTCGCGGTCCACTTTTGTGCGTTGAATTTGTATTGAGTGCGGCATTTTTGGTATATATGATCGAATGTCAGCAGCATAAAGAAGTACGTGTAACATAGAAGAAGCCGCGTAGTTGTACATAAGAGGCGACTAACGGTATTGGGGCTTTTAAGGGATTTTTGGGCGATGTGGTTGGAAACCCATCACCAACAACCTTTACTTTACCATCTTTTCCCACTTAATTTTCCAAAAGTGGCTGAGGAATTTCGAATTCCTTAGCTCTGACTACCCCTTCTAAGGATTTATGACCGTGAGTATATGTATCACATTTAGTTAATTTATTTCGCTGTATTATTTAATAAGGAATAAAAAAATATTTTAAATAATTAAAGAAAACTTTTTATTGAACAACAGCGCATTCAAAATAGTTCACCTTTCTTTTTTGAGGTCTGTTTATGTTACAAGACCTACTAAAAACTCTATAGTTCAGCAAAAATCGCTATCCGAATCGCTTCAATCACTCACTATAGCTAAGAGATTTTTCCAGATTTTACCAGACGGTAATTCTATATTTTATACGTTCCAGATACCTTGTCGACACAAAGTGTAGAGTTTATTGCAACCAACAGTTTTTCACGCTGAAATAAAACTTGGAACGGACTGCCCAATAACCTGAGTTCAAAGACGGCAAAGGCTTACCGTTGTTATGGTAACCTGACAGTTCTATATTGAGAATATAAAATGCAAAACGTACAATGGTGCAGTTAGAAGAAAAAAACAGCATGCGGTATTCTTATTGGTATATATTACATACATTTACTCGCACCATGATTTCTCATTGGGGTAGGCAGAGACTATCCAGCTTCGTTTACATAGTTTACCATCAATCTTCATAGACATGCTCTTATTATTTATACTTCGGACGCCTGCTTTTTTGAGCACAATCGCTATTTGGTCCAAATATGTCATCGAAGGTAGTCCTCTACTGACATAACCATCCCATTAGTTCTAAATCTCTTTTACCAATTTACTATCATCCATCCTCTCCCTTTGCCCCAACCATATTAACACTCCTTTTCCTATTTTTTTCATTTTGGTATACCATCCTAAAAGACATGGTCATGATTTTTTGACAAAACTGTCCTCTTAATCTTGAGATTGTAGGAGTAGCTTTTAGAGCAATAAGTACTATAGAAATAGGAACAGTTAATTTCTTGCTAGTGTAAATTAATAATTTCAAAAGCTATTTTTCAATGACAGTTGTGTGAGGCAAGACTCATCCTACTAGCTGTCAATTTTGCCAGTTAAGTGATAAAAAGAAACTATATGAAGTACTAGCTTTTTGCCCGCGACTACGTCCGCGTGGACTACATTTTTTGCATCCAGTTTACATCCAAAATACCAAAACACTATCTAACTACACTAACTTCTGTTTTTTTGTATTTATATTCCCGTTGTCATTGTAATAGCATAAAGAACATTGAGACTTTTTAAGTGATTATTGGGCGATGCAGTTGGACGGTTGGGCGGATCCCATTCAACTTCCAAAAGTGGATACAGAATTACTATCTCTGGAGCTGTGGCTACCCTTTTTTGGGATTTATAGCCGTTAGTATATTCTCATGATTGATTGATGGATGAATTTCATACATTCCTTTTTGTAGTTGTTATATCAGTAAAAAAATCAGTCAAATTTCTAGATACATTGTATTTATAGATCAAAAATCTGTATAATATATTTCAATCTCTTAGGGGATGAGTTCCAAAAAACCTTTTTCATTGTTCATAAGAAACATGAAACAAACCATTTTGTAACCAAGTTTCTATGTTCAAAAATGAAAATATCTTGAGTAAGTATGGGTAGCAGTTTTGCGACCCGATGCTGCCCCCTACACTGACTGTTGGTGATGTGTGAGAGATTGCAATCATCGGTCAACAGATGGCTTTACTGAATTAACATTGAGATATATTTACTATTATTTACAAACTAGGCATTCTGAGGCTTATACAGAATATTAATTTATGCGTAAGTGAAACATAATATATCTATGAGAATATCAGTTAAAAATAGTTAAAAAAACAAAAGCTATAAACATATTCTCAAAACCTACCAAACGAATACGCAAAATTCATACAATATACTTTCAATTATCTTTATTCATACATATTCGCATAGTTCAATGTGAAAAAGAAGGATTAGTGCATCCTATTATTCTAACCTAACACAAAAGCAAAAAAGTCTCAAAAAGACTTAAATCACCCGGGATTCGGACCTGGGTCATCCGTTAGTTTAGTTTTAACCAATCGGTATACAGCTACGCCACAGAAACATTATTATATTTCAATGTTACATCCTCAAGATTTAGTAAACCATGTAGTCCGATTCAGGATACACTGCATGGTCACACCGTTTCAGAGCGAAAATAACGATTTTTCAACTCATTCCGTTCACCAATCGGTCTCTCGTCCTCCGATCTCGTTCCTATGTTCGGTTCTTCATTCTTTTTAGATGTGCTGCATTGGAAACACGTCTCGTCTCCGTAAAATAGAAATTGTTACAATCATATATTTACAGCTTTTCAGCTAGAAAATGCCAGTGTATAATGACTGTTCAAGTAAATATATGAATTGACAAGGCCCTACCTCCGAAATACTATATATGTAAATTCATTTTTGATAGTTGGCGGCAAAAATGGCGGTGAGTAATATAATCATTTTATGTTCTTAAGCCCCTTAATGAGTTATTATACTTATTATACAGTTTTTTCTTCAATCCACTTTTTTAAGTGATGGTGCGATACTGCGCAGAAAGTGACATAATTCTAATTAACTTTATCAATGACCCACTTTTTAGTCTTATTAAAGTGATAATAAGTAATGTAATATTACCCAGAAGATTGAGGTAATGTATATCTAAAGTGGTTTTACCTACGCGATACAGCGTAGAAAGTGTCATGAATCATAAAAACAGTAAAGATGTTCAATATTAAAATTTTCTTAAAGAGATAATAAGGAATATTAACCAGAACTTTTAGTGTCATAATGTATTTTCTTGAACTGGTTTTACAAGATATGCCCCAAAAGGTGACATGATTAATATGTATAACCAACTACTAAAATTTCAAAACGCAATAAGGCGTTATACCAAAAGGTTTTTTTTTAAATACTTTTCTTTTATACGAGATACCTACTTCCCAGAAAGTAGCTTTATTCATTTCAGCATTATCATCAATCAGTACATAGTTACTACATGTATATTAAATAATACAATGTGCACCTACCGTACGTTGTCATAATGAATAAGATTATACATCGACAACTTTTTAATCTTCTTAAAGAGGTAATACGAGTTGTTATCCAGAAGTTCAATTGGCATGCGCTTTCCTAAAGTGGTTGTACGAGATACTTACCAGAAAGTAGCTTTATTCATTTCAGCATAATCGTCATTCAGAACATAGTTACTTCATGTATATCAAATAATACGGTGTGCACCTACCGTACGTTATCATAATGAATAATATTATTCATCGACAACTTTTTAATCTTCTTAAAGAGGTAATACGAGTTATTATCCAGAAGATCAATTGGCATGCGCTTTCCTAAAGTGGTTGTACGAGATACTTCCCAGAAAGTAACTTTATTCATTTCAGCATTATCATCAATCAGTAAATAGTTACTACATGTATATTAAATAATACGGTGTGCACCGACCGTAAGTTTTTACTATAAAAACGTTGAGTTGTCGGAAAATAATGTGTCATACGAACCAGTACGAATGACATACCCAAGCAAGAACAACCTAAAGGTCGAGACGACCATAGTTCCCATCACTGACGAGTTCTCTGAACATTGGGGTTATATATCCCAGCAGGATTAACATGAAACAGTATGATGGTAAGTATATCGACAGGTACCTGATAATCTACTCAGTGAATTTCACTTGAGGTGCTGACTTTGCTCTAATAATAGTTTGGAAAAAACACAAACACAATATCAGCTTTGATTGCCTTTTGGCTCTTAGTTACATATCCAATAACCTTGTTATGGATAAATCAACATCATTATTTTGAATAATCACATGGTAATAATGTTTTTCATTATTACTCACATGTGAAAATTAAAATAGTTTTCATTATTACCCACATACGAAAAACGACGGACTATCTTGCTGTCTGATGCCCACATGGCATTACAAGACCGCCGCCGCAACTGTCCCCGCTCGCTACGGTTGTGCTTGTACCTGCCGTGATGAAGACCGTCATGGACATGTCACGTCACTGCCGCCGCCGCCACCGCCGCCGGCCGCCACCTGCTAGACGCTCACAGGTACACTCAGTGTTGTCACTATGCACATAGGTGCTGATGATGCTGATGATCCATTCATATCTTTGTAAATTATAACGTCGTGGAAGGGTGTAAGAATTGTTTTTCATTAAATTCATTATGTCAACTAATTTTTGAAATTTTTGAGGGCCACGTACGAGAAACGCTTTATTTTTTATCATCCTATATGTGATAAACAAAATATGTATTTTGACTTTTGGTATTATACTAGTTTTAGTAGTAAATGACTGTTAAAGCCACTTGAATCCAAGTGCTTTAACGGGCTCAAAACATAAACAATCCAGAGGCGCGTCAGTCACGTCAAGCGCCATCAGAAAGGAGACAAACAGCTTCGCGTATAAAACCGAGATGCCTGCTGCATCTTTCTTTTTCACATTTTGAAGAATTTCAAGACAAGAAGACGATTAGATTGTTCAGAGTCATTTTATTCATAATTCATACTGTATAGAGTCCATATAACTTCACATATATTATTGTAACAGTTAAAAGCAGTAAACCCTAGTCGCAGCATAACTGCTTTTCATTTCGTCTACTCCACCATATTCTTCGAGGCCCCTACAACGTGGGTCAACTTCGTGAACGAGCAGCAGGCGCACAACAGCCTGCTATCCTTCATTTGGCGCCCGAACAGAAACTTCAGTCAGCCTACGCAGCAGAGGCACCACCAGCAGCACGAGAGAGAGAAAAGGAGGACTACGCCACGCCACGCCAAGCCGCCGGTGAAGAAGCCAGGTCCAAGGGTTGGACACAGCAGCCATCCCACCTGCCAGCATCTTACCGAGGAGAGTGTCGTGAGCCAATCATTCCTTTCTTTTCCTCACCTTAAAACCCCTCACCACGGGCAAATTAGTCAAGATAATCAATTTACATCCATTAATATCTCAGCAATCCCTTTGTATTTTACATCAATCTTATCATAAATCTATTTAATTACCTAGAAAGCACATTACTTCCCATTTATTTCTTAAAAATTTTGAGGTTAGAATAGATTCTCAACGGCATGGTCCACATGATGAAATTAAAGTTGAACTGATTGCACAAGGCAATCACCACTCAGCTATTTCTGAGCCACAGCCGCTGGTTTCTGTGATCCAGTGTATGACATAGGCCACCCATGTGCTACAGAGTTAGCGCATAACATTTACAAAGATAATTGCAACTTAACCTTACAGCAATTCATCTAACAGGCTCCAACGCCTCACCAAGTGGAATCAGCGCACTCTATTAAGGACATCCAGGTTATGTTTCATACCACATGCCAACTTAAATAGTTTCTTAATCATATCAATATCAGAATTTCAGCCTTGTCTTGCATTAATTACTTAGTTTTCAATATTTAACTTCACTTTGGCATTTTAGTGTTTTTGTAAAACTAGTGAGCAACATAACTAATTTTACAAAACCACATGCTCTTCACTTAGGTTAATCAACCATATATTTTCTACAGCCATCAAGTGCACATGTGAATCATTGACTCACTTTGCTTATATACATTCACTCAATTAAGTAAAGGCAGCAGTTAAGGTACTCATACCTCACATGTGCCGGCAACTCTAGCAGCATATCAATGAACTCTTCACTTAATTCAATTAATTTCAATATACAAACTTAATATTGGTTAGTTTCATGCCAGTTTCCGCTCTACCAAACGATTCAGGGATATATACTTACTACTGTTTCAAACAATTTCAGTGAACGTGAACTTCACCGAGGAACGCAGGCCTGCATCATTCAGCTGCTGCCTGTTGTCTCCAGCGGCGTCACCTTCACAAGGAGCGTAAACCGGTTTACAATTTACTTTAATGTTACATTCTTGCCACACCCTTTACTATAACAATTAACTCCAGAAATTTATCTATATACAGAACCTTTCACTTAACTAGTTACTTATTAATTATTAATTATTAATTTCCTTTTCAATATGACTGACAGTGAATCAGTAAAAACAAACACTGCTCATGCCAGTCGAAGCTCAAGCCCTGCCAAAATGGCAAGCGATGAATATACTGTGCTTAAGTATAAACGCAGTTCCATCAAAGGGCAAATAACCCACTTTAAAAAATATTTATTAAATTTATTAGAGTATTGTGAATCCCATCCATTGACATCAAGGGATGAACAAATGTTATCATTAAAGCTAGATAAGTTTTTGGAGTTAAACTCTCAATTTGAACACCTGCAATCACAAATGGAAGCTCTTAATTTTAGTAACTTAGATTATGAATTAGATGAAAGAGAACTCATATCAAATGAATTCTGTTCTTGTATTGTGAAGGCTCGAAATCTGCTCGGTGTCAACAAACCTGCAGACCAATTCCAAGATGCCACTGAAGGGTCAAAGGCCTCCCATCCATGCCACTGTAATGGTCAAGGCACAATGGGGTTTAGGCTACCTGAAATCACTATACCTAAGTTTGATGGTTCATACTTCAAATGGCTTGAATTCAGAGATACATTTGAATCATTAATTCACAATAATAATCATATTAAACCTATTCATAAATTTCATTACCTCTGCTCATACCTACAAGGTGAAGCAGCCAGGGTTATAGCAAATCTTGAGGTATCTGATTTCAATTATGTAGAAGCATGGAATATATTATGTGAAAGGTATAACAATACAAAACAATTAGTTAATAATCACCTCAGTGCCCTCTTTAACTTTAAGGTTATGCAGAGTGAATCAGATAAGTCTCTTAGGTTTTTAAGTGATCACATCACCAAGAATGTTAGGGCCCTACAAACTTTAGGTCAACCAGTTCAACACTGGGATTCTATTTTAATTCATTTAGCTTCCTCAAAGTTTGATCAAAATACCAATGTCAAATGGGAAGAATACAAAGGCAATCTTCATTCAGAGTTGCCAACCTTTAATGACTTGAAAGATTTTTTAAAGGTAAGAGCTGACATTTTAGAGACATTACCTCAAAGTAAGGTAAAGGTTAATACATCACAGGGTTCAAATAACAGTCATAATAACAATAATCATGAATTTAAGCACTATCATAGTAACAACACTAAACAAACAATAAATCCACCTCAAGCCTTTATTGTTTCCACTTCAGGTAAGGTAAGCGATGAGGCTAGCAATCCTCAATTGCCCTCACGTTTACCCAATGCCACTCTAGCATCAACAGTTACAACCAATACTAATTCTAAGTGCCCCCTTTGCAAGGGTAAACATTTACTGTTCCGATGCTTACGTTTCAGAAAGCTCACATTGGCTGACAGACGGAGTAGGGTCACTGGGCTTAAGGTTTGCACAAATTGCCTTCGGTCTGACCATATGGTTGCCAAGTGTCCCTATGGAGACTGTCGTAAGTGTGGTGGACGCCATCACACTCTGATACACAGCTCTCCCCTTCTTCAAAATGATGTTGCTCCATCATCCCATCCTGTCACTTCAATGCCTCAGTCGCTTTCTCTCAGTCCTCCAGTTTCCCCTTCAGGGATCATTCGCTCCACCGCCATGATTGACATCATCAATCCCCAAAATGGTAAGGTGGAGACAGTCAGATGCTTGCTAGATAGCGGCTCTGACTACTCTTTTCTTTCCGCTGACTTAAGGAATCGCCTTAAGTTAGCTTCCACACCCTCAATACACAACAGTGTTGCAGGCGTTGGGAACACCTCTCTTAACCTGAGACCACATCAGTGCTCAGCGTTAATTCGTGCCCGCACTGGCACATACTCACATCTTCACACCTTTTTGGTGTTGCCTTCCATAGCAAAAAGGCATTCAAATCAACCCATTGATGTTACAAATATCACTCTTCCCTCAGCTATCACATTAGCTGATCCTCAATTCAATCAACCACTAAAGGTTGATATTATGATTGGAGGCGATCTATTCTGGGATCTACTTGGCTCCGAAAGGCTCACCTTAGGTCCAGGCCTACCCATGCTGCATCATTCACAGCTAGGCTGGATTATAGCTGGCAAGATTTCCCATTCATTACCACAAAATTCACAAACTTGTAATTTTGTTAGTAGCAGTTCTTTTACCAAGTTAACTAGAACTCATAGACTAAAAACTAGACGTTTCTATCCTCTCAGCCCACTCAAGGCAGCAGATTACCGTCTTGGTGATACTTACACCTTACCAAAACCAATTGGTTATTAATAACCTAAGTTGAATGAATTCATACACAACAAACATTCAACAATTGTTTATGGTTTACTTTTAATTTACATTTATATACAAATATTTTACTTTATACAATACTTATACACTTTACATCATCCTACACATGGATCAATCATTATTTGCAATTTTATTATGTCTTTCCTTCTAGATACAGTAAACAGCTGACTACCTAAAGGTCATTGACATCGAGGTAGTTGACCTTACAAGTTCATCGACTTTGAACTTTAGCATATATATATTATTATTTTTTTGGATTCATTTATCAGATGTATTTGAATCAGTGCGATGATCAATCACCATGATTATCATCATCATCAACGGTGGTCATCATCATAATTTCTTTATGCTTTTATTTTCGCCAGGGGAAAACCCACGGAAATATTTTGTGACAATGAGCGAAATTTCGTTGCCGCAGCTAAGGAAATAAATTCATTTTTTAACGACAATAAAGACTCATTTGTGCAGTGCTAATGTTCAAAATATTAACTTTAGATTTTGCCCGGTTTACGCCCCTAATTTCAACGGAAGCGCGGAAGCTGGCATTAAGCTTGCTAAGTTTCACATTAAACGCATCATGGGTAACACCCACCTCACATTCGAGGAATTATCTTCTCTTTTTGCCCAGGTTGAGGCTATCCTCAACAGTAGACCCATCGCTCCCCTTTCATAACATAACATAAACATAACATAAACGTTCACGCCGTTTTCTCCCCGAAGGGGTTGGCAGAGGTACCAATACTCCTGAACACACATGGCAAGCGCCATCTAGTTTCCAGAGAAGGTACCCACGTTTTGCTTAGACAGTGTACTCACGTGATAGGGGGCAGGCCTATCGCCGTTTTTGTACGAATACACTGTCACATGACTAAGTACAACTCAGCCATGTGGGTTTCCTCACGATGTTTTCCCTCACCGTTAGCAACCATGATAAATTAACCACACATATGACTTTAGAAAAGACAAATTGGTGTAGGCCCGTCCCAGGATTGGAACTCACGCCCTTCTGTTTTTCGGGCGGGTGTTCTTACCCACTGGACTATCATGTCGCTTTCTCCTCTTTCTCCCCTTTCCTCCTCCCCAAATGATTTGGCAGTTCTCACACCGGGACACTTTCTCCTCGGCAGGTCACTCACGGCTCTTCCATCACCGGATCTGGCAGACTTACCGACGAAGAGATTGGATCGCTTTCAACTGTTGGAGCAGCTACGGCAAACATTTTGGAGGAGATGGCACAGAGAATATTTATCAGAGCTACAACAGCGAACTCAATGGCGAGTAAGATGTAGAGACTTGCGCATGGGTGATCTTGTCCTAATAAGCGAAGATAACTCTCCACCTCTGTTATGGCGAAGAGGGCGAGTCACTAAACTATATCCAGGAGCAGATGGTGTCCCGAGAGTGGCCGATATCAAGACCATGCAATCGACAGTAAGGCGAGCCATAAATCGCTTGTGCCTACTTGTAGAAGAAGATTGAAGACTCGTCTTCAATGGCCCCCCAGTATGTTAAAGCCACTTGAATCCAAGTGCTTTAACGGGCTCAAAACATAAACAATCCAGAGGCGCGTCAGTCACGTCAAGCGCCATCAGAAAGGAGACAAACAGCTTCGCGTATAAAACCGAGATGCCTGCTGCATCTTTCTTTTTCACATTTTGAAGAATTTCAAGACAAGAAGACGATTAGATTGTTCAGAGTCATTTTATTCATAATTCATACTGTATAGAGTCCATATAACTTCACATATATTATTGTAACAGTTAAAAGCAGTAAACCCTAGTCGCAGCATAACTGCTTTTCATTTCGTCTACTCCACCATATTCTTCGAGGCCCCTACAACGTGGGTCAACTTCGTGAACGAGCAGCAGGCGCACAACAGCCTGCTATCCTTCAATGACAGTTTTTAAATACTTTGAAATTTAATGGGAAATGGACTTTCACCAACACCTTTAATTGTAATAATTTTATTGTTTGCAATAATTTATTTAACCAAATACATGTTATCATTTGCAACCAGAACTCTAAACATCTACATGGTTTACTAAATCTTGAGGATGTAACATTGAAATATAATTTATGGTTAAAAGAACTTACCTAAATGAATTTCTACCAAAATTATATGAAATGTTACATCCGAAGAGATTTAGTACCCACCCTAACCCAGAGAAAGGTGAACCTATCTTACCCTTCAGTTGCAAATTCACAGCTAAGATACCTCTAAAATAAATGAAGAACCGAACATAGGAACGAGATTGGAGGACGAGAGACCGATTGGTGAACGGAATGAGTTGAAAAATCGTTATTTTCGCTCTGAAACGGTGTGACCATGCAGTGTATCCTGAATCGGACTACATGGTTTACTAAATCTCTTCGGATGTAACGTTTCATATAATTTTGGTAGAAATTCACTTAGGTAAGTTCTTTTAACCATAAAGTAATGATGTCAAATTTGTGATATGATATATATCTAGTGGCCATACTATTGACCAACAATTAAATACATACATATACTCACGGCTATAAATCCCTAGAAGGGGTAGCCAGAGCTAAGGAACGTGAAGTTCCTCAGCCACTTTTGGAAGTTGCGTCGGGAAAAGATAGTGAAATAAAGGTTGTTGGTGATGGGTCTCCAACCACCCCTTGCGAAATCCGGGATAAATTATATCCTATATGTTGGCCAGGTGTATAACCTACATTCATGCCAAATTTGATCAAGATCGGTCCGGTAGAATTAACGTGATGAACGGACATACAGACAGACAGACAGACAGACATTTTTTTCAAAAATACCAAATTTGGCTTCAGTATTGAAAATAAAACATATTCCACCGGTTTTTATTTTTTTTTCTTCAATGTACAGTTTTGACCTCGTTACAGTCTTATTATAGTATAGATAGAAGACGCATTGTGTACGAAAAAGATACATACATACATAACATATACTCACAGCCCTAAATCTCAAAAAGGGGTAGCCAGAGCTTCAGAGTCAGAAACTCCTCAGCCACATTTGGAAGTTAATAGGGGAAACATGGTAGAAATAAAGTATCGTGGGTGATAGGTCTCCAACCGCATCACCCAAGAAGCACTTGAAAAACCCAACCCGTAGACGCCTGGACTCGACTCGATGACACCCGTGGGAGAAAGGGGTAGTGACTTTCTCAGTCGGCTCTACACGGACATGAAAAAGGTAAAAACGCTATTGAGAGACACTGCACATTTGCATTGTACATGGCATACATACATTAACTTCTATGAACCTACATACGGACTTATATTCATAATAAGCATAAAGCATAAACGTTCACGCCGCATATCCCCGAAGGGGTTGGCAGAGGTACTAATACTTCTGAACATCACGTGACTTTGTCATCTGGTGTTCAGAGTACCCACGTTTTGCATGGACAGTGTACTCACGTGATAGGGGGCAGGCCTATCGCCGTTTTGTACGAATACACTGCCACATGACTAAGTACAACTCAGCCATGTGGGTTTCCTCACGATGTTTTCCCTCACCGTTAACAACCATAATAATAAATTAACCACACATATGTCTTTAGAAAAGACAAATTGGTGTAGGCCCCGACCTGGGATTTGAACACTAGTCGCTTGCACGTTAACCGAGTGTTCTACCCACTGGGCTATCACGGCTGTTATATTCATCTACACAGAAAACCAACGAAAAACTGAACCAATAATGTATTCAAACCACGTCTTTATTCAATTCAATACTATCTTTTCCTCGGTCAGATGTCACACCCTTGTCCTTTTATCATTGTTATGTTTTTAACTTGGAATACTATCACTAGACCTACTTTTTACTATATCTTTTATATTAACTTTGTGGATAGGTTTATAGAAAACTGTTATTTTTTTCGTATAATTTATTAGAATTTTCACCAAATATTCTTAAGTTTCCACCCTGTAGATTATCTTTACCTTAAGGCCTAAAATTACACGAAAAACTGATGACCAATTATACTCACACAAATAATTGTTCCGACATATTTATTGTATATTTAAATTATATTTTAATTTCATTTCACATTGTCTAATGTATATTAACGTATAAAAAAATAGTTTTTTAGCTTTAATAATTATTTTTTTATTGTAGGTTACTCTGGTTACCCATACTGACACTAAATTTAATTAGAATTCCTTAACTTAATTTAATTATCATTACTTTTAATTATTATAGATTTTGTTATTATTATTTTATTTTCAAAGATCATGCCTGATACGTGGGTACTCTGAACACCAGGTGACAAAGTCACGTGATGTTCAGAAGTATTAGTACCTCTGCCAACCCCTTCGGGGATATTCGGCGTGAACGTTTATGTTATGTTATGTTATCATGCCTGATAATTAAATTTAAATTTTGTGTTCACAGAATAATATTCTTTAATATTAATTTTATAACTATTGCTATGTATATTTTACAACGTGAATTGCTTTGTTATGTTTTAAGGATTCGTGAAAATTTTATTTGTTAATGATCATAATCGAATCTAATATGTTGACCTGTAATTGGTTTAAGGACCAGCTGTTTATACCTGTTTTTATTAGTGTGATATCTCTGTTCTTAAACTGTTGGTCGGCTTAAAATAAATAAATAAATAGTTCATAAGTAGAGCAGTTAAAACTTCAAAACCATAACACTGACTGACTTTTACCACATTGTGTAATAATCAACTAGATCACCACTATCAGTACAAGTGATCTTAGAACAAGTTTTACGGCTGCTGTGTAATACGGTGATGGTAAAAGATATGATGGAATATTATTTGATTGCTCAGAAGAAGAAAAAGTTACATGTATTGAATGTAATCTTTCTCAACACACTAGCATCTTCCTCTTCCTCCATCTAGCACTTGTGTCTTACGTTGAAAAGATCCTCTGACCATGGGTGGGGTTCAGTTAAGTAGAATATTTAAAAACATGTCAATGAGCAAGGACAACCACTCGAAAAGGAGCCTGGCACATAATATTTAGATCAAAGAATCAGAATTAAAGACTGTAAAATAATATTTACCTCTAAGTATTAAAATTACATGCAAATACATAATTACGTACAAAAATATACTTACCTGATTAGTCCGCATTGAGGTGCGCAGAGACTATCGATCGCAACTTGGTATAATCCAGTCATACATCTAGATTTTCTTATAAAAACATTCACCAATCAAAATAACCATACAGGTTACTCACATATAACACGTTTCATTAGTATTTTATCTTCATAAAGAAATAAGTAAGCAATGGTTGCAAATTGAAGATAATATGTTTCATAAACCAAGCGATTCGGTGCAGAAACGATAGGTGGTAAAGTTAAGTAGGGACATAAAACAATATGGAAGCTACGCTTCTCTAGGCTTTAAATAACATTTAAGGCAGCTAATATGTTGACTCAGAATAACTGACTCACCTTTTATCGTTTGGAATCAGTGTCATACAGATTTTAAACATTGAAAGCTATCATACTGAATAAGATACTCCCTACTTTTAACTTTTTCAGCAAAGATACTGAAAGAAAGAATGACTCATGACAGATTTCCAACTTATTAGCCCTTAAACACACAGAAAGAACCCAATCATTTTATGACGTTATGTACAATACCAACTGACAAAAATAATTTATTCGTGCTGCTTAAAACCCACGCTCCAATATAAAAAAAAATAGAATTATATTTAAACACATATTTGTAGGTATCCTTACTGTTCCAGGTATATATGTTTTCTTATTGTATACCTACTTACAGAGCAAGATTTTTGCTGAAACTTGGCCTAACTTCAACGAGCTTTTTTTTCTTTGTAGCTTGTTTCAAACGTGATACATTTTAGAACAGAAGAAAACTTCATTTGTTTTACTTCAATCTTTTTAATCTATAATGGCAAAACTGACTGACTGACTTAGAATCGACGCACAGCCGAAACTATGAAACCATATAGTTAATATAGTTTTAGAAGAAAATATTTTAAGTTCTTAAATCTACCCTTAACATGACTACAGAAACTAGGTCTTATATTACGCTGACGAAGTTGCGCGGGTCAACTAGTAATTAATAAAATATTTACCCAATTTTCTGATGAACCCGATCCATATTTTATACCTATGTTTGTATTTACATAATAGTGCATTTGATTTTAAAATTTTATTTAATGACATCATGTCCTACTTAATTAATAATACATGTAAATGTAATAAATATAAAAAATATTTTTAATGACAACATGTCAGTAATGTTGTCAGTCAGTTGAATTGATAATCCTTAAATTGAATAAAAGTTTTGAATGTGAGTTATATCTACCACGATAAGAAGTTTGTACTCGGGCAATCCAGCCTGAGCTTTTACTACCAAGCAACAACAGTAGTAGACGATAGTAATAACAATGACTTAATGTGATTAAAATGGACGCTGAAGCTGAACCACTTTGTTTACTTGCTCGGCTCTTCTCTGCCGCTTGCAAGTGTTGCCAGCCTTTCATTTATCACTCGACCTTTTAACCATCGTAAATAGCTTTTAATTTATATTTTACGTAAGGAAGCCAGAGCCAGTAGCCAGAGCTTGAGAAATAAAAGTGTTTAAGCTAATCTTAGAATTTGACAGGGAAATTATTGTAAAATATAGTTGTGCTTATTTACTGATCTATAGGAAAACTTACAGTAGTAAATAATTTAAAAACTTTAACAGATAATCGCAAGCCAATTAGAGGTACCACATGTAGAGAAAAAGTATAAGGCTATTCTATAGATTTGAATTTAAATATATGGCTTCAAAGAGATAACATATTACACAAAACTCACTGGTTGGTACAAAAAAGGTTTATGCGGCTTTTGTCTAATTTGTAATGTAAATTGATATAAAATAACTTTCTTAAGTTTTGCACTATTCAAGTTTTAAATCAATTCCCTATTGTTTTAGTTTGTTTTGTACTTAATTTCTAACAGTAGTACAAAACCTTATTTCAGATATATCTTAAGTTCATAATTACAATCAATACAATAACTGTGCTCACCGAGGTGCTCGAGCCAAACCCGTATAGGGTGATTTGGCCATAGTCCACTACAATGGCCGAGTGGGGGTTACAGACGATCTTAATACTCGTAGTTATAATGCTCTAACTCATATTTGATACTTGATTTATAAATGATTCTAGACATAGTCTAGTGTTGCAAATGGCATTGGGCTAAAAAATCAAGCACATGAGCTTATTTCTTCGAGAAGGTTGCATTCAATTAAGTGAAGCTTATTGTAACTTGAAAACAAAAGGCATCCAAAATACCAATTAAAATAATTTTATGTACATACTACCAATTATTTCCTTGACTTCATATCATATCAAGTTCTGAAGTAATAAGAGTTGTGATAAAATCATAATATACACTAGGAACTTGTTTATGTCCGAGGATAATAAACGCAACTATAACTTTATTCAATCGAATTCAAAGTCACTCTATATAGGTATAGAATAGTTAATATTTCTATGAAAACTAAATATATATAACTAAGTCACCTCCATAATAAAGTTATTTTCAAATGCAAACTTTCTTTTCCATTTTATTGATGCCATACACAGTACCCAGACAACCTTGAACAAGCTAAAGCACGCGAAAGGAAATGTAGCACTTTGAATGTATTGGCTGAAAATAAAATACGTAATAGTTATTTCTTTCACTTTATAACCGGAAGTAGATCATAAACTATGTATTTACATCTAAGTCTCAGCTTAGTCAAATATAGGCTAGTATTTTCTGGATGTTAAACTACAAAAACTTACACGTCTTTGAATAAAAATAGACAAAAAATCAAACAATTTGATATTAGAGATATTGGGCTTGTTAAACAGATGTTTGAAATATGAAACAATGGTATTTTTTTATTGGGTGAGGCGATTATGATGATTACTTGTCACAAAGGATTGTGTTTATCCAGCAGCTCTCTTATAGGTAACCAACTGTACAAAATCGAGATGATTTCATTGGCTACGTTATGTTATTGGAAATAAATCACCATATCTGTTTTGAGTTCTATAATTCTCTTCGATTGTTTACCGCCAGGAAAACCATTACACTGGTTATTGCTAGCTTTTGGCATATTCAAATATTTCTCTTAAACAAGATACAAAGATTTTGCTCACCAATTTTGAGACTTCAATCAAAAAATCATCCAAAACGTAAAATGTACAAAAAATGAAGAGTGTTAGCTGGCAACATCGATACATCAACACAACGAGCCCCACTTCCAACAAACTCCGCCCCCTTTCCTTTTAAGCCGAGCTAACTAATTAATAATTACTCGTCTTCAGACTAAATGAATTGTAGCTGTTAAATGCGCTATGTTTACCGAAATACCAAAATATTTACATGTTGAACACTATTTTGAGACTTCTTTGTTTAGATCTTAAGCTCATTGGTGATTAATTTATCACACAGTTACTAATTATTTTTAAAACTTTCATGACACAGCTTTCATAGTTTTGGCCCCCTATCACGTGAGTACGCTATTACGGTAAAAAGTGTTTTCCTATTTCAATATGTCTCTTCCTTTCATCCCTTTAAGATAAATGCATATTCTCACGCCATTATCTCCCATTTTGGGTAGGCAAAGACTATCGATCGCCACTTAATACGATTATTCAAAGATAAGTAAACGGTATAAGTACAAAACAAACTGTTTATAATACGTTATGTAAAACGGTTCGGGGATTGTTTCACCCCAATTCAAGTATATCAATAATCTGACCATGATAAATCTATTTGTAGAATTGTAGGTACAGTATAATTACATTAGTTCCCAAACAATAAATTAAGTGAGAGAGTTTGTGATAACCAAGCAATATTTATATATTATTTTCCTCATAAATATCTTGTAGTTCGCAAACTCTTTCGTCAACAACCTGGAGAGCCGAACCTCGCGCGGTTTATTGAATAACTTTCAAATTGATTTTCAAAATCTATTTAACTCTCCTAGCGAAGTTAATTGGTTAACTTACATGGAAAATGAGTATATAATTTTAATATGTATTATAATTATGGCTAGAGTTAGATTAAAAAGAGTTCTGGCTTTTCTTTACATGCGGCTATTGCAGGAACGATTAAGAAATTATACAAATTAAATTTGAGACACCATTGTGGTGAACTACAAATATACTTATCGTAACGGACAAGTAATGGGTCTCATAAAAAACAACTATCCAAACTACCGATTTGTGCTCATAAAAATAGCTCTTCATAATTTTATCCCTATACAAAGATAAATTTAGCGGTCTATCTTTTATGGCTTATGAGCGATTTTTGGGCGATGCGGTTGGAGACACCATCTTTTCCCCACGCAACTTCCAAAAGTGGTTGAGGAATTTTTAATTCCTTTGCTCTGGCTACCCCTTTAAGGGATATATAGCCGTGAGTATATGTATGGCTTATGAGATAAAGCCTAATTAGTAGGATGGGTCTCGTTTGATACAGAACTCTACCGTAAGGGTGCCTCGGCCCAATTCCATTGCTACTATGTTGTTAGTAGAAAGAGTTTCATGTTTTCCAACATACTTTATTACAGTGACATCCGGATGTCGTCTTGTAAGAACTTATTTCGTCACAGCAATGTATTACTAAAGTAATTAAGCAGAACGGAATACTTATTTTTTGTTTGTAGAGAGCATGAGTGAGAGAGTGTGGAGCATACCACCCATATTGCATTTTATCTTGCAGATCTCTTGAGGTTAGTTATTTGGTATTCTATACTGTACCAGCCGCGGATACTTTGTACATTTTTTTACACTTTTTAGTCAAAAGGGGTTTTCTAAACACCAGGTGACATAATACCAAGCCGTTACCTAAATATTTTCCTTCCCATTTGTGGCTATAAATCCCAGAAAGGGGTAGCCAGCGATTTTACAAATATGGGGGTATAAAATTGGTAAAAATCACAGGAAGCCGATGATTGTTGACAAAACGAGCCGTTCATTGATAACATCTTTGGGCGCCTCTATCCATCTAAGGATCGCCTTCGACCTGCCTTTTGGCTGACTAGTAGTCCGTCCCAACTTCGCACCGTTAATGTTATATTTTAATTATATATGGATTCTTTGATCACTACTACTACTACTCTACTCGCCTCTTATAAAATTTTGCCATATTGCAGCCTTTACTAAAACAGTGGTAACTGAATAGTGTAGTTTTTCAATTGTGAAAAAAATATCACTACCGGTTCAGTATTTCCCCAGGTTAGCCCATATAAACAACCAAAAAATTATATTACAAATTTTATCTTTTAATGATATGAGAAAGAATAGGTGATCATGATCGTAATAATATATGACTTATATATTAATATAACATAACATAAACGTTCACGCCGAATATCCCCGGAAGGGTTGGCAGAGGTACTAATACTTCTGAACATCACGTGACTTTGTCACCTGGTGTTCAAAGTACCCACGTTTTGCATGGACAGTGTACTCACGAAATTTTATCTTTTAATGATATGAGAAAGAATAGGTGATCATGATCGTAATAATATATGACTTATATATTAATATAACATAACATATAACATAAACGTTCACGCCGAATTTCCCCGAAAGGGTTGGCAGAGGTACTAATACTTCTGAACATCACGTGACTTTGTCACCTGGTGTTCAGAGTACCCACGTTTTGCATGGACAGTGTACTCACGTGATAGGGGGCAGGCCTATCGCCGTTTTGTACGAATACACTGTCACATGACTAAGTACAACTCAGCCATGTGGGTTTCCTCACGATTTATTTATTTATTTATTGCATTCCATAGCTATTACATGGTTACAAATTTTATAACAATACAACACTATGGACCTTGTTCAGGCACAGCAATATGAAGTTTTAGGTTTTCCCTCACCGTTAACAACCATGATAAATTAACCACACATATGTCTTTAGAAAAGACAAATTGGTGTAGGCCCGACCCAGGATTTGAACACTAGTCGTTTGCACGATAACCGAGTGTTCTACCTACTGGGCTATCACGGTTGCTTAATATATGACAAAGTTAATGCTTTCTCAGATGCAGTGGAAAATATAATATAAAATAAAAGACTGAATAACTTTATCTAACCATATTTTATTATTTGCCATACAAACATTTTCGCCGACACAATGTACACAATATTTAACTAAGTATTCGCAACACGTTCATAGTTTCCCCAATAAATGTGAAATTTCGTAAAACTTTTTCATGCCACAGGAAAGTTTAAAACAGAAGTTGGTATTCCCAAATTCGTTGGTTATATCAAAGAAAATACTTTTATAATAAACTACATAGTTGCGTTTGAATCTAGGGAGTAAGAAAAGAACTTTTTATTTTGTACTAGTTGCCGATCCTTACATGGTTTAGTGGTGTTTTATATTATTTTATTTAAGGTTTTATTTTAAGTATTTTAGGTAAAAAATAAAGGCATTTATTTCACAAAATTTAGTAGTTTACAATGAGTTTGTTTCGGTGTTTACCGCAGTAGGTTTCCCTGTGACGCAGCAAACAGGCTCTTTTAAATAACTTAGTAACAACAATTATGTGCTGATGGCCATTCAAGTACAAAAATACAAAGAAGTTTTCGTAAACTTTATAAAGAGAAAATAAATTAGTAAATTTTTCACAATTAATAATGTACAGATCAGTACTCGTATTATGTGTGTGTTTGTGAGTGTGTTTGTGTGTGTGTGGGAGAGAGGAAGTGTTGTGACAGTGAATTCGTACAAAAACGGCGATATGCCTGCCCCTTATCATGTTAGTGCACTGTCGAAGCAAAATGTGGGTACTCTGAACACCATGTGACAATATCACGTGAAGTATTAGTATCTTCTCCAACCCCTTCGCGGGTATACGGGGGGGAAAGGGTTTGAGTTGAGATATTTCAGGTAATCGTTGGACAATATGCACTGATGACAACTTTGAGACTTGCGTTTTAACTGCAACTATATTACCATATCCATAATAATATGATAAAATAGAATTTTCACCTATCGCAACATTGGACATGAACTTCTTTCTTTATTTTCGAACTAGTGTGCTGCTGAGCTTGTAGCTATTTTGGTTTCACCTTGGCGTTATGTGAGGCAATGCAAAGAAGTTTGTCGTTATGCTAATTTGGTTAAAGAAAGAGGGAGTTCTAACCAGTCAACAAGTGGGAGACAACCCACCAACAAGGCTATGGACGTCATCAATATGGAATACAAGAACATATATATATAACTGAATAATTTAAACTACGTATGAGCGTCATTTGCTTGGTAGTCATACAGTATTCGATATAAAATTAATAATACGAACTAAACAAAATAATCTATGAAAATTTACACTGACTAGATTCACAATAAAACCTTCACTAGACAATTTATAGAGTACTTTGTGAGTCATTAAACTTGACTCTTTAAATCGTTCTTTTCCATTCAATTGGTATTTATTATGTATTAAAATACCTGAAGCTAGCAGTACACATTGGGCCAATCATTGGGCCAACATTGGGCCAGTGTCTGGCCGTTTAAATTGTGAAGCATTTACACATTGGCGAGTTGCCCAGTCTGCATTGGCGTTTCAACAAAGATGGACGTGGAAACGGTCGCAGCCGCGGCAGTCTATCTAATATCATTTAATTATTTCCTACATGTTGAAAAATTATTAAAAATATAATGAATAATGGGTTCTTATTAATGTTGTTTTAATAGCTGTATAGTGCCAGCTTAGAATAGCACTACCCCATTTTTTCCGGTGGGTGTACGTAAGAGGCGACTAACGGTATTGGGGATTTTAAGCGATTGTTGGGCGATGCGGTTGGAGATCTATCAACAACAACCTTTATTTCACCATCTTTTCCCCACGAAAATTCCAAAAGTGGCTGAGGAATTTTTAATTCCCTAGCTCTGTCTACCCCTTCAAGGGATGTATAGCCGTGAGTATATGTATGTATGTATGTAAATTTTAATGTCTCGTCGCTTGTCAACGCCATCGAAGCCGCCATCTTTAATAAAAAGGTTCACGCGCTGCACTACCGCATCCACTGACGGTTGACATCGAACTGAATAAGCCGCCAACGTGTGAACACTGTTGGCGGGACGCGCCAAGATCCTTTGATGTGTGGTAAAAAACCGACACCGCTCCGGATAGCTGGCCAACGTTGGCCACCAATCACCAACACCACCAATGTAGCGCCAAGTAGCCCTCTACACGCTGGCCCAACGCTTGGCCCAATGCTTGGCCCAATGATTGGCCCAATGTGTACTGCTACCATTAGTCGAAAGCTCAGAAGAGTCTAATTGGCATACTTGATGTTGACAAGTGGATTCCCTCTCAATAATGGTAGCAGTTCACATTGGGCCAATCATTGGGCCAAGCATTGGGCCAGCGTGTAGAGGGCTATTTGGCGCTACATTGGTGGTGCTGGTGACTGGTGGCCAACGTTGGCCGGCTATCCGGAGCGGTGTCGGTTTTTTACCACGCATCAAAGGATCTTGGCGCGTCCCGCCAACACTGTTCACACGTTGGTGGCTTATTCAGTTCGATGTCAACTGTCAGTGGATGCGGTAGTGCAGCGCGTGAACCTTTTTATTAAAGATGGCGGCTTCGATGGCATGGACAAGCGACGAGACATTAAAATTTACATACATACATACATATACTCACGGCTATACATCCCTTGAAGGGGTAGACAGAGCTAGGGAATAAAAAATTCCTCAGCCACTTTTGGAATTTTCGTGGGGAAAAGATGGTGCAATAAAGGTTGTTGTTGATGGATCTCCAACCGCATCGCCCAACAATCGCTTAAAAGCCCCAACACCGTTAGTCGCCTCTTACGTATATCCACCGGAAGAAATGGGGTAGTGCTATTCTAAGCTGGCACTATACAGCTATTAAAACAACATTAAAATTTATTGAATGTTATCAAAGTGAACCCATTATTAATAATAAGAACCCATTATTAATTATATTTTTAATAAATTTTCAACATGTAGGAAATAATTAAATGATATTAGATAGACTGCCGCGGCTGCGACCGTTTCCACGTCCATCTTTGTTGAAACGCCAATGCAGACTGGGCAACTCGCCAATGTGTAAATGCTTCACAATTTAAACGGCCAGACACTGGCCCAATGTGTACTGCTAGTTTAAGACACGCTTCTCTCAGATACAAAATATAGAAGCGAAGATACGTAACATACATATATATACTACTCTGTGTAAAAAGTATCGGGAATATGTCAATAAAAAGACCCGCGTAAAAGAGGTCGTTCAAATTTTTTTACTGCATGTTGGTAGCACTGTACTGATTTAGCGCGCAAAATTTGAGCGGGATCTGTCATTTAATTTGTTTTAAACTACTTTTTTGTTGGTCATAGTTTTGAGTCCTTGGCGATTTTTACAATGGAAAATATTGTTGAACAAAGAGTGTGCCTTAAATTTTGTGTTTCGAATGATATTTCATGTGGTGAATCACTAAAAATGTTGCGAAATACCTACGGCAAATCGTGTATATTGAAAACAAGGGCTTATGAATGGTATAAGGCTTTTAAAGAAGGCCGAGAAGTAGTAGTAGACTTGCCTCGTTCTGGTAGACCTTCAACCGCTACGACCAAAGAAAACATCGACAGAATCAAGAAGCTAGTGCCCTAAAATCGACGTATGAGTCTGAGAGAGTTGGCTTGTGAGGTGAACATATCTTTTAAGTCCGTCCACAACATTCTCATTGACATTTTAGGCATGAAACGCGTCGCCGCTCGACTAGTTCCAAAAGAGCTCAATTTTGTTCAAAAAGCGCAGCGAAAGCATGTCGCTGAAGACATGGTTTCCCGAGCTTCTACGGATCCGACCTTTATGAAACGTATAATAACTGGCGACGAGACATGGGTTTATGAGCACGACATGCAAACAAGCCAACAGTCTTCAGAATGGCGTCTCGGAAGCGAGCCGAAACCCAAAAAACCGCGGCAAAGTCGCTCCAAAATCAAGGTGATGCTGACAGTTTTTTTTTACTACCGTGGTGTGGTTCACTCCGAATTCCTTCCAGAGGGAGAAACAGTGAATAAAGAATATTATTTAGGCGTCATGAAGCGTTTGTGTGAGAGTATCCGCCGAAAACGTCCAGATTTGTGGCAACACAACTCATGGATGCAGCACCATGATAATGTACCATCACACACAGCCATTATAGTGAAAGAGTTTTTAGCGAAAAATTCAACAAAAGTTCTCGACCAAGCACCGTATTCACCTGATATGGCTCCGTCTGACTTTTTTTTTTCCCAAGTTAAAATTAGCACTTCAAGGAAAACGTTTTGAGTCGATAGAAGCCATAAAAGAAAATTCGCTGAATGAGCTAAAGGCCATACCGCAAATAGCCTATGAAAAATGTATGGAAGACTGGGTGAAGCGGTGGAGATGTTGTATTGCAAGCGATGGGGCCTACTTTGAAGGCGATAAAATGAATTTAGACGAATAATTTGTATTTTTTGTTTTATTGACAAATTTCCGATACTTAGTACACAGAATGTATATTTTCCCAGTAATAAATCCCACGAGTAACACATAACTTTACTAGCTTTGCCCGCGGCTTCGCCTTAATTACGAGGTACCATGATTCCCCTTTCTTGATTAAGAACTCAGAACTAAATATGATTTAAATAAGCTACTGTATGCAATATTATATGTTTTTTCCTTTTGGGATAGAATGTAAAGATTCTGGGCATTCCTCACATGCAAACATGCTTCGTACAATTGTAATTTCTAAGTTCACTTCAGCCACCTATATGTTATTATGTTTGCTCTTAACATTTGTTAATGTTTTGAACGGGAGATCATGGGTTTCTTACATTTCCACTGTTTCTTCGATTTTTTAAGATTTTTAGTCTAATAATTTGATATGATTTTCATTCGCTGATAAGCGAAAACTAATTCCGAAGATGTATTTTATATCTTACGATCAAAAAATTTAGTAGTATACTATTATTCAAGATAGAATCAGGGGTGATATTTCATCTTATACCAGAGATTCATGAATGGTTGACGTAGGTACTCAATTTAACTTCTCCTCTCTCTGATTGTAAGCTCGTCATAGCTTAGTTGTCGAAGATTAAAAAACCATTTAGCATTATGGAAACTTAGTTGTCACAGCGAGGAGTGAGTGATCTGTAAATAATAACCACTAATTGCTACATTATTAGACTAAGCAAGCATCTATATTATTCACGCCCGAAAGAGTGTGACACATTGTATGATCTTATTTTCAGCATTGTCACTTTTTTCCTGGACAGTGGATTCATGTGATGGAGATAAGACTATTCCTGTAAATATAAATCTATAAATACTAACAGCTTTTAAAAACCAATAACATAAACGTTACATAAACGTTCACACCGTTTATCCCCGAAGGGGTTGGCAGAGGTACCAATACTACTGAACTCATATGGCAAGCGCCATCTAGTTTCCAGAGAAGGTACCCACGTTTTGCTTAGACAGTGTACTCACGTGATAGGGGGGCAGGCCTATCGCCGTTTTTATACGAATACACTGTCACATGACTAAGTACAACTCAGCCATGTGGGTTTCCTCACGATGTTTTCCCTCACCGTTAGCAACCATGATAAATTAACCACACATATGACTTTAGAAAAGACAAATTGGTGTAGGCCCGTCCCAGGATTGGAACTCAAGCCCTTCTGTTTTTCGGGCGGGTGTTCTACCCACTGGACTATCATGTCGCTTAAAACCAACTGCTTTAAATTTCTTATTCCATTTTAACACAAATTCATATTACTCAAGATGGCCCGAAAATTTGAAGTTATCAAAAAGTTGATAGAGTATAATAAAATAATATTCTACAATACAGCTCTTTTTAGATCAACTCGTAAAAACAACAAAAGTAGTTTGCGCAAATAAAACTTATTTTCGATTTAACATCACGAAAATGGGGTTTTATTTTATAAAAACGTTTCAAGAGCACGACATCGATTTTTCGTTTATATTCTAAGTATTTTTTGTGTATTCACAACTTTAAGATGGGTTCAGTTTGTATTTAATTAGTTTTCCAATTGTATTACTATATTGAATTTTAATTTTGTTCTTATGATTGTAGTCTATTTACTATTATCTTAGTTCTTTATTAAATTATTCTTATTAGAGAAGAAATGTCTGATCATTTATATATATTTATTGTTGTAATTTCTATAATTGGCATAGTTAATTGTTTTTTTTTTAATTTAGTTTAAATTTGGTTTTATTTTAATTTTAATTTAGTTTTAATCAATTTAATTAAATTTTATAATAATCATTTTTTAGAATGTTATATCTGTAATGTTAGTAATACTGTTAATTGTTTCAATTTATAAACCGAATGATGTGATTAGCCTATAATTGGTGTATTTAGTTGATATGTGTCAATTCAATCTGAATTTCTGATTATTTAGCTCTGGCTACCCCTTCAAGGGATTTATAGCCGTGAGTATATGTTTGTTATGTTTATGTAATGTTTGTTTTTGGTGTAGGTCTTTATTAAATTGCTAATGATTGTAGAAATAAAAGTGATAGCTTATGTTGAAAGCCCATACATTTAAGTCATTTGCCTGTTGCGCTGCCAATGCTGCTAAATCTTTTTGCCTGCTTTTCCACTTAATATTCGTACAGCAATGTACTCGTACTTATAGGTTGTAAAACACTATATACGTTGTTTTTTTTCTTCAGTAATCTGTTTTGAATTATTTATATGAATATATGGTTAATGAAAAAAACAAGAAAAACCTGAGACCATATCCGTTTTTTATATTTTTTATTCATTCGTTTTCCAGAGGAGCCACTTCATCTTGTTACTTCACATAAAAAGAGAGATTATTATTTTTGCATATATTCTATCACAATTTTTTTATTAAAAGTTAATCACCGTTTAATATCGTTTAATGTATATTGCAAAATAATATTAAGATACAATTTCAAGGTAGTCAAAAAAAACATTCACTATTTTATCATTCCTTTATTTTAGATTTAGAATAGCACTACCCCATTTTTTTCCGTGGGTGTTAAGAGGCGACTTAGCGTATTAGGGCTTTTTGAGTGATTTTTGTACTATGTTGCTGTGTAGTGTCGGCTTAGAATAGCACTACCCCGTTTCTACCGATGGGTGTACGTAAGAGGCGACTAACGGTATTGGGGCTTTAAAGGGATTTTTGGGCGATGCGGTTGGAGACCCATCACTAAAAACCTCTATTTTTACCATCTTTCCCCCACTCAACTTCCAAAAGTGGCTGAGGAATTTATAATTCCTTAGCTCTGGCTACCCCTTCTAGGGAAATATAGCCGTGAGTATATGTATGTATGTATGTTTTGTACTATGTTGTTAGAACCCGTCACCAGCAACCTTTATTTTATTATCTTTTCCCCATTCCACTTCCAAAAGTGGCTGAGGAATGTCTAAGAATGAAAGTCTAGTTACCCTTCTTAGTTTCTCACGCGCCATTAGTTCCCATTGGGGTAGGCAGAGACTATCGATCGCCACTTTGTACGATCCTGGCCAACCCTTTCTAGCTTCATTCACATCCATCAATCTTTTCATACATGCTCTTTTATTCTTCTTACTTCGGACACCTGCCTTTTTGAGCACATTTTCTATTTGATCCAAATGTCTCCTCCGAGGTCGTCCTCTACTAACATTACCTTCCACAATGGCTCTATGGATCTCTTTTACCAATTTACTGTCATCCATCCTCTCTATGTGCCCAAACCATCTCAACATTCCTTTTTCTATCTTTCTTACAATATCATCTTTTACACAACACTTTTCACGAATCACGTCATTCCTCACACGATCACATAACCTCACATTACAAACTTTTCTGAGGAACCTCATTTCTACTGCATTCACTGCTTTCATGCTTCTTCTGCCACACCCAACATTCACTGCCATACGTAAGCATAGGAACAAGGACAGCATCATGCACAGCCATTCGGGCCTTTTCGGAAACCGATTGACTAGACATGAGACTATCCAGTGCTCCATTTACCGTGTTACCCTTTTTTACTCTTCTTTCAATGTCTTCATTACACTTTCCATCCCTAGTAAACAATCTTCCCAGATATACGAACTCTTTCACTTGTTCCACTTTCTTACCATTGATCTCAATCACGCATTCAGTCATATTCTCCTATCTCTCAAAAACCATGGTTTTGGTTTTATCCACATTCACTCAGCATAAATAGGATGGTAAAAAGCTAGAACGCGTATATAAACAGCAACATAACAACCCTTACAAACTGTAAACTGAGAACTCGTCGCATACAAGCCGAGTACCCATAATATAAATTGATCACTTAACTAAGTTCGAGATTCAATTTAGATTGATTAATTAAACAAGCGACAGGGTTTACGGTATCATGTTCACATTCTGATACATAAAGTTATTTTATGCTCGCGTTGTACAGCCTTGTATTAGATCGGATTGGGAATAAATTGTTTTGATGAAATAGCCCTTTATAATACTACTAGTTGACTAGGCAAACGTTGTTCTGCCACTTAAATAATTTATAGGCCAGAAAATAAAAATAAAATGTTTGGGATATTTATAAAATGTTTGATGATATTTTATAATATTATCTTGATTAAACTGTAAATGTGATAATACTCATACTAGCAAATCCGCGCAACTTCGCCTGCGTGCCATAATACCACCATATAATTAAATTAAACTATACTCCCTTTTTTACCACACTAAAGAACGAATTTGCTCCTTTCCCCTACGCAAATAATTAAGAAATTATCAAAAACTCATATAAAAATTAAAAAAAAATACTTTAAAGTCTATAATTGAACATACATACATTTACTCACGGCTTTACATCCCTAAAAGGGGCAGCATATTAAAAAAAATGCAAATAGCAAAAGACATCTTAAAAAAAACAGGGTCATCAATTCTTTACAGTTTGGAAAAGGGTAAAATAATAAGAACACTTACCACCAATTACTTTTCCTATATTCTCTCTATGGACATAGATCTATAAGTCCTCTATTTAGTCTTCTTAACGCCTATAAGACTTGTTAGTTTGACCCTAAGGTGACATCACCTATAGGTGCGTCATCAAATCGTAAGTTCTCATAAAGTTAACCAATTTGCTACATAGTGTAAACTCTTGAAACAGGTGTGGCTAGTATATAAAAATTGACGGCGTGACAGGGCAGGGAGATCTCATCAAATATTAACAGCGGTATACGCGAGTCCACCTGTTCCCGGGATAATGTGATTCGCCGGTTAGAAGCCACTTTATCATCCGTTAGTACACCACCGAGAAATAATGTGGATTGATCGTTTGGCTAAGTCTGTGGGTACGCTGCTGACCATTAGCGAATGTTTTTTGGTTTTAGGTATTGTATGTATTATTTTGAGTAAAAAGAAAGACTGTACTAAATCTCTACTATAGAATTACCTGTATCTCGGGGGTCTGCATCAAATAAATTTAGTTTCAGAAAAGGGTTGGTTACTAAGCTTTTGAATTCCAGAGCTCTTGAATCCCAGATCTTGAAATAAAATTAGATTTTTGTTTGTCAACTATATTCCTTATTCACTACGTAAAAAGCATCAATAGTACCAACTTCTGTTATATTCAACGTATAGAATAGTAATGATATTCTACACCGGCTCTGCATGCATTTGAATTTGAATAGTATTCCAACTTTCGCGGTTGGGTTTCAGATGTGTTTACGTTGCATTTTGAAACAAATCGAAAACAAGCTATTTGAATTTATAATACAGAATTACAATACATACAAGTGTATTTTGCACTGTAATTTTAATACAAAAAAAATATGTTAAATATATTTTAACTTAAATTGATAGTTTGATTTGTTACCACTGGATAGTACCTACTCTTTGTCTAAACGAAATATATATATATTAAATAATAAAACAATATTTGTCCATCTAGACAATGAAAAATATAGTAGTGTCGGCTTAGAATGATACTCTCCCCTTTTTTTCCCTGGATGTTCGTCAAAGACGTCGAAGGGTTAGTACCCTAGATTTAAGGATTTCTATGTAATCACACAGAATGCTTTAACTCTAGGTTGGACGGTGTGTTTGGGAAAGGATAACCAACAACCTTTATTTGACAACCTTTTCCTAACTCAACTTCTTAAAGTGGCCGAGGAATCTCTTTTCTGAAGCTCTGATTACCCCTAAGACTAAGAATTTATAGCCATAAGTATATATATATAAATAAATAAATGTATACAGACATATTATTATATTATATAATACACAGATCAAGTTAGCCTAAAACTAAGTAAGACATGTATAATTAAGTCTAAATCTATGAGAAAACTAAATTGCTTAGCAATTAAATCTTTTCTATGTTTTTATTTTAATTTTAATCTGTAATGAGAAACCACAGTTTTGCCAAACACAAAGAACCGCTTACAGAAAACAAAAATACTAGCTAATCTAAGCATTTTAGTTAGAGTAAAATATGTTGCAATAAACTCACCTAAAGCCAGAAAATAACAGTTAATCAATAAAGAAATTATACAAATAAGCACAAAAATATATCCCAGAGAGTCGCACGTCATAAATATTTATAATATGAGGAATACGGCCGATGTTTTCGTTCTATTTCGAGCCCGCGTTGGGTGGCATACGGCTCGTAAATCATGACAATTCCTTCCAAGAAATTTTTGCTGCCACATTTCAGATTAGATTTATTGAAAATATAATTCATATAATAACATGCACGGTTTCCTAGTGTTGTAATTAACGAATTTATCGTTTCCGGAATGAGCCGGCGCTTTTTTAGTTATGCTTTTCAAATTGTCTTTTTTGTATTTGTTGCCGTGTAGTGCCGGCTTAGAATGTCACTACCCCTTTCTACCCACGGGTGTCGTAAGAGGCGACTAAGGGTATTGGGGTTTTTATTGGATTTTTTTAATCAAGACCCGAATTGAAATTGCCCGTGCGTCCTTCAATGAAATGCGAAAGGTACTCTGTACCAGGCAGCTGGATAGGAAACTTCGCATACAATTGCTTCAGTGCTACATTTGGCCGATAGTCTTCTACGGATGCGAGGCTTGGACTGTAAAGGAAGTGACCCGCAAAAGACTAGAGGCCTTTGAAATGTGGTGTTACCGCCGAATGTTGAGGATTGGCTGGATCCAGAGAGTCACAAATGTGGAAGTTCTGAGACGAGCCGGAAAAACCCGAGAACTCACGACCACCATCAAAAGAAGAAATGTTGCGTATTTGGGACATGTGCTCCGCCACGATCGATACCAACTGCTTCAAGTGGTCATGATGGGAAAGATTGAAGGGAAACGGAGCGTCGGAAGAAGAAGGGCATCGTGGCTCTCAAACATCAGAAAATGGACCAACATAGCCGGCGTCGAAGACCTGTTTCGCCTAGCCCAAGGCCAAGGGAAAGGCTCGGAGCTGACTGCCAACCTCCAGTAGTGGAGAGGCACTAGAAGAAGAAGAATTGGATTTTTGGGCGATGCGGTTGGAGACCCATCACCAACTTCCACTCAACTTCCAAAAGTGGCTGACGAATTTATAATTCCTTAGCTCTGGCTACTCCTGCTAGGGAAATATAGCCGTGAGTATATGTATGATGTATATGTATGTATTTGTAAATATAAAGTATGGTTACGTGAGGCTTTATAAAAAGAGGAATTTGTATTACTAGATGTTTTAGTGCTTCAATTTGTTCTGGAATGGCTCCCTAGATGTTTGTTGATATTACATGTTCTTAAGATATGTGTACATTCTGAAATATGATGGGTTATCAATCACCATTTCCTTACTGTCTTTGCTCATTAATTCAAATGCATTTGAGAAATCGGCCTGCCCTAAAAACAAAAAGGGGTAGGCAGAGACTATCGATTGCCGCTTTGTACGATCCTGACAAACCTCTCTACAAGACAATCTCTTTAGCTTCGTTTTCATTCATCAATTATCTCATACATGCTCTTTCATTCTTTGGAAGCCTGCCTTTTGTATATATATGAAAATGCTTACCCAGAGGTATTTTTTTAAATCCAGCATTCCAAATCTCCGCTGAACACATTTAACTGAAACTTTGGGATTAGTTTTCGTATTTGAATTTTAAATGAAAAGACCGTTTAAAAAAGTACTTAATTAAGTCAACGGCATTGAGTTAAACTTGAAGTTTTGAATTTTGAAAAGGGTTTTATCAGCGTCATCAATTCTTTTATGTAAATGAACCTTGTCTCGGCTGTCTATTGGTTTTATTGAAATAGATGGGATTTTCAATGGGTCATATTGATATTGAAGGTTAAAAGGGTTTTATTATCGATCTGAACATTTAGAACGAAATTTATTTTAGTATGACATACGATTCGTATTTCGCTTTTTATGCAGGAGTGTTAAAAAAGATGGGGAAAAAATTAGCAAACAGTTATAGGTTGCAATGTGCATTACACATTATTTAAATGTGCTGTGTACGAATCCGAATAGTCTGAGAAATATTTGATTTATAAATCTACTCTAATACCTACCATGTTTAGCTACATTTTAATATTTGACTCTACAGTCAATCAGTGAAAACCCTCAGCATAAATACAATACAACAAAATCAAAAAATTCTATACTTTACCCAACCCTCCCATCTGCAGTGAAAAAGTAATAGTGTTTTATTTGAAACTATGAAATGGACACTATTCTTACATAAATTCATATACTCACGCCACTATTCCCCATTGGGGTAGGCAGAGACTATATTGATCGCCACTTTATACAATCCTGGCAAACCTCTCTAGCTTCGTTTACATCCCTTAATCTCTTCATACATGCTCTTTTATTCTTCATACTTCGGACGCCAGCCTTTTTGAGCACACACTCTAGTTGGTCCAGGTGTGTCCTCCGTGGTCGTCCTCTGTTCACATTACCTTCCACATTGGCTCTACAGATCTCTTTCACCAATTTACTGTCATCCATCATCTCTATGTGCCCAAACCATCTCAACATTCCTCTTTCTTTCTTTTTACAATATTCCTCACATGATCATATAACTCACACTCTCTGCTTTCATGTTTCTTCTGCCATACCCAACATTCACTGCCATATATAAGCGTAGGAACCAGAACAGCATCATGCACTGCCATTCGGGCCTTTTCGGACACCAACTGACTAGACATGAGACTTTTCAAAGCTCCATTAATCGCATTCTATTCTTCTTATTAAAATATTATAAATTAATTATATAAAACATTATTAATTTATATTTAAGGTAGGTATAATAAAACATGTTTAACTCTTCAGTTCAAAAGTTTTAGTTGTCTTTAGTTTAATATTAAATTCGCCATTCTGATTATGGTACCATATTTCAATTTTATTCTGTTAATATGAATGTTATTTGAATGTATTTTACCTTATCATGGATGTAACTTCTAATGAACGTGTAAGCAAAAGTAAATTGTTAAAAGCATATGCTTTAAAAATTAAAGATAATTCTGAACAAGATGTTAAAAATGCAGTTTAAATAAAAACATTCAAGCCCATCATAGTTCTTTATCAAGAAAAATATAGTCAGACATTTTATTTACAATATTCACAATTGAGGTAAGCTTACAGTTCACGAAAACGAGGACGTACAACAGAAAGGAAATGGGATTTATTTTCTGAAGCTGAAACGAACCTCGTCAGCGAAGAGACGGTTTATTACCTCCTGGAGCCTTCGACTTCGGCTGAAAGTCAAATTAGTGCGAAGTGTTTTCGCTTTTTGCACCGCTGCTTTTACATGAGGCTCGTTGACCTATCATCATTAGTGTATGATGAAAGATATGACGGTCTTTTCTGGGTACTTTAAGAACATAATTATTTACATGTTTTTAGTTTGGGAATGCAGATAGATAGAGAATGATCTTTAATTAATGGGGCATGAGTTGATGACTGCTTTAGCTTTGGATTAAGTTTAATTTACTCACATAATCGCCAGGGTTACTATAAATTTTAACAATGAGCGACAAAATTAACAATGTAATAACAATGAAAAACCCATCACATTTGACCCTTAATTTTGCCATCTTTCCCCGCTTTCTGTTTCAATAAAATTTAAAAAGTGGCTCAGTTTGTTGCGATTGAGCAAACGTTATAGCTCAGTGGGTAGAACACCGCTTATCGTACAGACGTTGAGGGTACAAATCTTGGGTTAGGCCTACACCAATGTGTCTTTTATAAAGTCATATGTGTGGTTAATTCATTTCAATTTTCATTGGTGAGGGAAAACATCGTGAGGAAACCCACATGACTTTGTTGTACTTAGTCGAGTGACAGCGTATTCGTACAAAACGGCGATAGGCCTGCCCCCTAGCACATGAGTACGCTGTCCAAGCAAAACGTGGGTACTCTGAACACCAAGTGACAATGTCACGTGATGTCTAGAAACATTAGTACCTCTGCTAACCCCTTCGAGAACTTACGGCGTGAAAGCTGGAGTTGAGTTAATTTTGAGATATTGTTGCTACTTTAGCTTGTGCCATCATTTGAAGCCAACATTGTACGTACACATTTGTCAGAATCTTGGCAATGTAAATTAAATTTCTACGAATCTAAATGATGTTAACGGAAACCAGATACATTTAATTTATTGATAAAATTCGATCAGAAACGCTGAGAGACGGTTCGTAATTTAGTGAGTAAATTGTCTGTTAACTTTATAAATTAATGATATTAGGATTTTGATTACTTTCCAATGTTATATTTTCTAATTTTATCGATAAATAACATAACTGATTTAAATTATATTCCATCATGTCGACCGCATCGATTTAGCTTGATTATCCAAGCAGTGCTTGCTTGCCAATGTCTCGTGATTTTCAGAAGTATTAGTACCTCTGCCAACCACTTCTGAGATATTCGATGTGAACGTTTGAGTCTTGAGTCTTTTTAAAAAACATACTTTCTTATTATACACTCCATTTTTTGAGAAACAAATGTTTCTTTCATTTCCATATAAGTAAAGTACATTTTGAAATTAAAACTATAAACGTTTGTTTAGCTTTGAAAATATTTTACGAGCCTGTTAAAATGGGTGCGCTTACTACACCTATAGTGATTCGGAGTAGGTAAATTGGGCACCACCTTATTGGATTTCAAGAGTTAACCCGCTAAACCTCTCCGCCGCACCAATTTATTTTCCATAATTGGCTTTGGAGCAATTTTCTGAAAGAATAAAATAAGATTTTGCTCTAAAAATAAAGTTTAATACATCATGCAGAGTTTTCAATTTCCGAGTAAAGAGATTTCGGTGTGACCGCATTGAGTATTTTGCCAAATTTTCCTAGTCATAACGAATGTAGCTTTATTTATAAATTTATTTTTGTAAAAAAGATAAACAGGTTGTTGATTTCAACTTCAAGTTATCTGTGTAGGCAAAGGTATACAATTTATCCTAATGGGGGATAAAATAAAGGGTGACCTATGAAATACTATATAGATATATATCTTATATATTTATCTAAAGTTCTACGGAAATATACTCATATATGTACCAAGAAACTAGAAATTTTGCCCAGGGCTTGGAAATTTTGTACCTTCTCAGGGGTGGAATAGGGGTTAATTATGGGGTAAATGTGATACTCTCTAATCTAATCAATAATTTATAATGATCTGGGTAGGGAAAATGATCTCAAGATCTGGCTACATTTTTTTGTTATATACATCCGAGAGTTTATTTAGGTAAGGACTGTTTCGTTGTTCTGGACTTAAGTGGACGTAAGGTGGAAAGCGAGTGAATGGATGTATGTATTAAGACTTAATCTTAAATTCTGATACGGCCTGTCAGCTCATACAAGGCCAAGGTAGTGTTCTAAGGCATAATCGCCTAAAGATGTGGCACGTGGCGCCTTTTCAGGGATATATCTCTTACTTGTACTTAACTTAAATTAAATTATTAAATTGTGTATATAAAATGTGGCTTACTCAGAAATTATAAATGAACTTATTATCATAAGAAAACTCATAACCTCTTTACATTATATAATATTGTATTTCGATGATCTAAATATCTTGAAGTATATGTGACCACATAATCGTACTGGTGATTGATATATTTTTATAGCTACAAAATTATTATTTGGGTTTTTGCTAAAAGTAAGTGACTACTTACAATCAATTCAAGTACAAAAAAGTGCGCTTTGTAGTGTCGGCTTAGAATAGCACTACCCCATTTCTTCCGGTGGGTGTACGTAATAGGCGACTAACGGTATTGGGGCTTTTAAGGGATTTTTGGGCGATGCGGTTGGAGACCCATCACCAACAACCTTTATTTCACCATCTTTTCCCCACTCAACTTTCCAAAAGTGGCTGAGGAGTTTCTAATTCCTTAGCTCTGGCTACCCCTTCTAGGGATTTATAGCCGTGAGTATATGTATGTATGTATGTTGTACTTAACGCAGTTTTGAAATGTTACATGAACACGCATTTAATTTCCTCCTGATTTGTGTATCTGTAACTCAGTTCGTCATATAATATGTATTGGTTTATTGTCATTATTTAACACAACAATAACTGTTTAAACTAACACATTTACCGATACATAAAGCTGTACTTTGTACCCGAAAAGCTTTTTAGAATGTATGGATAATCCTCCGCGGGGCCTATTGTGCGCCCGAACTACTTAACCTACACAATACATTGCGGAGTTACGGAAAGTATTTGTTGTGTTTACACGGGACTGGAATCGGCTAAAATATTATTACCAATTTAAACCAATCGTTAATGTGTCGAACATTTAATTAATTAGTTACTCATGAAACTTCGTTGGATATATTTGTGAATATGTTTCACAATTTCAAATGTGAGAATTTCAGTTGGCAACAAAAGTTTTCCTAGCATGTAAAATTTATCTTAGTCATACCTTTATCTAAGAGATCTCTTGTAAGAGATTCAATCTGTCTCAATGCTAATTATAATTATTATTATGTATAGAGAGCTTAAATAAACAATAAGTTAAATTCGATAACCTTTTTAATACTACTACTATACTTTATATATATTAGGTGGTTCTGAGATTAGGGGACTGTGACTACGGAAAGTGGAGATAGGGGGTTACTTTCCCCCCTAAGAAGGAATGCCGAGCATACGGTGTGAAGAGTCCGTAGTAAATAACCTGCGGTAAAAGACGACAGGGACCCCAACAATAATGCACCAAGAAGGACCACGTGGGGTTTTAGTCAGTAAAACGCTGACATTCTTGTCCCACCTCCCAGTTGGTAGAATCTCTGGAGGTTCAATTGATATTAAGGATAAAAAACTATTGCCACTGATGTAAAACATTTTACTCTGCTGCTCTTATTACAATTAAAGGTGATATGTTCATATTGGATTTACTACCGCAAACAGATTGAAAAACAAGAGAAAAATTAAATTACTTATTCAACTAGTTTTTGTGTTAGTGAGAATCTAACCAGAAAGCATATATAATTAAGTAAGTGGACTTTGGTTTTTGACTTACTATCACCCATGGTAACAAATTGGGTAGTGCTATTCTAAGCTGACATTACACTGCAAATAAAATAAGTGGTGAACAGTGATTAAAAAACATTAGATATTTATAAAATAACACTACTCTGCGAAGCTGGGATGGTTCACAAGGGTTTATAAATAAAATGAAGCCTTGTTGAAGGATATGCGACATGGAATTATTTTTCGTTTTGAATATTTCCCCAATATAATTATGTACAGGCATCCATCATTGCTATTGAACGGAACGATGGCTGATGTTAAAAGGATCTCAGCATATTAAATCCTGTTTTTCAATCGATCATAATATCCAATATTATGTTATCACTTCGGAATGCTGGGGAACGTATTGATAATTTTTTTAAGTTTTTGAACCAATATAGGATAGATACTTTTCTTTCGGCTTAAAATAGCACTTACCCAACGATGCGGGAGCAAGTGTTTCAAGAGGCGATTTAAGATTTTAGAGATAAATAGCCTGTTAGATGGTTTTTGAGTTTATGACTGAAGAGCTATCATCAACCATACTTTGTTGTTGTTTGTTGTTCTGTTTAATTTATACTTCACTAAACTTCCAAATGTAGCTGAGCAATTTCTTATGCTTATGCTCTGGCTACCACTTATTTGGGATTTACGTAATTAGGAGAAAATGTACGCTGGTAAGATTATAAGTTCTATATCTCTTGTGCTTTTTTAGATACTTTCATGAAGTTAAAGCCATAAAAATGTCTATTAGAGTATTATGACTATAGATTTATAGTATAAATACTATATAACACAAAGAAGAGTAAGAGTAAAATACAAATGCAACTAAAGTGAGTCCACTTTCGTACACGGTAAGGTCCTATTGCGGTTGACATTAGTGTGAAATGAAATAATGAAATAAACAAGAATGAAGAATTATTCACGCTTTTAAATGTCAATATTAATTTAAAGTGTGTTCTCCTTTTTGGTATTAAAAATGTATCATTGACCCGAAATGCAGGTAAACATACATAAGTGCATACACTCACGACCATAAATCCTAAAAATGTATAGCCAGAGCCACAGAGCCAGAAACTCCTCAGCCACATTTGGAAATTGATACGGGACAAGATGGTAGAAATACAAGTAAAAGTAGTTAAAAATACCATAAATTGTCTCAATCCTGGAAAATCAATCACAAACCAAATTTTTCACAAAAAGCGCAAGCTAAATTAATAGAATTTCCCTAAACAACTCAGAATTAAAGGATAATAGGATAAGATAATAGAATAAGAAACGGATAAGCAGTTACAAAGTAGATTTGTAAGCGAGGCGCGCCGCCCGCCCTCGCCCGCCCGCCCTAGCCACATAATAATGTGATATGTCTTTGCAAGCCGCAGGTGACTGTCACCTTATCTTACCACCTTTATACATAATCTCACGATTCCCCCGTCTCAAATTTTCTTATTTTGACAGGATTATTGTAAGAAATAATAGAATTGGATAAAATAAAGTTAGGTGGGTATTTTTGGGAAAAGCAAATTGTTTTTATTATTTTAGGAGTAATGATTTCAGATGAAAGGTAAAACTGTGTAATTGATTATGTAGCTTAGATTAGCGCTAATTTATATCTTTTCACTAGTGTCATACTTGGCGTCTGAGTGATGAGGCATAAGAAGATTGTTGGACGATTTGGTTGGAGACTCATCGAAATTAATTTAGGTAACTTATTTCTCCCCAATAAAGTTTAAAAAATGGGAGACTAATAGCTCGTAATTTCAAAGCTCTAGATACTCATTTTGGAGATTTATAGCTGTGACTATAGAAATCCAGTTAGGTAAACTACTTTTTATTATAAAATTGGGTGGGTGTTGATAAACAAACTGCACGCACGGTTAAACAGTATTTTATTTGCAGGAAATTTGACGATTCAAAACTATCAATCTCCTAAAGGACACACTTTAAAAATATTGTGAAAAAGGTCGCGAGGTGTAGCAGCCGTTGTTGAGAACAGATCAGTTTTATGAATACCTTATATCGAACCCGACTAGAAGATTTTTGTAAAGAAATAAAGATTTTTCCTTAACACTTCGACCTTTCCTTTTGGACTATATTGCATATTTTTTAAGTCTTTAATAAAACTTTGACCATCAGTCCATGTTTATCCGCTAAAAAGGAATAGACTGGCACAACTGGTTATGTGGATAAACCGATTTTAGTTTAACATCCTTTTGTCAACGAGTTTTCTATTTTCATAAGAACAAAATAACAAGTTTTTCCTTTCCTTTATACATTTCACGTTGTTTGAAATCCGTCTTTCAGACAGTCAACAGATTTTAACAGGGTCTTTATAACAAAGAGACAAAAGGGACGTTTATAATCCGTCACACAATATAATTAAATACCTCAACACAGTGTTATTATTTTCAAAGTAAGTACTTAAATACACATTTTGGTTATTTACAACACTGCTGCCCAAGGCAGTGGAAAACGAATTAAATATTGTGTGATTATCTTTATGACGTAAATAATATTTAACATATGCGAGTCTCAGCTTAGAAAAGCATTACCCTGTGTCATATTGTGGGCAACACTCATTTCCTAAGACGACGACGCAAGTAGGAATCTTTAAGGCTTTCATATTTTAGTGATTGATAGAATATGAACTTTGCAACTCAAAAGAGACGTTACTGGATGTTTTTCCCTAACCCTTTTGAAACAATTTAATAAATAATAAAACGAAACTCGATTACTTTATTTCTCGAACTCAAACGTTCACGCCGTATCCCAGAAAGGGATTGGCAGAGGTGCTAGAATTTCTGAACATAACGTGACGTCGTCATCATTCATTTAAAGGTTAGTATGAGCTCTTGCAATTAATAATTCATTTTATCGGTTACCCCATAAATGTATTTTCACTGACCAAATAGTTAGTTCCGAAAGGGTTATTTAAACATCAGCTTTTTTAACATTAATAATAATAACGCATTAGTAAAGAAATGGCTTCCAAAATAAAAATAAAACTTTTATATTTAATAAACAAACAAGAAAATGTTTGTGACTAATTCTAAAGCTGTGTAGTGTCGGCTTAAAATAGCACTACCCCATTTCTTCCGGTGGGTGTACGTTAGAGGCGACTAACGGACTTGGGGCTTTAAAGGAATTTCTGGGTGATGCGGTTGGAGACCCATCACCAACAACATTTATTCTACCATCTTTTCTTCACTCAACTTCCAAAAGTGTCTTAAAAAAAAATCTAATTTCTCAGCTCTGGTTCCCCCTTTTAGCGATTTATAGCCGTGCGTATATGTATATGTATGTAATTAATTCATTTTAAGTTATCATAAAAAAATATTAAACGCCATCATAAGTTTTCATTACGTGCTTCAACAAATTAACATTGTACTTATAAAAAAGGGGAAGTCAACACTACAGAATATGGCAAAAGTATATGTAAAATTAAGTGGAACGAGGCGTTGTCGGTTATAATCAAAAGCTAAGTAGCCATGTCAAGAGAATTCAAAAATTCTTCATTACTCCTTACTACATTAACAATCTGCAAATACAAATCCTGTCAGTGCAGGCGTTTAGCTAGAGCAAAAAAAGGATACTAATTTCGTATGGATATATGATATACTCAGATACATGTAGTCCAAATAATAGGAAAGATTTATAATTTTAAAGTAAGTATAATGCTAAGTAGGTGTATTGCTCCTTCATTGATTTAGAGAAGGCGTATGATAGGGTGGTAAGAAAGTGTTTATGGGAGGTGTTATCCAAGTTCGGTTTGGGGAGTCGACTTATACGTGCACTTGTATCACTCTATGAGGATTCCAGTGCATGTGTGAGAGTAAACGGGGAAAATACTGACTGGTTCGGGATCTCTCGGGGTGTCCGACAGGGTTGTGTAGCTTCCCCGTGGCTCTTCAATTTGTTCATGGATGACTGTTTAACAGAGTTGCGTGAAAGTGATTATGGATTGAGAATGGGTGGATTCATCATTAAATGCCTCTTATATGCCGACGATCAAGTGCTACTTGCATCATCGGTGGAAGAGCTGCAAGAGATGATGAATATTGCATGTGCGTCTTTTGAAAAAAAGGGAATGAGGGTGAATGTGGATAAAACAAAAACTATGGTTTTTGAAAGAGAGGTGAATATGACCGAATGCGTGATTGAGATTAATGGTAAGAAAGTGGAACAAGTGAAAGAGTTTGTGTATTTGGGAAGTTTGTTTACTAGGGATGGAAAGTGTGATGAAGATATCGAGAGAAGAGTGAAAAAGGGTAATGCGGTAAATGGAGCACTGGATAGTCTAATGTCTAGTCAGTCGGTGTCTGAAAAGGCCCGAATGGCTGTGCATGATGCTGTCCTCGTTCCTACGCTTATGTATGGCAGTGAATGTTGGGTGTGGCAGAAGAAGCATGAAAGTAGAGTGAATGCAGTAGAAATGAGATCCCTCAGAAAAGTGTGTAATGTAAGGTTATGTGATCGTGTGAGGAATGATGTGATTCGTGAAAGGTGTGGTTTAAAAGATGATATTGTAAGAAAGATAGAAAAAGGAATGTTGAGATGGTTTGGGCACATAGAGAGGATGGATGACAGTAAATTGGTGAAAGAGATATATAGAGCCAATGTGGAAGGTAATGTTAGTAGAGGACGACCTCGGAGGACACATTTGGATCAAATAGAAAATGTGCTCAAAAAGGCAGGTGTCCGCAGTATGAAGAATAAAAGAGCATGTATGAAAAGATTGATGGATGTAAACGAAGCCAGAGAGGTTTGCCAGGATCGTACAAAGTGGCGATCGATAGTCTCTGCCTACCCCAATGGGAACTAACGGCGTGAGAATATGTATGTATGTATGTAATGCTGACGACTCAGCAGTAACACTTATTTTTAGTGGGAAAAAAAGAACAGTTTTAAACTGACAAAGGAATCATAATTTTATTAACACATTAGGTTTGTGAACCACGTATATTTAATTGATAGTGATATCTTTGCAATGATCCATGTTTTCAAATAAGGTGCTGCTACTTAGTGTTTTTGCAAAACACCTAATACATAAATCACTGTTTAATCCAAAAGAATTTTAAGAGACTCATTTATCGAAATTCATTTCATATTCGTATATAAGATGCATCGAAAGCATCTAACATGAATGGCGCAAACTAAACACGATGATGTAAGTGTCTTTTTTTACATATATTTACTCGCAGATAAAATAATTCAGTATTCTCTTGGCTCTGATTGTAAAAAATAAGAAGCAATTCGATTCATTATTCAAGGCTTAAAAACCACTTACATTATTAACATCAAAAGAAATACATTATTTGACTTTTACCGCTTTCACCGACCCTTACAACACTCCACTTAATCTGTGAACTAATTAGCAAGAAGGCGGCGGAAAAAGTTTCATTATCGCTTCTCGCAAAATGGTCTAGCAGAAAACTCATTTACACTCTCACATAACAGAAATAATGTTTTTGCATAAATTTTACGATTTTCATGTAGCTATATGTATTTCGTTGGTATATCAGGCAGTTTTTCTTTGTGAATAGTATCCATGTTTCCATCTTATCTAAAAATAACCTTGAGAGCTCAGCAAGCACTCCATCACTTTTAATCTAGAGAGGCGTGGGTTTAAATCCTGAGTAGGTCATAAACCAATGAATTATCTATACAATAAGGAGAGAAATTTTTGTGAGGATATTCGCATGGTTGCGTTGTACTTAAACATGTGACAGTGCTATACCTAGCTAAATGGGAATGGCGTGGGTATATACCTATGTGTATGTATAATACAACTTTTCTCGATTCCTCCGAACTCCACAAAGATACATGTAGGTGACACAGTAATGTAATTGGCAGGCTATATTTTATTTACTAGTAACGGAAGCTGGGGCGGACTGTTGTCCGATTTTCAATTTGTTACTGGCCGCCAGCAGTTTCAGACAGCGCGGGCTCTTTCCGATATTGCCTAAAAAATGTGTCGATTTATCTTACTTATATTTTATATAATAGTTTAGATGTTTAAAACCTTTTATGATTCCATTTCGAAGCGCAAAAGAGTGAAATTATACGCTTTATTTAATTGTTATTAGTAGGTTTAAATAAATAATTATATTTAAATACGTTTACAACTATTTTTTTATATGACGATGTCACGTGATGTTCAGAAGTATTAGTACATCTGCCAACCCCTTCGGCGATATACGGCGTGGAAGCTTGAGTCTTGAGTCTTATATAAAATATCGTTTTACTATTAGGTAAGTTTGTCATGCTAAATGTGATGTTTCATAAAAAAATAGCATATCCATTTTTCACACCGTTTTCATCCGTACGGGAAGTCCCCGGGTCGTAGTAGCCTTGCGCTTCGCTGCTCCAGCGACCTACCGACAGTACAAGCTCACTGCGTCTATTTCTAGCAGCCACGTTTCATTGTTCTACTGTCGCTGACAAAACTATCTAGCAATACCGTAATAACGTAAACCTGAGAATTGCTCCAGAAATGGAACAACCGAACTATTTTCATAATTATCGATAGGCTTCCAAGTTTCATCAATTTCTCCGTAAGGTATTTCTTGGTTATGTTTGGGTGAAATGATATTACCACGTATAGATGGGTTTGAAAAGCAATGTATCATCTTTTGTTATCGTAAGAGGAAATTAAGAAATTAATACGTTTGTGATTTTTAAAACACTGTTTTGATTTGTTTAATCATATTTTTCCGCTAGAACGAGAAAACATGATAAAGTGCCTACTTAGACCAACATAACAGAAATCTAAGAGAAAACTATTCATAAAAACTAGGAAATAAATAAGCAGGAAAGTTAGTAGAGTTTCTCATTTCCATATTACAGGTTATATGAGGTAATATTTTTGGTGTCATTTGCATGTTCTCGAAGCTCTGACTTTGGTATTACCACTACTTTATTACTTTAGGTATTTGGAAACTTTCTCGGTTTATTAAGCTAGAACTTTCTTACTATTTCATTTAAGTGAGCTGTTTAATGTTGGTTTGGAATGGCAATGAATAGTCTTAGCTAATAGGCTTTGTACAATTTATAACATAAAAAAAAACATAAACGTTTACGCCGAATATCCCCGAAGGGGTGGGCAGAGGTACTTATACTTCTGAACATCACGTGACATTGTCACCTGGTGTTCAGAGTACCCACGTTTTTCATGGACAGTGTACGCACGTGATAGGGGGCAGGCCTATCGCCGTTTTGTACGAATAGACTGTCACATGACTAAGTACAACTCAGTCATGTGGGTTTCCTCACGATATTTTCCCGCACCGTTTACAACCATGATAAATACATTGTACAAATTATCTTAAGTTTTTTTGAGTTTTTAGGCTATTAATGGACGCTAATCAGTTCAGCGCAGCTTTAGCCGAAAATTTAATTTGTGTGTTATAAAAAGGGGTTATAAGTAAGAAGGGAGAAGTCAATGAAACATACTAAACAACTTTAGTATAGGACTAACTAGATTGAACAGCTTTCTTTTTCTGATCACTGCACATTTTGTGACTCGAAGTAGTTGATTTGTATGAAGGAAAGATAAATTCGGGTTAGAAAATTCAATTGATTTTGATAAACACACGATGTGTTGCTATCAGCTGCCCAGGTCATTTATTTTTAAAATCTGTTATTTTCGAGATAATAAACTTTTGCTTTTTGTTTAGATCTCATAGTGCACACAATTGCGTAGACAAAACAAAACTCCACGTATGGTCGTTTATCTCAGGTAGACAGAAAATGTATGATTTCTACGAAGAATTATTTTTATCCCAGACTTCGATCACGTTAGGCAAAAGAACATTGGAAACGTTGCTTATTAGTATTTTAAATTAGTGATAAGTAATAATGATACTGCTTTTTGTGCCTAGTTTAAACGAATAAACTCACCGATAAACGTTTAAACCTACCTACCTATACTCAAGGCTGTAAATTAAATAAAGACAGAGCCCGATTATAAAATCGTTTGAATGTTTTAATCTCTGAAAAGAACTGACACGTAGTTTGTGGCTGGTTTCGTTATTTCATTAAGTTAAGATCATACATACATATACTCAAATAACCAAAAATTCAGCTTTCAGGATTGTAAATTCCTCATTCACAACCCTAAAGATAGTTTACTAACTGCCCCTGGGAAAACATGTAGGTCAGTAGGTGTCTATTGATAGATATTAATAATTATGTTCTAAGAACTTGAGCAACATAATTAATATAACGAAGTTAATATTAGTTTAATTGCAATAGGTCCCGAAAGTCAGGCAAACCGATATCGATCTCCAGAGAACCGGCAACTTAATTAACAAAGCGTTACATTTGACACAAATATAATTTAACAAACGCCGAATTGTATTTTACTATTGCTTCTACGAACCGAAGGTTGGGTTATTATTTCGAATAATTGAACTAAAATTTGATTATTAATGAAATACATTTACACCTATCCCTTACAAGGATAGCCAGAATCAACTATTATTTAGCTTAGTGGAGGAGGGAGTTAAAATAGAGGCTTATGTTTAATTAAATTACATAAATCCTGCTTAGTATAGTATTAGTACGGCCAATCAAATTCAGTGTTGCAGAAGCAAAATTTCAGTTATATTAGTGTTACATACATACATATACTCACGCCATTATTTCCCATTGGGGTAGGCAGAGACTGGATCGCCACTTTGTACGCCACTTTGTACGATCCTGGCAAACCTCTCTAGCTTCGTTACATCCTTCAATCCTTTCATACATGCTCTTTTATTGTTCATACTTCGGACGCCGGCCTTTTTGAGCGCACACTCTATTTGGTCGAGGTGTGTCCTCCGTGGTCGTCCTCTACTCACATTACCTTCCACATTGGCTCTATAGATTTCTTTCACCAATTTACTATCATCTATCCTCTCTATGTGCCCAAACCATCTCAACATTCCTTTTTCTATCTTTTTTACAATATCATCTTTCACGCCCCGCAACGTTCACGAATCACGTCATTTCTCACACGATCAGATAGCCTTACATTCTTAAACTTTTCTGAGGGACCTCATCTCTACTGCATTCACTCTGCTCTCATGCTTCTTCTACCACACCCAACATTCACTGTCATACATTAGCGTAGGAACCAGAACTGCGTCATGCACTGCCATTCGGGCCTTTTCGGACACCGACTGACTAGACATGAGACTATTTAAAGCTCCATTAATTGCATTACCCTTCTTCACTCTTCTCTCGATATCTTCATCACACTTTCCATCCCTTGTAAACAAACTCCCCGGATACACAAACTCTTTCACTTGTTCCACTTTCTTACCATTAATTTCAATCTCAAATATATATATAAATATACATATCATAATTATAATTGTGTTTGTTCACTAGATACTAGATATTTTACAAGATCGTGTGTATTTTGTAAAATTTATATTTGAATGCTATTTTTTACAAATAAATCAATATATATGAGGAAATATTTCATTATCAAAAAAAATGATACTTTTCATCAGTCTTTCCCTATCACATCACTACATCAAATTATAGTCTGTATGATGAAATTCATCTATATACATAGTAAATCTGTAGAGAGATCAATTTTATACATGAAATACATTTTCAAAATAACGATCAGTAGGTGATTAGTGATCGAAACTGATGCCAAAAATGCAATCAGTAAAATTATTGTCTGTCTGTCTGTCTGTCGGTTTGTATGTTCCATATAGAAACAAAAACTATTCGGCAGATTTTAACGAAACTTGATATAATTATTTTTCATACTCCTGGGCAGGTTATAGTATACTTTCTAGCAGAGTAGTGAAGGGGAATTTTGGAGAATTTTGGGAAAACGCGAGAAGTTACTTCATTTTTAAGCTTCCGTCGCGTGTACAGCCTTAATGGTTAAAGTTACATAGACATCATATTTGACGGAAATATTCTACATAAAATTGTCTAAAAAATATCCCATCACAGCATATGTCTATCTTTTATGATTGACTCACAATAAAACGTGTAACTCCTGATAGCTTAGCAGTTCGGTGCATTCTGATTATATTTGTTTGCTCTTATTTTTACTTACTCTAATACTCTCACTCATCTCTAATTAAAAAAATACATTATTACCTATTAAATAAAAAAAAACATAGAAATCGGTACAGAAACACCAAACTTATACATTAAATAAGCCATGGCGCTGTCGTCGCACGTCAATACTGAATCATGTTATAAGGATTATTTTTGTGTAATGGTTGCGAAGCTAAAAACAGCCGTGAGTATGTGTATGATGTATGCAAAGTTTGTAACTCTGATTGTTTGTTTGCCAGGGCTGATTTTCGGAGATGCTGAAACGTTCATAAAAGCGCTTTCACAATCTCAAAGCCACACTATTCAGGAGTGCTATAAGTTGTAATCATTGCTCTAAATTTCTGAAAGGGCGAGCAGTGATTAAAGAAACCCCAGATATTTTTAAAATTAAGCTGCCCGTTTGAAGCTGGGCCGATCCGAGTTTTAAATAAAAGTTGTAGTTATTTTCGGAAACTTATGGTTAACAATCATTTTTATCATAGCGTGTTTGAAAATCATTGATTTACTCTCCCTTTGCAGTATTTCCGTGTGTATTCCGTCTAGACTTATCGATTTTTTTGTGATGCCTTTGTTAATTTTTCTTTTGATCACACACATAAAAAATGCACCAAACAACCGTACAGCTATACCGATGCTGATATCAAGAATCCGAACTCCTGATTACGGGATACAGTTCGCAATACAGTTAGCAATCATCGCTTCGCGGTACTCGTATCCAGTATTTAATGAACTATATCGAGTAGCGAGACGTCGACGATTTGGTAATTCGATTCTCGAAACCGACTTCTAACTGTCGAAGACTTGATTTTGACGGTGCTTGTGAACTCTGAATACTAAAGGCGATAAATTCTGCTTTAATAAACAGCAAGCACTGGGAACTTGGAAAAACAAATATTCATGTAGTAAATAATAATTTTCTATGAAATTGTCTAGGGCATTTAAGTGAAAATATGATTAACTTCACGTTCATGCCGTAAGTCCCCGGAGGATTGGCAGAGGTACTAATAATTTGTTATCTAGTATTCACAGTACCGCGCTTTGCTTGGACTGTGAATCCATGTGATTTGGGCAATCCTATCACCGTTTTATACGAATACACTGTCACATGGCAATATATCCTATGACACTAGTTTAATAAATCAAAACCATTACCCTGGTTCTGGGGCCAGCGGGCAACAATGAAGCAAAGCTGCAAGTAACAGCTAGTAATATATACATAGCAAATTAGCAATGTGTTGTCAAGACACCCATGTATCACTGAACTTGGAACAGTAACTTCGCTTAGAACGGTTCCTATTAGCCGGCTGCCGACAAGCCGTGATTTATAAACTACCCGTTGATTCAGAACTCATCGTTTACGATGGATATCCTCGAGAGGATGGCAGAGGCACTAAAACATTTAGAGCACATGGAGATGTTTGGTGGATTTACATTACCAGGGGCAGGTCTGTAAGCTTTGAAAGTTTATACGGTCATATGGCTCAGTCATATGGGTTTCTTTACTTTCCTTCGCAAACAAAGCTTTTGTTGATTTTAAATATTTTGTGCCTCTGTTTTTGTGAGTAAATGAATTTTTTTCTTAATTGTTTCTTTTTTCTCTCTTCTCAAAGACATAATTGGGTTAATTCGATTCAGTATCTGAAAACGTCTTGAACGTTGTTTATATTAGAACACAGTTGGACCAAATAGAATGTGAGCTCAAAAAGGCCGGGGCGTCCGAAGTATGAAAAATAAGAGAGCGTGTCTGAAAAGATTGATGGATGTAAACGAAGTTAGAGAGGTTTGCCAGGATCGAACAAAGTGGCGATCTATAGTCTCTGCTTATCCCAATGAGAAATAATGGCGTAAGTATATGTATCTATTAGTTTATATTCGCGAATCTCGTGCATTTTGTATTGTTTTCGTTAAATAACTAAGTAAATAACGTTATTTACGGTATCGTGGTTCCAAATGAAAAGCTAGTGCATAATCTGAATCCAAACCAACAAACGTATTAGAAAAGTCAATTAACCCTAACATAAGTCCGGGAAACTGACAAAATACTCCAATTTCTGTTCCACTTAATTTATACGTATATAAACGTGTTTCGGCATAAATTTGCGTATATTTCAACCCCTGGGCCTCCAGTCGGCAAGCTGACCGCTCATTAGTCACTGCCCGCCTCAACCCTCAACCCCTGTGGGAACACCTGTTCAAATTATATGATGATTTTAAACGTAACTGCCTGTAAAGTAAACACTAATTTGTAATATAGGAAAACCAACAATACTACTACGAGTACTGTATACTTACGAGTATATTCCTGCTTACTGCAAGCCCAGTTGATTATGTAAATTATTGATTGATAAAATATTTAACTTTATTCTTAGGTGGAGTTCTATAATGAAATACAAGTGCCGAAGTGAGGTATTTTAATTAGAGGATAGCTCAAAAAAGCAGGTGGTCCGTTTGGAATGACTAAAAGAGCGTGTATCAGAAGATTGATAAATGCGGCGTAACTAAAACTTTGTCAGGATCGTTCAAAATGGCGATCACAATATTGCTTGCCTATCCTAAAGGAAATCCATTCTATAAGTTTAAGTGAGAAGCAAATAATTTCAAGCAAACAGTTCCTAAGTTAAGCGCCAAGCAAACGAAGTCTCTACTTTTATAATATTAGTTTAGATAAACTGCTTTAATCCGCGTTATGCTAACTGGGATTAAACCTAAATTATTGGCATGACAGCCGTACAATATTATAAAAGAATAACGGTTTTTTATATTAAGTGGTGACGAAACGCATAACTAACTACCCTTCTTCTATCAAATATTCTTAACTTCATAAAATTGGATGCCAACTTTTCTGAACTTTTCAGTATTTTCGATGACATGACGTCACGCCGGCTTATGAACTTCCGTCTCAACTTTGCGTATCGAAAACTTGCTACGAGCGAAGATTTTTACGAAAATATATTTTTAGTTCATGTGTTATACCTACTCGTATGTTAACATAGAAGTTTATGTAATACAAGAGTGTAAACGAGTGAGAAGTAGTGATTCGTAAACAATGTAGTTTGATAGGTTCACGCTGTGTGCATTACAGAAAAAAAGGAGTGTTAAGGTATAATTGGGCACATCGAGCAGATGGATAAAAAAAAGTGGTTACAAAGAAAAAAAGAGATAATGTGGATTTCATTGTTTCAATAGAAGTTATATTCGTTCGTAATATAATTTAAAAATAATATTTTTATTATTACCTCCTTTGTGTTTTTTATTAAATTGATAATTATAGTAATTACGATCTGGATGACCTAAATAAGAAATATTAAAAATCACAATACATAACAACCATAATTAATAAGAATAAAAAAAGTACTCAGCAGAGATTGAGCCATTAATTCTTAAAGACCTTTTAGCTTTGAGTAGTCCTGTGAGAGCCTGTTTTCACTAAGCACACGAATATATCCTCTCTGTGAAATGCCACCAAAATTTACGGGTGTCTCTAAAACGCTCTTTTTTCTTTTCATTTATTTAAAATTTTTACTTTTTATTTTTTTTGATATATTTTTTTATAGTTCTTGATCAGTATTTGTGTGAAGTATTTTTTTAACTAGCTTGCATGTCGAGTACTTTATAATATTATGCAGATGTAATCTTTGAACCTTATTTAAAATTTCTATCTACGGTAAGAAGTATTTACATGGTTTATTTTATTTTATTGTGCTAAATAAGCCCCTACCAATTGGTATTGCACAATGTACCTATAGTTATATGTTAAAAGTATAATATTTGTTAATTTATTGAAAATCAAATCTGATTCCACTAAATAAATAATATAAAAAATCGCGAAACTATTTCACCATCAGAATAATTTCACGACAAGGGCTTGGTTATACCTTTAAGAATCAAATATCTAGCTACCCGTGCAAAACTTGACCAAGTAGCCTGTTTAGAAAACCATACTCACATTTCCTTTTTACCGACATAAATTTTATTAATTAAGTCTAGGCGGGTGCAAAAGGATACTTCCACTTTTGCAGCGACAAACGATTTCGTTAGAAAATTCTTTTGTACTCTGACAGTTTATTACGCGAACAAAGGAGGTCATTGTTAAAAAGATCCTATTTCCACATCTAAAAATGAACATCACTATTCTCTGCTGAAGCTTTTTGATGCTGTGGCCAAAATAAGTGAAATTACAGGAAAATGATATATTTGAAAAACATGAAACGAACACACAACACAATTATAGCACGCACAACATATTTAGTTTTATACCAGTATACCGTATAGTCCCGGCTTAGAATGTCACTACCCCTTTCTCTCCACGGGTGTCGTAAGAGGCGACTAAGTTTTTAATTAATTCGGAAACTATGGCTACCTTTTTTTGATTGTTTTAGCCATGTTTATGTATTTATACATACATACATACATCCATCCTGACGTCCCTCAGCAGGGACAAAGGGCCTTGAGCAGATTTCTCCATCTGGCTCGATCTTGGGCAGCGGCTGCGAGATCCTCCCACTTCATTCCTAAAAGGATCGGTCCGTTTTTTTCTTCTCAGGGTTTCAGTAATTTATTAAATTTCAGCTATACGAGTAATTAGCCCATAGGAGCTTATGTATTTACAATTCCCCAAAATTGTAATTGGATTTCCTGTAAAGTGGAACAATATACAAGATCATGCGTTTAGCCGTTTGGAAAGTTTGCGAAACTCAATTTGGAGGGTTTAACATAATTTCATGTCCCATTCTGCCTAGACTGTTATAACAATAATCTGTAATGGATGGCTCCGTGATACAAGGACTTTGTAAACTTTGTATTACTCTGATCAGCATATATACTGAATCAGTGTATAGGTATAAGTATTAAATTTCATAGTTGATCGTTTTTTACCAGTACGCAATTGCATGTTCATTAAATTAAAAAGCTTCTCATTTTATTTGCGACTTTGAATTGTATGATCTTCACAAATAAACCGAAGATAACACGGCGACGATAATTATTATTAGACTTTAATAGAAAAGAATGGATTATAAATAACAGTGTATTTGAATTGAAACGTATTAATAAACGTTTTTTTCAATTTAATGATATCAGCGACTATCGATGTTTCTACCTTTAGACTTTCACATTAAGAGGATATTTAGTTATATTTGCCGTCTAAATTAAATATCATTTTTATGTTGTACACATCATTAATACATAGACATTATTAGGTCATATTACATTATTAGAATATTATACTGTAAAGACATGATAGGGATTATTAAAGACACGTTTGAAGAGGACTAGTAGTGGCGAAAGAAATCTCCAGCTACATAACCTAACCAGCACTTAAGCAGACCTAAAAATTTAAGTCGCATCTTACGACATCCGCAAAATGGGTCAGTGATATTCTAAGCCGACACTTAGTATCGATTATGTTATTGAAATTATTCAATCATGTTTGCTATGTAGAGTCATTTTGGAATACATACATACATACATACATATACTCACGGTTATAAATCCCTAGAAGGGGTAGCCAGAACTAAAGAATTATAAATTCCTCAGCCACTTTTGGAAGTTAAGTGGGGAAAAGATCGTAAAATAAAGGTTGTTGGTGATGGGTCTCCAACCACATCGCCCAAAAATCCATTAAAAATCCCCAACACCCTTAGTCGCATCTTACGTACACCCGTGGTAAGAAACGGGGTAGTGCTATTCTAAGCCGACACTACACAGCATAACACTAATATTGTAATAACACTAACCTATTACTTCCTTCAGGTGTCATAAGGACGACGTAGGACGAGAGTACGGGGGCTTTTTTAGTGATTATTTGGCGCTATAGCTAAAGATCCACCCACCAACCAACCTTTATTTTACAATACTTTTCTTATGTAACTTTCGAAAGAGCTGCAAAACTTCCAACTCTGTAGCTTTGTCTACCTCTTATTTGAGATTTATAGCTGTCAGTATGAGTATATTATATTTCAATGTTACATCCTCAAGATTTAGTAAACCATGTAGTCCGATTAAGGATACACTGCATGGTCACACCATTTTAGAGTGAATAATGAAGATTTTTCAAGTTATTCCGTTCACCAATCGGTCTCTCGTCCTCCAATCTCGTTCCTATGTTCGGTCCTTCATTATTTTTAGGTGTGCTGCATTGGAAACACGTCCCGTCTCCGTAAAATAAAAATTGTTACATAATCATATATTTTCAACTAGAAAATGCCAGTGTATAATGAATATTCAAGTAAATATATGAATTTACAAGGACCTACTTCCGAAATACTATATATATAAATTCACTTTTTAATAGTTGGCGGCAAAAATGGCGGTGAGTGATATAATCATTTTATGTTCTTAAGCCCCTTAATGAGTTATTATACAGTTTTTTCTTCAATCCACTTTTTTAAGTGATGGTGCGATACTGCGCAGAAAGTGACATAATTCTTATTAACTTTATCAATGACCCACTTTTTAGTCTTATTAAAGTGATAATAAGTAACGTACCCAGAACCCAGAAGATTGATGTCATGTATATCTAAAGTGGTTTTACCTACCTTTCAATATTAAAATTTTCTTAAAGAGATAAAAAGTAATATTAACCAGAACATTGATTGTCATAATGTATTTTCTTGAACTGGTTTTACACGATATCTCCCAAAAGGTGACATGATTAATATGTATAACCAACTACTAAAATTTCAAAACGTGATAAGGCGTTATACCAAAATTTTTTTTAAAAAGGTTTTTTTAAAATATTTTTCTTTTGTACGAGATACCTACTTTCCAGAAGGTAGCTTTATTCATTTCAGCATTATCATCAATCAGTACATAGTTACTACATGTATATTAAATAATACAATGTTTACATTAATAATACATTTGTGATAACGTACGGTAGGTGCACCTACCGTACGTTATCACAATGAATAACATTATACATCGACAACTTTTTAATCTTCCTAAAGAGGTAATATGAGTTGTTATCCAGAAGATCAATTGGCATGCGCTTTCCTAAAGTGGTTGTACGAGATACTTCCCAGAAAGTAGCTTTATTCATTTCAGCATTATCATCAATCAGTAAATAGTTACTACATGTATATTAAATAATACGGTGTGCACCGACCGTAAGTTTTTACTATAAAAACGTTGAGTTGTCGGAAAATAATGTGTCATACGAACCAGTACGAATGACATACCCAAGCAAGAAGAACCTAAAGGTTGAGACGACCATAGTTCCCATCACTGACGAGTTCTCTGAACATTGGGGTTATATATCCTAGCAGGATTAACATGAAACAGTATGATGGTAAGTATATCAACAGGTACCTGATAATCTACGCGGTGAATTTCACTTGAGGTGCTGACTTTGCCGTAATAATAGTTTGGAAAAATCACAAACACAATATCAGCTTTGATTGCCTTTTGGCTCTAAGTTACATCTCCAATAACCTTGTTATGGATAAATCAACATCATTATTTTGAATAATCACATGGTAATAATGTTTTTCATTATTACTCACATATGAAAATTAAAATAGTTTTTCATTATTACCCACATACGAAAAACGACGGACTATCTTGCTGTCTAATTATGATGCCCACATGGCATTACAAGACGTGCAATACTATTGTCGCTGTCGACAAACAGCTGCGAACTCACCGATGGCCGCCGCAACTGTCCCCGCTCGCTACGGTTGTGCTTGTACCTGCCGTGATGAAGACCGTGATGGACATGTCACGTCACTGCCGCCGCCGCCACCGCCGCCGGCCGCCACCTGCTAGACGCTCACAGGTACACTCAGTGTTGTCACAATGCACATAGGTGCTGATGATGCTGATGATCCATTCATATCTTTGTAAATTATAACGTCATGGAAGGGTGTAAGAATTTTTTCCATAAAATTCATAATGTCAACTAATTTTTGAAATTTCTGAGGGCCACGTACCAGAAACGTTTTATTCATGTGTTGTAAATGAAATATATGTATTAAATACAAATATTCATATATGTGTGATTGAGATTGTAGATTGTTCTTAAACCGAGAAATTCATTCTGAGATCATAAGGGAATCATCTCGATTAACACAATAGATTCAAAGGAATCTTACATTTTGTTTCTTTTAGCAATTGTACGTATGCCTTTACCAAAAGTAAAGAACACGAAAAAATTCAGTTTTCACAAACTTGATAAATTTCATCGTTTTCCTTCTAGACCATTACCTTTACCGTTTATCTTTACGAATGTCTCTGTTGGTATTTAGTAAATACAGGGCTCCAATAGCATAACTGACACAATTGAAACCTCTCCATCGCAAAACCACTTACGTGTTTGCAATTGCCAACATACAAATTTGAATTTGTTACTTGTTCATCTATTTTTACATATTTAAATAAAGAATTTACTAATATAAAAATTATATATAAAAAGCAGTTGGTCTTTGGAAGTTTTTACACTAAACTTATATCATTACATTTTATCTGAATCGCCTTTTGCAGAACGTATTCATAACTGCTTATGGATCCGCATGCAAGGGCGGTTATTTTTATGTCTATGGTCTTGTCATGGTCATACGAGGAAAACGAACTGAAGATAGTTCCCTTTTATTGGGTTTGAATCTAGTTGGTTTTAGAAATATTACTATACAAAAGCATATCGCAGGTATGTAGCAAGGTAGGCATAGATGTACTAATAAAAAACCGTAGATAAGTCATGCGCGCTCATAAGTGGCACTTAAAAAACAGGCTAAATGGCTCATCTGACCTCAGTCGCGCACTAGCTGCCGTCACAATCGTTCACCTGTTTTGGCGTGTTTGTTTATCAGAATAATCGAGAATGCGTCGTGTGTGATGAGATTTTGCACAAACTATAGTAGAAAAACTACTAAAATGATGAGATTACTTATCATTCGTAAGTATTATAAATTCACAACGTTTTAATTATAATTTATAGCAACCGTGATAGCCCAGTGGGTAGAACACTCGCTGATCGTGCAAACGACTAGTGTTCAAATCCTGGGTCGGGCCTACACCAATTTGTCTTTTCTAAAGACATACGTGTGGTTAATTTATCATGGTTGTTAACGGTGAGGGAAAACATCGTGGGGAAACCCACATGGCTAAGTTGTACTTAGTCATGTGACAGTGTATTCGTACAAAACGGCGATAGGCCTGCCCCCTATCACGTGAGTACACTGTCCATGCAAAACGTGGGTACTCTGAACACCAGGTGACAAAGTCACGTGATGTTCAGAAGTATTAGTACCTCTGCCAACCCCTTCGGGGATATTCGGCGTGAACGTTTATGTTATGTTATGTTATTAATTATAATTTATGATAAATCGTGCGTATAGGTCTTAATTATTCTTTGACAAACGGTCGTCTTAGTGTCATATTTCACGACGGTACAAAGAAAATTTGTTTATCTCTTTTTAGCGCTTGCTTTAAGATGTGCTATCTCGCCTACATTTCAAATGTATTTCTTGGTGTGTTGTTTGGATATATTTCGAGTGGTGTGCGTTCATCTGCCGCAATCGGTGCCACTCATAAGCGCCGGTTTCCTCGTAAATGACCTATCTAACGTTTTTTAATCTATGAAAGTAGGTATGAAATTCCCTTACATTTCTTACTTCAATAAAATTTACTTTTATTTAATTAGATAGTAATCGAGAGCATGCTAACGTTTTTTGTTTTGTATGTATTGTAAGCTTATAATAATGAGTGTGCTATGATTTGCTATTATACTGTATAATTTATACTATTTATAATTGATAAACTGTATAGTTTCATTGTGTAATCATATTATTTACCTATTTAATAAGTATCGTGTGTGAATAATGAGATACTGGTTTGACTTTACTTCAAAACAGCTCACGCTGATTAAAATAATTATTGTAATTAAATCCATCATTTTCGTAAATATTAGTTTCTAAAATGTTATTATTTATTTATAAATGTGTTATAATTATTATTTTGTAAATTTGAGTAAAGTATTATTAATAAGACTGTCAGTTGATTTAAGACATAAATATACGATCTCTGTTTGACGTGGGGCATTTGTCCGTAGTCCGTTGTATCGGCAAGTGGTTGTGAAAGATGAAATTATACGAAGTGTACCGCTATTTTGGGTTTTTCTTTCAAAACCTCCACACTCCCTGAAGTTGACCCTACAACTCAGAAGTGAGGATACGCGAAAAATATCACGTTTTTCGTACTGCGCCTACGTAAGTACCCTGTTCTTTTTTTTATGTTTGCGTAATTAGAATCCTTGGTATGGTGAAATTGCCTTCTTCTTTATAAAATGGCATCCATAAACAGTCGTAAATAATAAAGTCTATTTCAAATGAAGGCAAGAAAGTTAAAAATTATATTTTAAAAGAATTTTCATTTATTCTTAAAAACATAGGGGCGATACATAAGAGTGTTAATCTGTTACATACTTGAGCCTGATATCTAGTCCTTTTTTTTTCCCATAGCCCCGATTGTTTTTTTTTCTTCGCTACTGTTTGTCAACTTATCGATCTGATGATTGGTATATAGCTCTGATTATCGAATAATATTGAAATGTTGGATCGATATACCGTATAGTGAATTTTCTAAAACATTTTTCGTTTATGATTGTGAGTACACGTGCGAAAACAGTACACTTTGAAATTATGACATATGGCATTACATCATCTGTTTAAGCATTACATGTGATGCTACGATCTAACAATTCCTACTATCAGGCGTGTGGTGTTGTGTAATTAATTAAATATTTCGTGTAATGGGAATATAAATATATCACATGAGGTGGAATAGCAGTGTAATAGGTAGTTATAGAATTACGTGAGCGAGTAAGATGGGATTAGAGAAGAAATGTATCCATTACTTTTTAAACATTTATAAGTTTTTGAATAAAGTTATTTGTCATCATACTTTTACTCGCGTTTATTTAACTCAAGTGTGGTCCAGGCTTATGACTAGCAATGTGCATGGATTCATTTGATATTTACAAAGATTCGAAATGTATGTCAAGATAACACGATTTTAAATATCAAAAAATAATCAAAATCAATCAATAAATTATATTAACTTGATTTTAGAAATAAATTGAATGTCCCGGTGCTAATCCAAATTTATAATTAAATTTTAATGTAGTAAGAGTTTTAGTTACACTGAATTAATCAAAATACATGCCTGAGACGAATGTTGATGGGATTCATCGATGTTAACCGAACTCTTTGAATACAATTTAAAACTTTTTGCTATTATAATTAAAACAACTATTGACTTTAGGATATTTTTATTGCTATCGTTTTAAGTATCACTTTCACTCGCTCACGCACACGTTCGTTACCGATCAATCACGCAGCATCACACTGCACTACTCACGCAGTGCTCTATGATAGTGTAATGGAATGAAATGTAGTGCCATGCTAAGTGTGATGTTTGGAATGGTCGAGTAATGTGTAATGTATCACTACGCGTCCGAGCGATATTACGTGTGATGCACTGCTCGCATTGCTTACACTATGTCCAGTTGTGAGTATCCAGGTTGTTTTTTTATATTTTGTACAACTCAACTGCAAACTTACTATAGGTTTACTACAAATTACTACTACTACTGCTACTAAAATTTTAGCAAACCTGTAAGTTTCGAAAAAAAATAAAAAAAAATATTCAGGCCTTTTATGTTTATAAATCTAGTTTTGGAACATGATACGAAGGAACACATAGTTGTTTTAATACTCATCATGATGCAAAATATGCATATTGTAGTGTCTTCATATTATTTACGTAAGAGGTAAAAACTTCAAAATCAAAATATTATTTATTAAACCAAGTAGGTATTATACATTTTCTTCGGCCCCCTGTAAAGCTGTACAAAGCGTGTGTAAGGTAATACCGTGAATCCGTAAGAGAATTATATGACCAAGGATTAATAAAGTAACTGTTTAAATATTAGTTTGCAATACAAAGTAAGAATTAAACATTTTAAAACTTTTAACAACTACCTTCGAATAAAATAGTCAGCCGTTTATTTGTTATCAGTGAAATATTTAAGTTGCATTTGCGAAGGTCGCCTTTGATTTCAATGAAAGTAAATTGGATTTGCGTTATACTAATTGTTAGGCCCATTGAGATCAAAGAAGCTAAAGTATGTGTACTGAGGGTTGGCTTTATTGTTTACTAAGCTGAAATTTGTCAGTTTCAGTTCTCCACCATGGATCGAGAAGAGAGCAGGAGTCGTAGCCTCAGTTACGATAACTTTAGCGCAGATTTGGCATGTAGGTGCCAAAAAAAAAGAAGAAGATAAAAGCGAGTCAACACGGAGGTGTTGGAGATGACAGGAAGTGTTATGCTGAACGACCGTGGGTATTACGGGAGCGTGGTACCGAGGTCAATCGACAACCGTGGGTATTACGGGAGCGTGATACCGAGGTAAATTGACGACCGTGGGTATTACGGGAGCGTAATACCGAGGTCAATCGAGGTGAACAGGTGAACAACGAATAGTCCAATAACAGCGGAGAGGTCTCTTCGTAAGCCGGTTCGGCGTACGCGTGAGCGTTCGCCTAGTGTAGAGGCGTGAGGACGAGAAAATAGCAGGGAGCGTTGTTCACGGCATCGTGCACGCAAACGCGAGGGTGGATACTATTCCCAAAACAAAATAGACAGTAACCGCAGCTCTTTGGTTGGGTCGCTTAGTTTGAAACGACGTAGGGTAAATGATAATGACACTAAAGTTGTACTAGATAAGCTATTGTTTATTTTGAGTGAGATGCCGGCTGAAAGAGTTCAGTACGGAGAATCGCTTGATCAATATTATTACGCCAAAAACAATCTACTAAATTAATGTAAAATTTATGGGCGCCAGGATGTAGATTGTCTGCTGCATGGTGTAGGGTAGGTGCTCAGGCAGCTGCTTAAACCCGAACGGTGACCATCTTGAATCATTCTCGAGGCGGAAAATTGATCGCAAATGTACTCTGCTTTTGCCAGACCGAATAACCCTGGACCAGATGCTTCAAATTCAAATTTCTTTACCGAAAAGGGCAAAATACAACTTGTAATTATTTAACTATATAAACTCAATTAATGCTAGGTAGATTTACAAATTCTTAACAATGTAAGGTTTTACGAATATGTGTAATTGTAGCTCAATCTAAAATAATAATAATAGAAAACGATTTGAATTTTCGGGTAATTTCAAAAAGTTTGTTATATTTGGTCTCCGGACTAGGCGAACCTGTAGGGCAGATGCCGGAATTTTCACTTGTCGAGGAGGCGTTATTGATGTAATGATATTAAACCAATATTTAATATTTACATCAAATAGGGACTACTACTGATTTAATAAATTGAATATTCTGTATCAAAAATTGATCATAGTTACAATTTGTGAATGTATTGTTCCCGTTTTGTATTCATTTTATATTTTTTACATTAATGTTCAGTATTGCAAATTAATTAGATAGTGTATTTAAATATCAATAATAAAACTGAATTCCAATACTAAAATTAAATAATATCAACAATATCAAAGATAAATTTTTATAATTATGACCGCCTTGTTCACCTAGTCTGGCTGGAAAAGTCTTGTCATCTGTCAGTTCATTGCTGGGAACAAAAAAAATATATACATACCAAGAAGGAGTAATCCGAAGGATAAAAATGAAAAACAATTAAATAGCTCAAGTTGAGCTTTAGACCTGGAACTTGATAAATACTTAACTGACTTCAAAGTAAATGGGGTAGCACTACATTGCTGTGTAGAGGTCGTAAGTCACGCTCTGTCATAAAACCTACTAAAGCCAGAGAGCTCAACTTCGATATGATAGTTCCAAAGGGTATAACTCTACTCAGGGCTATAGGTAGGGCTCTGATAAATCCCGTGAGCATTACAACTACAACGTAGAAGTTCAGAACGTAAAACGAACGATAAAGACGTACATCGTTGAAGACTATGTTCTATTTGCCATATAAACCAAATCAGCATCAAACATTCCATACTTTTCTTCTGAAGTTTTCTTAAATCTTAAGTAATTTTTAGCCAAAATCTTTAGTAAGTTTGAGATATCTTAACCATAATAGATATGCTGGTGTATAGGTGCATGGGTTGGTAGAGAGTGATAAACGTCATAGCATAAACGTCAACAAGGGTATACCTTCTGTATACCTGTGATCCTCTCGCGGATAGGATAGCTGCCTACAACGGTTTAGGCATCAAGATGAACTGCCTGTGTGAATTAAGATTGTCTTATTTTCGTTAATTCTGGTATTTAAGTCATAATCATTAGCACAGAATCTAAATCCATCGCATATCCTTCGGGAAATATTAAATTATTACCATTTTATATGCTTTGCTTTGGTTCCGAAATAAAAGATTTCGATGCAAATATATTATAAAAAAAATATATCTTCTATCATTACAATATATCAATTACGATAAAGTGTACGAATGGGCTAAAATGTCAAATACGTGAATTTTTATAGGGCTAGTATTGAATCCGCAACACTAGGGTCACCCACTCACTATACACTATAATCTTAACATTGTTTCTGTATTTTAAAAGTGTCGCTCATCATAACTGTCAAGACTATAACTGTAGATTTTCGCCCTGCTTCCATTTGTTAAAAATATAATTAGAACCACGAGCAGGGGAAGGTAAAAATAAATTAAAATGGTATAAATCAAAATTATGTACATTTTACCATAGCTTAATATTTATTAGAGAAACAAACTGTACACAATATTTCAAGCAAGGATGACCTCTAAAGTTTCTACCAATAGTTATAGTATACTAATTTTGAAGTTGATATAGAAAATTGCAAATTAAAATAAGTATTTAAAACAAAATAATTGTACATCGGCTATGATATGGATAGTTTAAAGAGATGAATTCGTTTGAAGGCATCAATTTGTCATCCCCACCAGACCAAGCGAATATAACAAGATTTTAAAAACATGTACATATATAATTAATTATGATATTATTATTATTAAGTATACCTAAATAAGATTCTTTGCCATATATGGTACTAATTTTGAAGTAGGTATATTTATATTTAAAAACTGGTTATAAACATCAAATACAAAAAGAAATATATATGTAAAATTGTATGATATATATGTAAGATAATATATAAGGTTATCCATATTGAGGGAATAAAAGGGTAATTTATGTTACAAAAGTTTATTCAGTAATAAATGGAGATAGTGTAATTTAAACACAAAAGTAACAATAATCAATCAGAGAATAAATCAGAAATCGCACAGCGTAATAGTGTGCTATGCGCGCGATTTATTAATCTAGCAACTTAAGGTATCTGGTACGAAGTTTATTGACTAGGTACAAGTCAGCATAGGTACTAAGACCAAGAGTGGACGGACAGTTTTTCCGGGAGCAGAATGCTCTTGAGTCAAGTCAGAAACGGGAAACTCCTTTCTAGTGGCCATATGAGTTATTTATAGCAAATCCCAAGCAAAGCAAAGCAAAGGTAGAAAAATTAATAAACCCTGTACATTAAATTATCGTGGTCAGGCATATATAAATAAAAAAAAACACATTTTATTGAATATTATTGAAAAAAAAAAACCTAACTTAAAATTTAAAAACATCTTCCAGTTCCTCTTATCGGGGAAGGGTACCACGCGTTGTATGGCAAGATAAGATACATATATTGATGGATAAAAGTACTTAAAATACATACTTTAAAATAAATAAATTCATAATCTAAATAATTATATCATGAGAAAGTTTTCGGACTCGAACATTTAAGGTTGATCGGCCGATTCAACAAAGTCCAACTGTTTACAAAAGTACTTAAAATGAATAAATGGGTAATAAAAAAAATGTCAGCTTCGGAAAATGAGGTGCGGAATGTGAGTCAGATTCTAGTATTGTAGGACGAACAGCTGAAGTTTAACCTTGATAATAAGTCCTTTTTATGGATGGTTTTCAATAACATTAGTTGATCCCTAGTGTCTCTTGTACATCTTAAGGGTTTTAAAGTTAGGACGTCCAGTGGCTGATGATGATGATGATGAAGTTAGGAAGGTTGTCTAAATATGGAAATCTATAGTGAGGTGTTTAATACACTTATTTCGATTTCGTTGAAGCATTTTTATATAAACTTGATACATGGGGTTCCATACAGTATAATATATTTCCATAGCAACCACCATAGTAGTTCTGATTGTGACATTAAGGCTCGTACCGCGTCCTAAAAGCACTCCCTAATGACAGTCATACCTAGAAGGCAGTAATGATCTAAGCGATTTAAATAGTGAATAAATAGAAAAAAATATATAAGAAAATCACATAAGTAAATTACGTTAGCGACAACCGAAGGACTTAAAAAAAACCAAAATTGTTTTAACTAAGTTTAATATAAAATAACTATAACTAATTACAACTAGTCTATTCGATGTTAGAAATAGGAATGTGAAAAAGAATACAATATAAAATTACAATGTTCCGTGGAAACGCAGTGTCAGCAGTGACCGCGTATTGCTATGCACCGAAGTCACGTAGGCAGCGTATGATATGATGTCACCTCGCGTCAGCGATATAGTATGGGCAGCGGTACATAATTCCTCCCCTCTGAGAACAGCGACTATTTGAGAATTTTGAGAGCAAATGTCGCTGGAGTTTGCTTGCTATGTTCGTTTCTCTCGTTGCCAATGTCTTCATAATTGTGGATTCTTGCTTCTGGCTTACTATGGCTGCTATCGGTAGATAATCTCTTCTTTAGTTTCATTATGGTAAATGCGATGAGGGCGGTTAATGCTGCAGTTGTGAAGAAGTAGAATGGTACTGTGGTGTGATATATTATGTGGTCATTTAATTGTAAAGGGGATTCCATTAACAGTTGATCTTGTATGGTTCGTAGTCCTTGAATATTAATTGTTTTTAAATATAATGAATTAGCTGGAGACTGTTCGCTTCGTTTTTCAAAATTATGTGGTATATCCATTAGCTTCAACGGTTGTCCCTTTACTTCGTCATTGTCGTTAAAAATTGTAAAATCTGGTGTTTTCAATATGCAGTTTACTGGCACTGTTACTAAGTAGCTTCCGTGCAACATGATGACTTCTTCTCTTTTACAGTTTAGATGGATTCTGGTAGGTGTGGGCAGGTGAAGTATATATCTTTGATCATCTAATTTTTCTATTTCTTCTTTCAGGAGCTTTATACGAGTAAAGTTGCAGGTGATTGACAGGGTCTTCTTTTCGATCAGGTCATGTATACAGTCTGATGAAGAACGAGCTTGCCGGGTGGATTCCTTCTCACAGAGATACCAGTCATTGAACTTCGGGCATTCTGCCTCTATGTACTTGAATGAATTCTCAGTAGTTGCTAGGAATGGAAAGGAAGGAATGAGGATTTGATTTTCTTTGTTAGGAGCTATTGCTAATTTATAATAATCGAAGGTTTCATCGGAAACTATTGGAAATTTAAATATTATAACGATTTGATTTTCAATAAAATAATATCCTGGCTTTATAACATCGTAATATTCTCTTAACTCTAGACTTATGATATGGTCTTTACCGTATATAACTTTTAACTTATCTATCATAGAGGCTAATACGTCAACAGCAATCATAGAATGATGGGTACTGGAAACGCGAATAAAACCTAACATATTTTCTATCCTTAATAACTCTGAAATAAGACTATCTATGTTATAATCTAATATGTCTAACAGTTGGGCAAACTTGGCATACTTAACTAAACTATTTTCCTTATGATATTCTCTATCTAATAACTGCTCTAAGGTTACATTAATCGGATGCGTACCGACTGGAATGCGGTGTGAGACAGGGGGGGCTAAGTTCTCCCAAGCTTTTCAATCTGTACGTTAATGGTCTGATTGAGGAGCTCAGCAACACTGGTATCGGGTGTTCAATAGATGGTCAGCTAATTAATAATATCAGTTATGCCGATGACATGGTGTTGCTGAGCCCATCAATCAGTGGACTGCGAAAGTTGGTGAATAAATGTGAGAGGTACGCCGAGACCCATGGCCTTAAGTATAATACCACCAAAAGCGAGCTGATGATGTTTAAAGCTGGCACCAAATATTACTCCGCTGTGCCTGAAGTAATGATAGCAGGCGAGCCGCTTAAAATGGTGACCCAATTTAAGTACCTGGGGCATTGGGTTACGGATACTCTTCGGGATGATATGGATATGGAAAGGGAACGTAGGGCGCTCTCGGTTCGAAGCAATATGTTGATCCGGAGGTTTGCTAGATGCTCTAAGCAAGTAAAATTAACACTCTTTAGGTCTTACTGCCAGTCTTTTTACACTTGTAGCCTTTGGATTAACCACACGAAGAAGTCCGAGAGCGTCCTACGGGTCCAATATAACAACGCTTTCAGGATGCTGTTGGGGCTGCCACGTTTCTGTAGTGCGTCAAGCATGTTTGCAGAGGCATACATGGATGGTTATCACGCCATCATACGCAAGCGGGTAGCCTCTCTGACGCGAAGAGTGCGGGGCAGCACCAACACCTACCTGAAAGTGATAGCGGACAGACTTGAAGGCCCATTAGTGTCACATGTGGTGAAATGTCATGTATTCCCTGTACACCACTGTGCCAAATAATTATATAACGTAACTTAATAACGAAATTTAATTTAATTTACTTTTTATGTTTAATTTAATATTATTATTATTTTTTGTGATATAATTAATTTAATAACTTAATTTTATTTTATTTACTTTTTATGTTTTTGTGGTTTTTGTGGTTAATGTAATTTTGATGTAATATGGATTTACTTAAATCTGAAATAAATGAATTTTGATTTGATTTTTTTGATTAATTTTACTTTGGTTTTCGACCAACTGAGATAAAACATTATTATGTTTAGTCATCCAATCTTTACTAAGACTAATATGGTTATTAAATTCTGAGACTACCTTGTTCTGGTTTTTCTGTAAGAAATCTATGGCTTCATTAAACTTTAATGCGTCGGTATAATCTAAATTTCCTGTAATGCTTTTTACCACTGATCCAAGTCCATCGAGTAAACCTCTTTTCATACGGTTTGGCTCTAGAGACTTTAAATGTTTCAATGTACTGTCAAGTTTACTAGTCAAGTAATTAATTTGTAATTCGTAAAGTGATAAAGTATTATTACTAAGTCGATTTTTGTAGGTCTGTAACTGATTCTGTAAAGTTATAATGTTATTCGTAATATCGTCTAGTTTAATATACTGTATAAAATTATGATAATGAGTAGTAAGTCTTGATAACCCTAACTTATAAGGTAAGAGTCCAGGTCCGTCTGCTAAACTCTCAAGTTTTATCTCCTGAGTCCACGCCAGAGGGACCGTCATTATCGTCAGAATCCTGTAACAATTTATTACTTTTAGGGGTTCGTTTAAGTCGAGATTTTGCTATGGGGCCGCGTTTCTTGGAAGTATATATATGTATGGGTAAGTCTGCTAAAACTATGTCATTGTTAAAACGAGGTGCTGTTTTTTGTCGAGCTGCTAGAGGATTTTTAATGAAAACTGGCTGTTGAGGTGAATACTGAACTTCTGGTTCTCGTCTTAGATTCCTGTTATCAATTAAGTTTGTGCGATTAACAAGTGAAGATTCATTTATAATGTCATATACCCTTTTCATTTGTTCTTTGTGGTTCTGGGTATACTGCTGCAAGAGATGTTCTGTAAAGTTAACGTCATGAGGATCTCTAGGGTCAAAGTGACCATTTAATAACTCAAATGGTCTACATTTAGTGAAACTATGGATAGAGCTATTGTAGGCTATGAGAGCATATGGAATTAAATTAATTATAGGTTCATCTTTTTGTTGTAATTTAAGAAGGCGTAAATGTTCTAAAACGGTTGAGTGGAAACGTTCTATGTTACCGTTATCATTGGGGGAATGGGCTAAGATTCTATGGTGATTAATCTTATGTAGACGGACAAATTCTGCAAATAACTGATTGGTGAATTCTGTTCCATTATCGGTGATGATGGTCATTGGAATACCATGATGGGTACAATAACGTAAAAGAGCTTGTAAAATGCTGATTGCGGTACCGTCTCGAAGATGATATGCTTGTCCGTATTTAGTAAAAACGTCTATAAAGGTAACGTATTTCTCATTTTGAACTGTAAAGAGGTCCATATGAACTATTTCGAAGGGTTTTGTGGCAGGTGGTACAATGTTAAATTGTGGTCTAATGGGATTCCTATCATATTTTCCTTGTCCACAAACAGTACACTCATTAATATATTTAGTTATCTGGTCCTTTAATTTGGGCCAGTAATATCTTCTTGATAAAGCTAAGTATGACTCGTTTATACCGCGGTGATTAGTTTTGCCATGGTGATAATTCCTAACAATATCTTGTTGGTGAAGGTAATCTTTTACATTTTCTAATTCTTTTTTACATAAAACTAAATTATATGAGGCACTTCTAAACGTTTCTTGTAAGATCGGTATGATTGAATACATTTCTAATGGAGGATTTATTAATAGAGCAGTTTTTATCTTGGGGTTCACATATTCTTTAATACAATCTATGATATCTCGTTGAAGGTCGGACTGTGATAATTGAACAGCTATTCTAGTATGTGTTTCGAACGGTTTCGTAGTTACGGGTCGCCTTTTAACGTCTGGTACTATGGTTAAATACAGCTGTCTATGAAATTTGTTAAGGGGTTCATCTGTGATAGGGATCTCTAATATGGGATTTTCTTTACTAGTGTGGACTGTTTCGGTAGTAGAATTAATATTTGAAGGTGCGTGTTCAGATGGGTTGCCTACAAGTGAACTCAATTCTTTTAAACTTTCTATCACACTATTGATCTCCTCATTATGAATTTCAACTCTTGAAAAGGCATCAGCAGTATGGTTAGAAATTATTTCTTTAGGAACAAAGATATCTCCATTGTGTGAATTAAAAGGTAAATTAACTATTTTTGAGGTATGGGATGGGATTAACTCTTCACAAAAGTTAACGTTTTGAAAATTAGACATATGAATGCTGTTAGAGGCATTGGATGTAGAAAGAATCTTGTTTTTCAAGTCTATTTTAGCTTGCCATTTTTCTAGGAGATCGATGCCAATAAGACCATCGAAGTAATTATGAAATTTGTATATGAATAGTTTAATGTCCTCTGATTCTCTAAACTCGGGGAAACAAGGTAAGGTTATAGAGTAATTTTCTTTTGTAGTAGCTAGAACATTTGTGACCTCGAATGGATCTACGTTAAGGGGTATTTGGGGGAAATGTTTTTCTACAATATGAATGAATGAATGATTAAAACCAGTATCTATGAGAAGTTTTATTGGGGGGTTCATAATCTGGATGTATGGCAATTGCCTTTGGCCATGTAGATTCACTTCTATGTTAAGTTTTTTGCGTGATTGTCTTCCCGAAAATCCTTGTCAGGGACCTTATTAGAAGACGAAGCTTGTGGGGGCATAATATTCTCATTAGGTACATGGTTATTGAAATTAGGTGCAGGGTAATATTGAGAATCATCACAGTCAAAGTTATTTATGTTATAGTTATATTCGATGTTATCTTGCGAGTCGTAATAGTTATTATAGTCTAAGTCAGAATAAGGCGTAAATTGGTTATGCTGGTCTTCATATGTATAACACTCGTTAAAATTAATTTCTCGTGATTTAAAATAGTTATTAGGAGGTGGATTTCCAGATATAGCCCAATTGTGACCACTAAGGCCACCGTTAGGTGGTAAGTGCCTAGTCTGGTAATGACTCACGCCACTCATTGGTTTTGGGCCAGAGTTAAAACCAGGGTTCCTTGGTTGTGGTAACCTAAAAACATTACTATTAGGGTTATAGTTTGGCGGAAGTGCATGGAACATTTGCTGCGTGCGAGTTGGTCCTTGCTGGAAAGGCCTATTCATATTAAAATTGGAAGGGTTTTGCTTCCAGGTCGGTGTTAATACTGCAGGTCTCTGAAAATGTGGTTGTATAGGCATTGGTGCAGGTGCAGGTTGGGGAAACTGTTTATAATTATTAAATTTAATGAATGGATTTTCCGCTAAATATGTTCTGGGCATGTTCCTCTGTTGGAGGTACATGACATTTGTTTCTTCTTGGACAAATTCCAAGGCTTTTTCAATAGTATCGGGTCTCATACATCTAATCCTAGATCCTAAGGGTTCTTTAAGGCCCCGAACAAAAGCCTGCATAGCTAATTTTTTATATAATGTGCGTTTAGCCTCTATTGTTGTAGACAAAGACTCATGTAATGAGACATATGTCATTATGGTGCTAAATAAATTCTGACATTTGTCATAAAATTCTTGAGGGCTAGAATTGCCTTGGCAGGCCAAAGAGAGATCATTATAAAGAGCGGTTTCGTCTCTCTGGTCAGAAAAATTATTAATAAGTGCATTGCGAATGCCTAGCCAACTTTCGGGAATGCCGTTTGAGTTTATTGTGCGTGCGGCAGGTCCCGTTATTTTATTTAATATTCCATTAATAAGACAAAGATTTGATAACTCATGTCCCGGCGAAGAGTTAAGATAAACCGTACAAATCTGATCACAAAGTCTAATAAATCGTGTTAAAACATTTGGATTTCCGTCAAACTCTGGGACGGGTCTTAACACCTTAAAAATTATTTCGGGGTCGACAGACTGCGCTGAAGTTGCCATTTCGTTTTGACAATCTAAACTAACTAAATCAAATTCGCTATAATCACTAGTACTACTTCTATTTGAATCTAAAATACGTTGTCGGGTTTCCTGACGCGATGCAGGGTTCCGCTTACTATCTTTCCTATTAAGAAAAATTTTGGAATAGGGATAGGGACACACACAAAAAAAAAGGAATAAAAGGAAAGAAACAATAAAGGATAGCAATACGAGAATAATTCAATTGTACTCACATAAGCTGCTTTATCATTCTGGTTCTCTTCTTGAATCGATTTTTGGATTCTCCTTCGGTATTCCTCGCTCGTAGATTCTGGATACTCGGCAGCGGTGCCAAAGGCCACCCGGGTGCCTCGCAAACACGAATTTTAGTTTTGAAAGAAAAAAAATCTATGCACTCGCAAGTACCCGCGAGTATCCTACCGACTGCGCCAATTACGTTAGCGACAACCGAAGGACTTAAAAAAAACCAAAATTGTTTTAACTAAGTTTAATATAAAATAACTATAACTAATTACAACTAGTCTATTCGATGTTAGAAATAGGAATGTGAAAAAGAATACAATATAAAATTACAATGTTCCGTGGAAACGCAGTGTCAGCAGTGACCGCGTATTGCTATGCACCGAAGTCACGTAGGCAGCGTATGATATGATGTCACCTCGCGTCAGCGATATAGTATGGGCAGCGGTACATAATTAGTACGATATAATATGTAAACAACATAAACATAACATAACATAACCGTTCACGCCGAATATCCCCGAAGGGGTTGGCAGAGGTACCAATACTCCTGAACTCACATGGCAAGCGCCATCTAGTTTCCAGAGAAGGTACCCACGTTTTGCTTAGACAGTGTACTCACGTGATAGGGGGCAGGCCTATCGCCGTTTTGTACGAATACACTGTCACATGACTAAGTACAACTCAGCCATGTGGGTTTCCTCACGATGTTTTCCCTCACCGTTAGCAACCATGATACATTAACCACACATATGACTTTAGAAAAGACAAATTGGTGTAGGCCCAACCCAGGATTGGAACTCACGCCCTTCTGTTTTTCGGGCGGGTGTTCTACCCACTGGACTATCATGTCGCTATATGTATGTAAACAAATAATTAATAATTAAGTTATAACCTCACGAGTATGTAAGTTGTGAATCTGCCTATTGTTTTTACTAACGTATTGATCTCTCCACTGAAGAGTTGTCTGCAAGAGATAGTTTTAAGCCACCAATTGTGCTTCTGTTTAGCAGTGTAATCTTTGTAAAATGTTTTAACTGTGATGACTGCCTCCGTGGCCTCGCGGTTAAGCGCTTGGTTTCAAGTACGGAGGTCTCGAGTTCGATCCCCGGGGGGGTGATCACCTTACAAATTTGTAAGATTTAACCGAGTTTGGAAGGATATAGCAGGCTTGAATCACCTGACTATCCGAAAATTAAGATGATTCCGTGCTTCCGAGGGCACGTTAAGCCGTCGGTCCCGGCTACTATTGCGGTAGTAGTCGTTAATCTGCCAACCCGCAATTGGCCAGCGTGGTGGACGATGGCCGGATCGCCCTATATATGGTAGGCTAGAGCCCCTTGGTGGGGACATATATGGACTGTGAGGAGGAGGTACGTGATGAGTACAATTATAGGTTCTATTCTATTCTATATTTATGTGCTTAATATTACAATACGTGTAAATAAAAAAAAATAAAAAATACATTGTAAGTGTGTAATGTGTAGAATATGTCAATAAATATATATATATATATATATTGAATGTGTAAATAATATGTAAATGTCTGTAAAACCATGTGTATGATATGTGTGTGCATATATATCTATAAAAAGTTAATGCAATCGCAATTATGAAACATGAGTACGGATTAACACATTAGGACCTGTTAATTTTGAATCACTTGTTACCAGGATTTACAAGTTATTTTAAGAACTTACCTATGTATAAAAAAATATATAATATAATAATGTTTTATTAATTCTTTAAAAAAATATTTCCTAAAGCGAAGGGACTCGCTTATAACAGGAAGGCCGAGCTGTAAGCTTATAATAATGAGTGTGCTATGATTTGCTATTATACTGTATAATTTATACTATTTATAATTGATAAACTGTATAGTTTCATTGTGTAATCATATTATTTACCTATTTAATAAGTATCGTGTGTGAATAATGAGATACTGGTTTGACTTTACTTCAAAACAGCTCACGCTGATTAAAATAATTATTGTAATTAAATCCATCATTTTCGTAAATATTAGTTTCTAAAATGTTATTATTTATTTATAAATGTGTTATAATTATTATTTTGTAAATTTGAGTAAAGTATTATTAATAAGACTGTCAGTTGATTTAAGACATACGAGTAAATATACGATCTCTGTTTGACGTGGGGCATTTGTCCGTAGTCCGTTGTATCGGCAAGTGGTTGTGAAAGATGAAATTATACGAAGTGTACCGCTATTTTGGGTTTTTCTTTCAAAACCTCCACACTCCCTGAAGTTGACCCTACAGTATACATACAATCATATCTCACGCCATTGGTTCCCGTTTGGGTGTGCAGTGACTGTCGATCGCCGCTTTGTGCAACCGAACAATATTTTCGTAAACCTATGTATAATTAAAGGAAAATACTGATACAGGCCAAGATATGGTTTTCTTTTTAAACACATATTCTGTCAAGGCGAGTCATAAGTATAGCTATTTACATCACAAGCAAAACATATTGTATAATATTCATACATATGTTATATTTAATTTTATTACATTAATATTCTTGATTGCAACATTATCTTCATGCTTATAATATTTTTGTACCTTGAAACTGCAATTCTCAATGTTTCCTTTTTTGAACATTCGACATATATTAAATAAAGGTGTAGAAATACAGCCTTTTTTTTGGCCTTAACAAATTCAAAGACTCTGTCTTTTTTTTTATTTATTAAGGTCAGAAAATATCTTTACGAAAATCTTATAAACTTTAAAGATATTATAATAATGTCTATACTAAAGTTAAACAAAAAGAAAGCATTGTTAATTCTGTCTTGTTCTGATTATTTTTCCAGTCGAATTAGTTAAGCAGTTTCTACTGAAATCGTCGAAAATATTGTTAACTATGGTATGGTCATATATATATATATATTGTATTGTGTGTGGTTGTCAATAGTAAGTACTATTATACCTCTATAGGTATAGTGTATCAAATACAGAGTGCACTCATTAATAAGTTTTATGTCTTAAATTAATCAACCAACAATAGTTTGGCGATTTTTTGTGAAATATAAATGGGTGTTAGTTTTGCACCTAACTTATGTTATGAATATTGATTTATATGCATGAAACGCAAATTCAAATCAAACCTTTCCTCTTGGTTTGGACTTATTCCTAAGCATTTAAATATAATTGTTTTTTAATCTCAGGAGTATAAGTAATTTATAAATATTATTGTTAAAGAAGAGTTGCAAGAGATGATGAATATTGTTTGTGAGTCTTTTGTAAGAAAGGGAATGAGGGTGAATGTGGATAAGACCAAAACGATGGTTTTTGAGAGACAGGAAGATGTGACAGAATGCGTGATTGCGATTGATGGTAAGGATGTGGAACAGGTGAAGGAGTTTGTATATCTGGGAAGTTTGTTTACAAGGGATGGGAAATGTGATGAAGATATTGAGTGAAAAAGGGTAATGCGATTAATGGAGCATTGGATAGTCTAATGTCTAGTCAATCGGTGTCCGAAAGGGCCCGAATGGCTTTGCATGATGCCGTTCTTGTTCCTATGCTTATGTATGGCAGTGAATGTTGGGTGTGGCAGAAGAAGCATGAAAGCAGAGTGAATTCAGTAGAAATGAGGTCCCTCAGAAAAGTTTGTAATGTAAGGTTATGTGATCGTGTGAGGAACGATGTGATTCGTGAAAGGTGTGGTATAAAAGATGATATTGTAAGTAAGATAGAAAAAGGAATGTTGAGATGGTTTGGGCACATCGAGAGGATGGATGATAGGAAATTGGTAAAAGGTATCTATAGAGCTAATGTGGAAGGTAATGTTAGTAGAGGACGGCCACGAAAGACACACTTGGACCAAATTGAAAGTGTGCTCAAAAAGGCAGGCGTCCGAAGTATGAAGAATAAAAGAGCATGTATGAAAAGATTGATGGATGTAGACGAAGCAAGAGAGGTTTGCCAGGATCGTACAAAGTGGCGATCGATAGTCTCTGCCTACCCCAATGGGAATTAACGGCGTGAGTATATGTATGTTTGTATGTATTGTTAAAAATAAATTTATTAAGAAAAGCATTCTTATCTTCTTGTATAGATCTCAAGATATAGTTGCTACATGTATTTTAATTCTTTTTTCAAATACTTTGGCTACAAAGATTTATCTTTCTATTTTAAAAGAAATTTTCATTAATCATTTTACATTTACAATGACATAAACACTTTTTGGCTGCGTACTGATCAGGGATGCCCATTGGTAGTTTAAGAAATCAAGTAGATAGACTAGCTAGTCGACCTGTTTGGTATAGCTTTATTTTTTATCATCCTATATGTGATAAACAAAATATGTATTTTGACTTTTGGTATTATACTAGTTTTAGTAGTAAATGACAGTTTTTAAATACTTTGAAATTTAATGGGAAATGGACTTTCACCAATACCTTTAATTTTAATAATTTTATTGTTTGCAATAATTTATTGAACCAAATACATGTTATCATTTGCAACCAGAACGCTAAACATATACATAGTTTACTAAATCTTAAGGAAGTAACATTGAAATATAATTTATGGTTAAAAGAACTTACCTAAGTGAATTTCTACCAAAATTACATGAAATGTTACATCCGAAGAGATTTAGTACCCACCCTAACCCAGAGAAAGGTGAACTTATCTAACCCTTCAGTTGCAAATTCACAGCTAAGATACCTCTAAAATAAATGAAGGACCGAATATAGGAACGAGATTGGAGGACGAGAGACCGATTGGTGAACGGAATAACTTGAAAAATCTTCATTATTCACTCTAAAATGGTGTGACCATGCAGTGTATCCTGAATCGGACTACATGGTTTACTAAATCTCTTCGGATGTAACATTTCATATAATTTTGGTAGAAATTCACTTAGGTAAGTTCTTTTAACCATGAATTAGTTATTAAAAGCAAACATGCAGTTGAACGCCCAGCTTTCCGAAATATAGAACAAACAATAATATACAACATAACATAACTAAAGCCCGAAACCACAACATCTTTCACGTGTTAAAAACTACTTAGAGTAACTGACAGCAACATTAAGCTTAAACACCTACTTGGAACAGTTTACATTCAGTTTTATTATCCGCTTCTCCTGTTTACACATTCCTGTAACATGCCTCGTAAACGTGCTGGGGCCCAAATAAAAGTGTTTACAAAGGGTTCGCGGAACAAGCTTTGTAATTTCTTCGATACATTTCGTTTCATGTTTTACTGCTCAGTAAATGAATATGTTCTACTTTCACGCACAGTTTACTTACGCTTTTGAGTGATTTCTAAACGGACAGCTACTCAGTATAGTATATGTTGCACACATAGTAAGCACAAAGCAGAGATGAAACTCAAATTTTATAAAAAAATGATTTGTTTTGCTCTCCCGTTAAAGTTTTTTTTCTTGCCTTGTCTTTTTGCTAGGTTCTTCGATACTGGTAGCAATATTGTTAGAAGATTTAAATTAAGAATGGAATGAAATACGTAACACAACCTTTAAAGTAAACCCAAAAAATTTATAAATATCGTGAAATAAAATTGAACATAACAGTACCGTTAAGTTAAATGTTACTCATAATTTAAAAAACCGAACCGCCTGAAACACCTCCTACAACACTTGTGGGAGGAAGTTGGTAATTGCAATTTTAAACCCACGCTACATTACTAAATTAACATCTGTCATGAAATATTTGTCTTGTATAAACTTTACCAAATAAATATTATTTCTTCTTCTTCTGCAAATATAACAGTCTTAAAATTATATGAAATAATAGATTAGGTTAAACACAATCTACGCTAAACCGATAGCCACTTTGGGGCGTAAAGGTTCTGGAGTGACGGCCTTGATTGGTTGTTGTAAGGATTTTTTTGGATGGCTATATCTAGCAGTGGACGGATAGTGATACACACATATATCCAGGCCATTATTTCCATTATTGTCGCAGCCCAGAACCTATCTACCTCTCTAGCTTCTCTCTAGCTTTGTCCAAATATCATTTCATACATGCCATACTTCATACTTCAGCCGCCCGCCTTTTTGAGCACAATCTCTATTTTGTCAAAATGTGTCCTCCGTGATCTTCCTCTGCTAACATTGGCTTCTTCATTGCTTCTATAAATATACTTTACTAATTTACTATCATTCATCCTCACTGTTTGCCCAAACCATTTTACAATTTCACTATCCAATGAGTTACATACGACTCACATGTGACTTCATTATGTATACAGTTTTAAAAAAAATATATGTATGATCCAGACAGGATATTTTTAATTACATCTTGACGTATAAGGTCTAACCTTTTTTTTATTACTTTTTAGGTTTTGTATTTATGAAAAGTGTAGAAAATTTCTAAAACATAAATAAAATAAAAGCTATGGACGCGGGGCGTGTACGTGGTTAAATAAGTTATATGGGGACAGAAAAGTTGTTAATAATCCTTTAGATTTTTTAAGATAGAAATCTTTTTTACAATATCATATTTCACAGCGCACCTTTTACGAATCGGGGATAGCGATGAAGGTGGTAATACATGTAAAGCCTAGTTAAAAAGAAAAAACTAGTTTCAAGTCACACTTAGCCGGTAAAGGGCAGTTTTCAAATTATTGTGGTTTTTTAGATAACATTTCTTATGATTTACTATTGATCTGTGTGCTGATTTTTCCCCTTTACTATTGTATATTGTTCTAAATATCTTATGTAAAGCAGAACAACTCAAATTTCAACGCTTTAAACGCCATTACTAAACAAAAGCTTAATTACAAATACTCCAAAACCAAACCTTACATGAAGTTGAAAACAAAGTAACAGTATTTAGGAAGAAATTAACCGAAATAGTGTAGGCGAAATTGAATTATGGAGTAGTGGGCTGTTAATGGCGGAATTGGGTGCCATGAGCAATGTAGCAAACAGTTGGTAAGTAACGAGTGCTGTCATTCTCAAACAGGCGTTCTGTGTTGACCGCCCGAGAATTAATGAGTGCCCGCGCGGGACGGCGCCCGGCCTATTGGCACTAGTAAGGGTGCGGGTTGGTTGAAAAGTGGAGCGAGTTCTTTTAGGATTGTATCATGATCTAAATACATACATTAACTCACGCCAGTTCCCATTGGGGTATTTGTATTGTATGTCTTTATTTTTGCGATAACTCGGTTATACATAATAATCCATAAATATACATAATCAAGCCATAAAGATGTGCCCCACTCCCACTTTATTACGTAAGCGCATTTTTCAGTGTTAATCTCATGCTTCGGCACGATAGATCAATATTTGTTTGTATGTTTATGTCCACATAGATAAAATAAATAACCGTGAAAGCACTTATACATTATACATAAGCCTTTCACACTTCTAATATAAAATATTAGAAGAAAAGGTCGCGTCTTCGAGAATAGAACTGCCTAAATTAACAAATTTCTAAAGCTGTTTTTTCGTTTGTTTGGATATGCTATCAAATGGTCTATTAATTTTTTATAGGGTTTGTTTGCGTGGGTAGAAAAATATTTCATCAAATATCAAAATGCATACTAACTAGGATGACATTGTTGTATATCGAATGTTTTAGAAGATTTAGATTTCCGTCAAATGGCAGTGAAAGCGTGAACCGGTATACCATCCTAGCTCTAATTTTGAGAATGATTGCAGTCCCCGACTACTTTCTTATTATTATTAAACTAGTGGATCGGCCCAGCTTCGCACGGGTAGCGTTGTTTTGTAAATATCTGAGGTTTCTTTCTTCAGTCACTGCTCAAGCGTTGTGAAATAGGCTATTTGACTAAGTTTTGAAAACTATCTTACGGTGTTAATTTGTTTATAAGGAGCCCTAAAAAAATATTTTTCTGTCTTCATTTTAGCTATTTTATTAAAAAAAGAAAATGCAATATTCAAATGTGCCGCGAAAACGCGACTTTAAGTAAAATGGCGGCTGTAGCACAAATGACGTCAATGAGCGAAGCGATACACAGTCTGTTTATGCGCGATCTACGTCATTATAGAAATAGCCAATCACGGTCGTTTTTAGTCACGTGACAGTTGCATCAAAAATGCTTATTTTAGAAGACGGATTTAGGTGAAATAATGCAATATTTTTATCTCGCATATTACATATTGCTCCAAAAAATAAATATTAAGACTAATGAAATAAAAGAAATGTGAAAGGGAGCAGCCCTTGTGCGTCTGCTCCACGTCCACAAGTTGGTTCCGCCTTGTAGTGCCTCTCGTAGGTTGGTGATGGTTGGAGAACAAATAATAACAAATCTTCTTGTTGCGACTTGTTTATTGTGAAACTGTTACAATTAGCTTAGTATTTAATTGAACAATCTAAATGACTTCGCGTCTTCTGTGTCTTCTTGTCTTGTGGTAGATAAAAAAAGGGGAGGAATAGTGCCTGAGGCGGCGTATTTATAGATTAATTAATGACAGTTCTTTGTCTCTACTGTGAGTGCTTGACATGACTGACGCGCCTCTGGATTGCTCATGTTTTCAGCCAGTGTCAGCGTGCTTCTGTTGAAACGCTTCAACATACTGGGGGGCCATTGAAGACTAGTCTTCAATCGAACTTCCACATCTCTCCAGTTGTCGCGGTAGGTCTGGTGGCTCTTGCTTGGTGAGTGACCTGCCGAGGAGAAAGTGCCTTGGTGTGAGAACTGCCAAATCATTTGGGAGGAGGAAGAGAGGGGAGAGGTAGGTCAAGTTTGAGGATGACCTCAACCCGAGCAAATAGGGAAGATAGTTCCTCAGATGTGAGGTGGGTGTTACCCATGTGCTAAATTAAATTGAGCTAGCTGAATGCCAGCCTCTGTGCTTCAATTGTTATTGAAGAAAGGATGCGTAAGCCAGAGAAAGATTAATAAAAATCATGAACACTAGCAACTACACAAATGAAATAATTAAATTTAAAATAAATAGTTACGTTACTAATGGCAACGAAATGTGTTCGTTGGCATGAAATATTTTCCTGGGCTTTCCCCTAAAGAAAATAAAGTATAAAGAAAATGATGATGACCATCGTGATGATGATGATGACCATGGTGATTGATCATCGCGCTGATTCAAATACATCTGATAAATGAATCAAAAAAATATATAATACCAAAGTTCAAAGTCGATGAACTTGTAAGGTCAACTACCTCGATGTCAATGACCTTTAGGTAGTCAGCTGTTTACTGTATCTAGAAGGAAAGACATAATAAAATTGCAAATAATGATTGATCCATGTGTAGGATGATGTAAAGTGTATAAGTATTGTATAAAGTAAAATATTTGTATATAAATGTAAATTAAAAGTAAACCATAAACAATTGTTGAATGTTTGTTGTGTATGAATTCATTCAACTTAGGTTATTAATAACCAATTCGTTTTGGTAAGGTGTAAGTATCACCAAGACGGTAATCTGCTGCCTTGAGTGGGCTGAGAGGACAGAAACGTCTAGTTTTTAGTCTATGAGTTCTAGTTAACTTGGTAAAAGAACTGCTACTAACAAAATTACAAGTTTGTGAATTTTGTGGTAATGAATGGGAAATCTTGCCAGCTATAATCCAGCCTAGCTGTGAATGATGCAGCATGGGTAGGCCTGGACCTAAGGTGAGCCTTTCGGAGCCAAGTAGATCCCAGAATAGATCGCCTCCAATCATAATATCAACCTTTAGTGGTTGATTGAATTGAGGATCAGCTAATGTGATAGCTGAGGGAAGAGTGATATTTGAAACATCAATGGCTTCATTAGAATGCCTTTTTGCTATGGAAGGCAACACCAAAAAGGTGTGAAGATGTGAGTATGTGCCAGTGCGGGCACGAATCAACGCTGAGCACTGATGTGGTCTCAGGTTAAGAGAGGTGTTCCCAACGCCTGCAACACTGTTGTGTATTGAGGGTGTGGAAGCTAACTTAAGGCGATTCCTTAAGTCAGCGGAAAGAAAAGAGTAGTCAGAGCCGCTATCTAGCAAGCATCTGACTGTCTCCACCTTACCATTTTGGGGATTGATGATGTCAATCATGGCGGTGGAGCGAATGATCCCTGAAGGGGAAACTGGAGGAATGAGAGAAAGCGACTGAGGCATTGAAGTGACAGGATGTGATGATGGAGCAACATCATTTTGAAGAAGGGGAGAGCTGTGTATCAGAGTGTGATGGCGTCCACCACACTTACGACAGTCTCCATAGGGACACTTGGCAACCATATGGTCAGACCGAAGGCAATTTGTGCAAACCTTAAGCCCAGTGACCCTACTCCGTCTGTCAGCCAATGTGAGCTTTCTGAAACGTAAGCATCGGAACAGTAAATGTTTACCCTTGCAAAGAGAGCACTTTAAATTAGTATTGGTTGTAACTGTTGATGCTAGAGTGGCATTGGGTAAACGTGAGGGCAATTGAGGATTGCTAGCCTCATCGCTTACCTTACCTGAAGTGGAAACAATAAAGGCTTGAGGTGGATTTATTGTTTGTTTAATATGACTGTTGTTACTATGATAGTGCTTAAATTCATGATGATTGTTATTATGACTGTTATTTGAACCCTGTGATGTGTTAACCCTTACCTTACTTTGAGGTAATGTCTCTAAAATGTCAGCTCTTATCTTTATAAATTCCTTTAAATCATTGAAGGTTGGCAACTCTGAATGAAGATTGCCTTTGTATTCTTCCCATTTGACATTGGTATTTTGATCAAACTTTGAGGAAGTTAAATAAATTAAAATAGAATCCCAGTGTTGAACTGGTTGACCTAAAGTCTGTAGAGCCCTAACATTCTTGGTGATGTGATCACTTAAAAACCTAAGAGACTTGTCTGATTCACTCTGCATAACCTTGAGATTAAAAAGTGCACTAAGATGATTATTAACTAATTGTTTTGTATTGTTATACCTTTCACATAATATATTCCATGCTTCTACATAATTGAAATCAGATACCTCAAGATTTGCTATAACCCTGGCTGCTTCACCTTGTAGGTATGAGCAGAGGTAATGAAATTTATGAATAGGTTTAATGTGATTATTATTGTGAATTAATGATTCAAATGTATCTCTGAATTCAAGCCATTTGAAGTATGAACCATCAAACTTAGGTATAGTGATTTCAGGTAGCCTAAACCCCATTGTGCCTTGACCATTACAGTGGCATGGATGGGAGGCCTTTGACCCTTCAGTGGCATCTTGGAATTGGTCTGCAGGTTTGTTGACACCGAGCAGATTTCGTGCCTTCACAATATAAGAACAGAATTCATTTGATATGAGTTCTCTTTCATCTAATTCATAATCTAGGTTACTAAAATTAAGAGCTTCCATTTGTGATTGCAGGTGTTCAAATCGAGAGTTTAACTCCAAGAACTTATCTAGCTTTAATGATAACATCTGTTCATCCCTTGATGATAATTTATGGGATTCACTAGATTCTAATAGATTAAATAAATATTTCTTAAAGTGGGTTATTTGCCCTTTGATGGAACTGCGTTTATACTTGAGTGCAGTATATTCCTCACCAACCACTTTAGCAGGGCTAGAACCTCTGCTGTGTTGTGAAGTCATTGGTTTGAGAGTTGACTGACTGTCTGTCATGATGAAATAAGTCAACAAATGTATAAATTAAATGTAAAAAATTGTAAAATGTTTGTAAATAATAAGTTCCTGGAGTTAATATGTTGTGTTAAATGGGGAAATGTTAAATACTAAAATTGAAATAAATGGCTTACGCTCCTTGTAAAAGTGAAGTGAAGCCACTGGAATGACAGGCTGTATGCAGTTGCTTGTTGTGCAGTCAACTACTTGTGGTACAGCTGGCTGTCTCCTCTGGTTGAGTTCAGTGTATGAATCGCTGAAATAGTTTAAGCACAAATGAGTATATGCACTTTGAAATTGTTGCCCTTAAGTTTAAGAAAGACACATAGACTGGCATGAACCTAAGCAATGTGAAAGGTAAATAATTAAACTAATAATTAAATAAAAAAGTAGAAGGCCACTATGGTTAGTGGTATGCCGGCACATGTGAGGTTAATCCTGCATGTGACAAACCTATATCAATATCTGCGCTGTTACTTCCACTGATTGAATGTAGATGATTAAAGCGAGTACGTTGATCACAATGTGCACTTGGTGGCTGCCGAGGTGATGCCTCTGGTTGGTCAGACTGTTGTGCGAATGACCATGTGATTTGCTAAGTAATGTGGCTCATGCCAAGACGGAAGGGACGGAAGACAAGATTGTGAATGTAAAAAGATAAATGTGACTGTGAGAGGCCTATATCCTACAGCGGACCATGGAACCCAACAGCAATGGCTCAGATTGGCGTGAACAATGATTACAAATGTGTTATCAGTTCAGCTCTGTGTCATCATGGAAACCATGCGGCTGGGAACCTATTTCCTGTTGGAAAATTAATGATTTTAATAAATAACCTATTTGGAGGTTATAATTTTATAGATTAAATTAATATATTATAAAACTATTGCGAAATACAGGGGGATTGATAAGATAAAGGGGGATTAAACTTGAGGTAGGTTCATAACAATTTTATCTACCCTGTATTTGCTCGTGATGAGGGGGCTAATACGGTGAGGAAAAGAAAGGAATGAATTGGCTCACGACACTCTCCTCGGTCAGATGCTAGCAGGCGGGATGGCTGCTGTGTCCAACCCTTGGTCCTGGCTTCTTCACCGGCGGCGTGGCGTGACTTCAGCTCCTCCTCTTCCCCCGTGCGCATGCGGTTGTTAACCGAAAGGTTGAAGTCGTGCCTGGGGGCGCCAATATGCAAGGGAGCAGCCCTTGTGCGTCTGCTCCACGTCCACAAGTTGGTTCCGCCTTGTAGTGCCTCTCGTAGGTTGGTGATGGTTGGAGAACAAATAATAACAAATCTTCTTGTTGCGACTTGTTTATTGTGAAACTGTTACAATTAGCTTAGTATTTAATTGAACAATCTAAATGACTTCGCGTCTTCTGTGTCTTCTTGTCTTGTGGTAGATAAAAAAAGGGGAGGAATAGTGCCTGAGGCGGCGTATTTATAGATTAATTAATGACAGTTCTTTGTCTCTACTGTGAGTGCTTGACATGACTGACGCGCCTCTGGATTGCTCATGTTTTCAGCCAGTGTCAGCGTGCTTCTGTTGAAACGCTTCAACAAAATGTATATTTTTATTACAGTCAAATAGCCTATTTAGCCCAATGTTTTCAATTTACTAAATTTATAGCACTCCCTTTTAGCTCTTTTATGAACGGTTCAGTATTTTCGTTTATTAGCAAATTTTGGAATAAAACGCTATGACGTATTTATAACAATCTAAAAAAGAAATCATTACGTGATGTAGGTTGCAATTGCTGGCGCCATCTAGTATGTGATATGTAAATTAGTAACGATTTGGTTTTGGTCACGGGCGCGATGGCTTATTTCATGTATAATTTCGGTTTTTCTCTGCTGATTTCTATGGTTCTTTTTTATTGAATAGGTAATAATGTGACCTTTTTTAAATTAGGGATGAATGAGAGTATTATAAACGAATGCTCCGAACTGCTAAGCTATCAGAAGTTACACGTGTTATTGTGAGTCAACCATAAAATATAGACATATACTGTTGCGGGAATCTATATAGACAATTTTATGAAGAATATTTCCGTCAAACATGATTTCTATGTAAGTTTAACCATTAAGGCTGCACACGCGACGGAAGCTTCAAAAATGTAGTAACTTCTCCCGTTTTCACAAAATTCCCCCTTCACCACTCTGCTGAAAAGCCTGCCCATGAGTATGAAAAATAATTGTACCAAGTTTCGTTAAAATCCGTCGAGTAGTTTTTGTTTCCATAAGGAACATACAAACCGACAGACAGACAGACAAAAATTTTACTGATTGCATTTTTGGCATCAGTATTGATCACTAATCACCCCCTGATAGTTATTTTGAAACTATATTTCATGTACAGAATTGACCTCCCTACAGATTTATTATAAGTATAGAAGATAGGCGATAAACACCACGGTATTCCGCACTGAACCCGGCATGGCACGCCATTGTACGTGGATTCCCCGACTTATATATACATTTAATCTTCTTTCTATTTTATACATTTTAATCAGTCTTTCCATGACCGTGATAACTGAAAAGTTTTCGAAACGTCGAGCTTTAAAAACCATGTAATAACACGCGATTAAATGATCGAAAATCAATAGTTGTTTTAATTGTAATTGTCAATCGTGAAAGTCTTAGAAAATACTACATTTAATCTAAGTAAAAAGAGGAAAAGACGGGGCCAGGCTGGTCAATGTAGATATAAAAACCAAAATATAATCATTAATACATAATAATCTTAGAGATATTCTTATATATTATCACTCGTATTCAAATACCTTGTATAATATATTTTTTATTCAAAATAAACCAACACAGTCGCTTTAATTACCAAAAGCTCTTAAAAAGAGGTAGCTTGTATCAATCAGCATGTCCGCAACCTAATCTTTCAAACAGCGGTATATTTGAAAATTGCGATTCGGTCCGTAACAGAGCTCTCAAATGGAAGCTATCTCTTTTACTATTAGATTTATCTATGGACCTAACACGATGAAGTTTTCATTTCACTAAAATTTTAACCGAATAGACTAGTCTATACTGCAAATCAAATGTCATAAAATTTACAGACATTATATTATTATTATTAAAAACACACATAGATACATATACTCACGGCTAAAAATCCCTAGAAAGGGCACCCAGAACTTAACGAAATAAGAAATTCCCCAGCCACTTTTGTAAACCGCCTAAGTGAAGGTTATTAGTGATAGATCCCCAACCGCATCAAAAAACATAATAACATCATAACATAATACATTTCTTCGGCCCCCTGTTAAGCTGTACAAAGCCTGGGTTAGGGGATACCGTGATTCCGTATGTGAATTACATTACAATTTAATATAGAAACAGTTGTTTGCAATACAAATAAAGAATTAAGCATTTTAAAACTTTTTACAACAACTTTGCATCACACAACAACTTCTTTAAATGCTCCCAACCCTCAGTCGCCTCTTACGAACGACCATAGGTAGAAATAAGGAAGTGCTATTCAAAACCGACACTACACATCAAACTAAAATTCATTGCTACGCAGGTAATGGCTGTTCTTGTGACATGTTCTAATTACTTTATTACGTAATCATTTGGTTGGTTTTTCTTTATGTTTATATAATTCATGTATTATTATTTTTTTGTTTCCTTTGTTTACGTATATGTTTAAAAAAAACTTTTGGTATAAGCCCATTTAACCTTATTATTATTTTGTGTTCTTGCTATTATTTTTAATTTTCATGTATTGTTTGCATAGCAATGAATAAATTTTATTCTTTCTTTGTTTCTTAAAATAAAAAATAATATGCCGGTTTCATTACTAAAAACGATGAGTTTTAGAAAACCATTACAGCAAGTTTATTTAAAACGCTCCTCATATTCGGTATATGCTTTTAATAGGCTACAAAGAAATTAAAAATTTTCGATTCATAATAAGTAAATATACATATGCATACTCTATATATTTACTCTGGCCATTAGTTTCCATCAGGACGGACAGAGGCTATCAATCACCGTGTAATTTCGTGGCTTGCTTGCTTAAATTGTTTATAACATAACATGACATAACATATACTCACGGCTATAAATCCCTAGAAGGGGTAGCCAGAGCTAAGGAATTAGAAATTCCTCAGGCACTTTTGGAAATGTGAGTGGGGAAAAGATGGTAAAAGTAAAGGTTGTTGGTGATGGGTCTCCAACCGCATCGCCCAAAAAATCCCTTAAAAGCCCCAATACCGTTAGTTGCCTCTTACGTACACCCATCGGTAGAAACGGGGTAGTGCTATTCTAAGCCGACACTACACGGCTAAATTAAATTGTTTATAAATGCATATAATGTTTTTTATTACTTTGTGATACAGAAGATTATGTAATCTACGCCTGTTGTCGTAGTTAATATTGATATATTTTGGACAAAAAAAGGCCGCTTTCAGCCATTTGACAGAGACCCAAAAACAATACAGTTATTTACATATGTACGTGAATGTATGCAAATTGATATTTTTGCCAAATACTTCCAGTTTGCTAACACTGCTTACAATCTGTAATTTCAGTGACAGAGGAAGCAGAATATGCTACAAATACATAAGTTAAACGAAAACCGCTTTCAATTTCACCCCATCAACTTTGCTATGGCCTCATATTACCTTATTATGTAGCTGGTTAATCTCCTTATTCAATTAAACTCTACTCAGACCTTATCACATTATGGATATTCGGGGATCCGAAGGGGTGGCCGAGGAACTAATACTTCTGAACATGACATAATTGTCATCTGTTTGTTCACAGTAGCCACGGTTTGCTTGCTAAGTATACTCACGTGAAAGTGGGTAGGCCTATCGCGGTTTTGTACCAATACACTGTCAAATGAGTAAGTGTAATTTTGCCATGTGGTTTTCCTCACAATGTTTTCCCTCACAGTTAACAACCGTAATAAACTAACAAACATATGACTTTGTGTAGACTCGACTCGGGATTTGAACCCGCGCCCCTCGGCATGATAGGCGGGTGGTCAACCCACTGAGCTATCACGACTGTATTTTCTTATTAATATAAGATAGATTTTATACATCCTGGTGAATAAGTAACATTTGGTTACAGTACATGAGTCTATTTATTTATCGGAGGGTCTGTGTTGATTTTGGTTCGACCGGAACACTTTCACTATTGAAATATATGTGATCATAGGACACTGTTTCCAATGATAACGTTTGAACACGGATACTGGTTTGTTTGAAACAACTCAAAGAAAACATTTCTATAAAATAGAACAAGGGTTTGCGAAGAAATGTAGAATAACAGCAAGTTATAGGGTATCCTACAAGAAAGAATATTGGATGAATGATAGGTAATGGATATGTCTCAATCGTATAGTATAATCCGCCGTTTTACATAACGGCTAGCCGTCATCTAAAACAAGCGCCGTTTTGTTATTCGGATATAAAACCACCGGTTTGCATTCGGCGCCATATGTCATTCAACACGGCTAGCCATAATGTATAAAAGCGAGAGATTAGCCGCCACTTTGAAAGTTTTTAGTTCTGATTCTTAACACTCGTAGCGCTATCTGACATAACAAAAACAATGTGTGAAGTTTTGAGTGAATTAAACTATGAAAACGTTATAAATATGTCGGTTAACAGTGACTTTGAGAAACAATTTCAATACAAATTTAAAATACAGATAATGCATTAAAGGTGCTCGCACCGCTGCGCTTCGTTCGCTCGTCTTATACATAACCTAAACTAACCTAGCTAAATGTGACCAAGCTTTTCTTCCCCTGCAGGGGGTTTCGCCCCCCGGCCCAGCCAAGCAAAACTTAAATTTTTTACGAAGACTAATCATTATAATTTTAAATGGTATGTGAAATATTTTCGGACCTCCGATGATAGGAGTTAAAAAGTTATGTAAGAAAAAAGCGCACCCGAGTATAAGTACGATGCGGCTAAACGAATAACTTATTGAAGAACGTATCGCAGTAACAATCCGGCTAATGCTTGAACCGCCGCATTACAAAACGGCGCTGTTTTAGATAACGACTAGCCGTAATGTAAAACGGCAGATTATACAACCCGACTGCGACATATATATGTCGGTGCAGTGTCGGCTTAGAATATAGCACTACCCCATTTCTTCCCATGTATGATCGTAAGAGGCGACTTAGGGATCGGGGGCTTTTAAGTGATTTTTGGGCTATGCGGTTGGAGACAAAAACATTTATTTTACAATCTTTTCCCCACTTAACTTTCAAAAATGGCTGACGAATTTTCTGATTCAAATGCTCTGGCTACCCCTTTTAAGGATTTATAGCCATTAGTATATGTATTTATGATGGGCGATGTGGCTTGAGATTCATTATATAATCCTGATAAGACGACGTGATAGTTCAATGGGTAGGACACCGGTTATCGTACAAGCGACTAATGTTCAAATCCCGGGTCGGGCCTACACCAATTTGTCTTTTCTAAAAACATCGTGAGGAAACCCACATGGCTGCGTTGTACTTAGTCATATGACAGTGTATTCGTACATTACGGTGATAGGCCTGCCCCCTACCACGTGAGTACACTGTCCATGCAAAACGTGGGTACTCTGAAAACCAGGTGACAAAGTCACGTGATGTCAGAAGTAATAGTACCTCTGCCAACACCTTCGGGGATATTCGGCGTGAAATTTATGTTATGTTATGTTTATGTATAAAAAGCTTTATTTCACTATTTATCCCCACTCAACAAAAGTGACTGATGCATTTCTAATTGTGAAACACTGGCTACCACATTTTGGGACTTGGAACCATAATGTTAAATTTATGAGAATGTATTTTTTTTTTTATTAATAATATTTTAAACAACTTCATTACTTTCAGTGGTTAGAACGAATGCATAAAGGCGGTTCGATCCCCGAGACGAGCCTACACCAATGTGTCTTTTTTAAAGTTACATGTGATGTTAATTTATTTTAGTTATTAACGGTGAGGAAAAACATCATGAGGAAAACCCATATGACTACGCCAGGTGACCAACCCCTTCGAGGATATACGATGTGAACGTTTAAGTTGAGATAATTTTAAAATTGTATACCAAATATATTGCCCTTGCTATCCTCTTTAGACATTTTCATTTATCTACATTCACTCTACATATGTCACCTCACTACTGCATGTAGAACCATAAACATCTTGCAGACACAAGTTCCGACCAACTAAGTTGGAACGCTACAAAGCCGCGCCGAAATACCGTTTGTGTCCCGGAAGCTCAGAACTTGCCCGTGTATCGGCAATGGCATCGATTCATGTACTACATTCGACGTACGCGAAATATGTTCAACTGCCAATGTTAGACTTCTTGCATACTTGTATGTTGTACGTTCTGTCGGTTACAATTGGTGTCATCTTGAATTTTTAGTATAGACTCAAAGACTAAAATGTTCACACCGTTCAATTCCGAAGGGATTGGCAGAGGTACCAATACCTTTTATAAACACATGAAATTGTCACCTGGTGTTCAGAGTACAGGTAATTTCTAGTATAGGTAACTAACGTAACGAAATTAGTTGTCTAGTAAATTCTGTTCACGGATGATACGTCGTGTTTATTTTACAAAAAAGTAAATTGTCACATTTGTAATAAATGAATTGTTTATCTAGAAAAGTAATTTAAAAAGCATAGTATGGCCGCATCTGACCTCAATTGAATATTTCTGCCGATATCATGATGTGTGGTTCGAGAGTAATGTTTATACATATGTATGTGCATATGTTCTATATGCACTTTACTATTGCATATAGAACCATAACCATCTTACAGACACAAGTTCCGAACAACTTAGTTGGAACGCTACAAAGCCGCGCCGAAATACCGTTTGTGACCCGGAAGCTCAGAACTTACCCGTGTATCGGCAATGGCATCGATTCGTGTACTACATTCGACGTATGTGAAATATGTTCAACTGCAAATGTTAGACGTCTTGTAAACTACTATTTTACGTTTTTTCGGTTACAATTAGTGTCATGTTGAGTTTCTAGAATAGGTAAAACGAAATAAGTAGTTTGATGTAGTCGAGTCACAGATTATAATAATTTCCTAACACCGTGTTTTTTTTTACAATAAATTAGATTGTCTTCTTTGTAATTAATGAATTGTTTATCTAGACAAATTTTAAAGGTACATGATATAGTATGGCCTCATCTATTCCGATTGAATATTTCAGCCCATATCAAGACGTGTGGTTCGCGGAAAATGTATATATGTCGCAGCCAACTGGTTAAATCAGCCAGCTGACAAAGCAGCTAGCCGCTTAATTAAACGCCGGCTCCTAGTAAAGGGCTAAACTTCAGTCAGCCATTAAGTTAAACACAACGTCCAAACACTTGGCTGAACGTTATATCGCCGTCTGGTTATCTAGGGTGACTATGACTAAAATATTTTTTCCTAGGTACTTCTTATGTCGGCAATACTTTAATTATATTCATTTAATACAATATTAACAATAAAATGGCACAAAGCTTTGGCACAGTAACTAAAAGTACAAACAGGTACCGACTTATTAATAATGAACATGAGAATATAAAAATATAAAGTACTCTTATGTATTAATTTTAACTCTTTACTTTTTTCTCATTTTATTTATTGAAATTTCCATGATTGAAAACTTTTTTAAACAGTTGTTCTATAAATTTTAACAGAAAAATAATGTAACGTCAGCCCAAGCCAACGGGCTAACTATTCAATCAGCCGGGTGATTGGACGTTCAGTCACGACAATTCATTTTACAAGCGGGCTAGCCTTTTAACTAGGAGCCGGCGTTTAATTAAGCGGCTAGCTGCTTTGTCAGCTGGCTGATTTAACCAGTTGGCTGCGACATATATATAATGTCACCTCATTATTGCATGTAGTACCATAACCATTTACAGGCACAAGTTCAGAACAACTAAGTTGGAACACCGTTTGTGTCCCGGAAGCTCAGAACTTCCCGTGTATCGGCAATGGCATCGATTCATGTACTACATTCGACGTACGCGAAATATGTTCAATTGCAATGTTAGACGCCTGATATTCTTTAACTTTTAACTTATATTCTTGAATGTCTTACATTAATTAACAATTTAAAGTCGTTCAATAGTTATGTTAACGTTATTTTGTTACCACTATTCGTAAAAGCTATGTCACACTAATGTTATAATAACGTTTACAAAACGCGAAAAGGGCCCCAATTATACGACCTTCAATGTTGTATAATGGTCATACAAAAGTCAGAAGATGACTCCGTTAACGTCATTTAAAAGTCGTGTGAATGTTTATGAATTACCACTTTCATCGCGCAGTAGTTGCACCGTAACTTTACAACCACCTGTTTGGTTATATTGCGGTCGTACAGATGTTTTTGAAATATTAAAACGTTTTATATGAGTCTAGTAACAACCCCTGAAAGGCTGCTTAATATTTCTTGTTAATTGTTGTTTTTATTTGGAGATTTAAGTGCAAGATAAATAATTACAAGGAAGTAAGGGAAAAGAAATTAGAGTATTATGTGACTTTCATATTTTGCTTACAATATTTGTCTTTAATACCGTTTAGTTCTACTGGGAATTTAAGTTTTACGATAATATACCTATGTAAATACAATTCATATTTTCATGCCCCTTCTTAGTTTTGTGTTTAAAACATCATATTTTTATTACCAAAAATAAAATTATTTTTAAAAATGTCAGACATATTGCTTTGGTCGCATACTTACCTCTTTATGACGTTTTAAAGACACAAAGTCTTTTTAAGGTTATTTGAAGACCATGCAATACGCCATTAAAGCTAGCTATTAGGGTTCCTTATAACATTGAATTATTTTTTTACACATATAACAAATAGCGTTGCAGTACAGATACGCAGAAGAAAAGTAAGACCTGATGTGGAGGTCTGGGAGCCGGGAACCTCCACATCCAGTCTTAGTTTTTCTGTATTTTCATACTATAACAATATTCGTTAATTAAAATTAGATAAATCGCCAAATGTAAAAGGTATGTAAATGTATTTTTATAATAGTTTTTTTAATGTGTCAACATTAACCTAAATTAATTTATCTTTAAATTTATTTTAGGTAAAACCCATTCTTAGCAAAAGTAAAGAAAAATTTATAAGTAACTTCTATTTGAAATATGGTTGAATATTTGTATCATATTCTAATTATTGTTTCAATAAGCATACAATTTTCTATTCATGATTTCACATGGTAATTAAAATACTTAATATCAGTAATTATATTTAATTTATTTTGAATAAATCCTTAACAAAGTATGGACGAGAGGAACAAAATATACATATTCATTATAAGGAATGCCAACAATTTAACATTTGACATTCTCTACAAAATACGTAGATTCCGATTTAATGATGTCATTCATATCACACATATGTATAAACTTTTGAGTGCATGATGAGAAATTTTAGAGTTAAGAGTCCAATATTTCAAATCCTCCTGAAAGGTATTGTCTTTTTCATTATCTGTATCCAAGATTATATTATTCATTTCTTTTTACTGGACAGTGAGAAGACAATGATCACTAAGATAGTCTTCTGAAAATATACATACATATACTCACGGCCACAAATCCCTAGAAGGGGTATCCAGAGCTAAGGAATTAGAAAATCCTCAGGCGCTCCTGGAAAATTGAGTGGGGAAAAGATGGTTAAGTAAAGGTTGTTGGTGATGGGTCCGCATCGACCAATAATCCCTTAAAAGCCCCAATACCGTTAGTCACCTCTTACGTGCAGAAACGGGATAGTGCTATTCTAAGCCGACACTACACGGCGAGAAATTAAAAACATTACATTTTAAAAAATAATAATTTTAATAAATACCAAAACAAAGATGACTGATGAAAAGTTTACCATATATTTTATGGTGGCCGCATTAGGAACACTTGACAAATTCAACTGTTCAACTGCTAACAAAATTAAATAAAATATCACATGTATTAAATAAAACCATTTTAACATTACTATTAAAATTTATCAATCAATAAAACATTTACTGATATAAAGAAAATTCGATATCGTAAAAAATATTTAGCGATATTTTAATACTTAATAAACTAAATTAGTACTGAACCATTTGTTGCTCTTGCGTTGTACCCTTTTCTTTTTTAACATTATTTGTGGTTAATACCAAGGTAGCCTTGTACTTTTTAATAATTCGTAATGTCGAGATACTTTTTTTTTGAAAGCTCCACTATGTTTAAGTTTTCTCCATGAATAATTCGATATCATTTTCGCATCAAACGTTACGTAAATATGGCGGCCAAGGCGTTTTAAGGTCAAAACTTAACTCCAATGTGACTACAAAGTCAGGGCATGACATTAAATGGACATAATGTAATATAAAAGTTATATTTGAGTTGTAATCAAACAACCAAGTCATTTAAGTGTCTTAAATTGGCTGCTGTATGACATACTAGTGACCGTTTTATAAACGTCAATGTTAAAACCTGTATACAACTACTGCATTATATAAATGTCATATAATGGTTTGCCAAGCACCAAATTTTGTCAGTTGGAAACGTTAATTCGACTGTAACGTTAGTATGACTATTGCGTGGTCGTACAAACGTATTAGCTGAAACTTAAATAAAACGTTATATAGTTTAGTCTTGCCGACGTTGCTATGACTAGTTTAATATAACATATTCGTCGCACGACTAAATAGTTAAATTAACTACGTCTATAGGACCTAGTAATCATCTAATTACTGTTATAGTACTGCTATTCAACTTTATGTCGTACAAATAATGACTTATACGACGTTTTTGTTAATTGGGATCCATACATACTCGCTACTTCGCACAATCCTCGTTCGCGCAATTCGTACGCGAAATAATTATGTTCGAATGCAAATGTTAGATAATAGATAATGATAATGCCGTGTAGTGCCGGCTTAGAATGTCGCTACCCCTTTCTACCCACGGGTGTCGTAAGAGGCGACTAAGGGTATTGGGGCTTTTTATTGGATTTTTGGGCGATGCGGTTGGAGACCCATATTACATATACCCGTATCTTAGAAATTCAAAATTCGTGACATTTTGAATTTCTAAGATAGTTTAAACAAGATTGGACTAGTAAAGTTCTGGTACTTATACAATAACTTTACTAAACCGTGAGTATATGTATGTTTTATGTATGTTATATGACAATTTAAAAATTATTGACAATCGAAAAAATCTCGTACCATATTTTTTAATGTTTTTTTTCTTTCCCTCGTATATTCACCTTACATACTTTTCGAAATTTAAATTTCAAATATACTCGTACTCCCCTTGGTGTCCTCTTTAGACATTACATTACATTAAAAATTACAGGTCTCATACAAACTCCCTTCCCCTAGTTTAAGGGGTTGGGGGATGAAAATTACAAGTTCTATATTTTTTGTTGTTGGTGTGCTAATACTAGCTTACGTACAAAATTTCAGCTTTCTAGGATATTAGAAAATACCCTAAGAATTTTGATGATCATCAGTGAGTCAGTGGCGAAATCATCGTTTTTTAGATATAAATGAAATGACATAACATAACATAAACGTTCAGGCCGAATATCCCCGAAGGGGTTGGCAGAGGTACTAATTTTTCTGAACATCACGTTACATTGTCACCTGGCGTTCAGAGTACCCACGTTTTGCATGGCCAGTGTACTCACGTGATAGGGGACAGGACTATCGCCGTTTTGAACGAATACACGGTCACATGACTAAGTACAACTCAGCCATGTGGGTTTCCTCACGATGTTTTCTAACCGTTAACAACCTTGATAAATTGACCACACATATGTCTTTATAAAAGACAAATTGGTGTAGGCCCGACCCGGGATTTGAACACTAGTCGCTTGCACGTTAACCGGTGTTCTACCCATTGAGCTATCACGTCGTCATAAATGAAATCTGAAGTATATAAGCTTATGTAATTAAAACTTTATATGTTCAATAAGTTCGCTATTGACAATATATTCAGAATATTTTGTTGATCTAGCATAATCTTGACCCAACTTATGACGAGGCGCTTATTCGTTCAAAAAAACGATGAAGCGCTTCAAGAAAAGGAAGGTAGCGCCCGTGCACTTCGTTTGGCTCGTCTTGGCGGGAGCACGGTAGTGATAACCACTAGTATAAGATAACAGACAAGTGGCAAAGGTGTAGTGCCGGCTTAGAAAAGCACTAACCATTCTTCCCGTGGATGTCGTAAGAGGCGACTAATTACGGCGGCTATGTGGCAACAGATTCATTAACAATAATTGTAACTTTACCTTTAAAGATATACCTTATCAATATATCTTTCATCACTCTTGCAATCAATGGCGACAGAAAAAATAGGTCCATGCCATTGTACTCCGACAAAATTTAAGCATTTTACAAACTCACGAAAGCAAACTTTTAATAACATTTAGAAATACAAACTCAATAGTTGAATATGTATTATATATATCACAGACGAAATTAATACAAAGCCTCATTGTCTCGTTCACTAATCGAATTTCTCAACAAGGGTTGATCAAATATTATCTCCTAGATCTAATATAGGGATGTCCGTTTATAACTCCGGGGTCTGACACAGGTGGCCAAAGTTGGCGCATTTAGGAAATTCGCCCGTTTACATTTTGCTTCTCGACTTTGGCTCATTTCGGCCGTTCTTCATTTCAATTCTACAAAGAGAATTTATTAAAACTAAGGTCGCCCTGTGATCGAAATTAGATCATAACTTCTTTGATAATTTCTTTAGACAAACGTTGTTAATCTATTTTCAATTGGACACAGATTTTAACACTAAATAAAGTGTATTGTATGAGTGACAGTTCAAATCTTGGTATAGTAGCTAATTTTTCATTTATTAACTGTGTTTTTAGGGTTTCGTAGCCAAATGACAAAAAACAAAACAATTAGATTTGTCATGTCGGTCTATATGTTTGTGAGTCATAGCAATTTATTTCCGAAACTTTTGACAATAATTGATAGATGTATTCATATATCAAAGAACAGCTTCTAGATTTAAAGATAAAATAAAATTAAAAAAAAAACGATACATGTACTTACTTGAGATACATGTAACAAAATTTTAAAACGAGTATTAAACCTGTTAATGTGGGGTTCTTTAATAGGCCCATAAAATGACATTGAGGAACTAACAACAAAAATTGTATGAACAAAATATATAGGATGCTTTTGAGAAATAGGACATTTTGTTTGCTACCATCATTATTTCATAAACATAACATAACATATAAACGTTCACGCCGTTTTATCCCCGAAGGGGTTGGCAGAGGTACCAATACTCCTGAACTCACATGGCAAGCGCCATCTAGTTTCCAGAGAAGGTACCCACGTTTTGCTTAGACAGTGTACTCACGTGATAGGGGGCAGGCCTATCGCCGTTTTGTACGAATACACTGTCACATGACTAAGTACAACTCAGCCATGTGGGTTTCCTCACGATGTTTTCCCTCACCGTTAGCAACCATGATAAATTAACCACACATATGACTTTAGAAAAGACAAATTGGTGTAGGCCCGTCCCAGGATTGGAACTCACGCCCTTCTGTTTTTCGGGCGGGTGTTCTTACCCACTGGACTATCATGTCGCTTTATTTCAATTTTGCATATAACATAATTTAATCTATTTCAGAACAATTTCGGCGTGAACGTTTATGTTATGTTATGTTCAGAACAAATCACAATTATTAAAATCTGAACTAAACAAATTAGATTCGCTTGAAAAAATATTAGATGTATTTATATTATTCGATATTTAGGGGGAATAAACAAATGTTAGCTACAAGAGCTGTTCCGAAATTTGAATGATATTTGTTCTACGAGTATAATGTGAGGACAGTCTATATACATATTAAAGTATTTTAAAAAGAAACCGTAAACATATTGATTGCAACGGTCCTTTAGGGTCGTGAGTTCGCGAGCACTAAAGGAATTATGGTGGACGATAATATCGTGATTACATAAATATTCAAGAGATTTCTATTGCATTTATACAATTTCAGGCAAATTGGAAAACTGACCGTAAACAGTTAAAGGAAAAAATTGTTTATATATTTACAAAGACATAGTTTGAAACTGATTAGCTTTAATGCTTTTTTAAATATTCAAACAATGTGAAAGACAAATGAACCTGCATATAGAGATACTAACATCATTGACATTTAAACAATTTAATAACATTTTGTTCTAATAATTAACTTACTTAATAACTAAGCAATTTTTATAATTAAATAAATGTTTATTATTAAAATCAAATCATTATTTATTGCACTCATTATGTTAAAAATGTTTATTGTATCAGGATATAATTTAAAAAATGTGTTATATAATCGTTATCCTAATATAGTAATGTAAATCTAACAAAACCTTTACCTGTGTAGTATCGGCCCAGAGTAGCACTACCCTATTTCTTCTCATAGGTGATCGGAGAAGTCGAGTAAGGGTATTGGGCTTTTTAAATGTTATAAAGATTGATTAGAGACCCATCACCAATTAACTTAAATTTACAATCTTTTCCCCCCTCAACTTCCAAAAGTGGCAGAAGAATTTCTTGTTCTGAAACGCTGGCTACCCCTAACAGAGATTTAAACCCGTGAGTACGTGAATGCATTTATATTAATACTATAATTTTGATATTACATATTTTACCTAGAAACTTAATTAAACGCGCCTCATATATTAAAATATATCGTCAGCGAAGGGAAAAACCGTGAACAACATTGGCTCTTCGGCAACAGCGTAAATTTCGAGGGAAAAATGATATTTTAGTATTCATGGCCAAATTACCAGCCAATATTCTGCCAACATCAGAGATTGTAACTTTCCGAAATAGGCCAAGTGTAAAATCACTTATTTTCGGACATCCCTTATTATGACGTGAATTGTATTATTTTGCGGCAACACTTTTAAACCTTCAACTAAATTGGGTATTTCTCTGCAATTTGTTAGGCACGGAAATGATGCTAGAAACTTGTATGTAAGATTACACTATTTTCTTATTGATTGATTAAGGTTTTATCTGCTTTAGTCGCAAAATTATTCAACGAAACTAGACTTAACTGATCCCTCTAACGTTGGCCTGTCTTATATGTTATTATTTTTACGTAAGTGTTGACCGATGTGGTTGAAATACCATCACTAACAAAGTTTCAAAAGTGTCTGAGCAATTTCTTATTCTAGATCTTCGAACAACCTTTTTTTTGTTATTTATAGTTGTGACTATATGTATGTATGTGTTTTTAAATTTCAAAAGCAGAAAATCTACAAGAAATTACCATATGAACACTTGTCAGTATTCATAAACTTATTATAGCAAACGACATGTTTATGGAGATGTTTGTCTCGGTAATTTAGTGCCTACCTAGTGGTACGTTTCAGGAGACAGTCGACTCGAGGGCGGGCGGAGGATTGTAGCGCGTACACAATGTAGTCAATTTGCTAAAAGTCTCGAATGCAAGAAGAAACTTTCCACAATTCCGTTTCTGTCACAAAAGTTGTGATTGCCTTGTTTTTTTCGCAGTCCGCAGAAACGATGACGAATAAAACTTTGCTAACTCACGCTGAAGTGAAATTAAACAAAATTGCCAACAGAAATTAATCAACTTGATTCTTGGAGCGTATTGAAAGTTAGATTTTGGTATTAGGGCTTTTTATTATTAAGTCTATTGTAGACTTATAGTGTCAAAACAACAACTAGTTTAACAGTTAGAATGATTTGGGTTTCATTTCCGGTCACTATTTAGTTTAGTCTAGTCGGGCTTAGATGTTTTATAGAAATGTTTAGTTCAAAACGTTTTAGACAAGTTTTAGAACCAACTTCTAACCAGTTTTTCTTTTGGGTGTAAAAGGGATCATGAGATTACAAAAATAAGGTACAATGAGTAATAAATAATAAGATTTTTTCGAGTGGGCGGGTACAGGTGAATATAGTGAAGGGATGGAAGGAGGAGTGGGGTCGATCTAAAGTATTTCACACGACACATCTGATGCAGTTTTTTAAAGAAACGGGTTTGGTTCACGCCAATGGCAATCAAAAATGAATTTGAAGAATACAAATGCTCTTTTCACAAGACAAATCTGATGCAGTTTTTTAAAGAAACGGGTTTGGTTCACGCCAATGGCAATCAAAAATGAATTTGAAGAATACAAATGCTCTTTTCACAAGACAAATCTGATGCAGTTTTTTAAAGAAACGGGTTTGGTTCACGCCAATGGCAATCAAAAATGAATTTGAAGAATACAAATGCTCTTTTCACAAGACAAATCTGATGCAGTTTTTTAAAGAAACGGGTTTGGTTCACGCCAATGGCAATCAAAAATGAATTTGAAGAATACAAATGCTCTTTTCACAAGACAAATCTGATGCAGTTTTTTAAAGAAACGGGTTTGGTTCACGCCAATGGCAATCAAAAATGAATTTGAAGAATACAAATGCTCTTTTCACAAGACAAATCTGATGCAGTTTTTTAAAGAAACGGGTTTGGTTCACGCCAATGGCAATCAAAAATGAATTTGAAGAATACAAATGCTCTTTTCACAAGACAAATCTGATGCAGTTTTTTAAAGAAACGGGTTTGGTTCACGCCAATGGCAATCAAAAATGAATTTGAAGAATACAAATGCTCTTTTCTTGATTTAGAGTGATATTTTAGTAAGATCACCATATTAGCACAGGTAATATAACACAAGATATTAGGTAATTAATTTAAAACTTGCTCAATACATACATCAGGTGAAGAATGCACAAAAAGGGGTAGCCAGAGCTTTAGGATAAGTAATACCTTAGAGACTTTTGGAATTTGAGTAAAGAGGAGATGTTTAAATAAATCACTTTAAAAGCTGATTAACAACCAAGATAGCTCAATGAGTAGGACACCGCCTTACGTGCAGATAGGCGTGCGTTCAAATTCGAGGTAGGGCCTACACCAATTCGTGTTTTTCAGTCATAACCAAATGTTCATCTATCAAAACGTTCATTTCTTCATGGTGGTTAACGGTAAGGGAAAACATGGTGAGGAAACCTACATGACGGAGTTGTACTTGGTCATGTGACAGTGTATTTGAACGAAACCGGCCTGCCTTCTATCACGTGAGTAAACTGTCCAAGCAAAATGTGGGTACTCTGAACACTAGTTGACAAAGGTCACGTGATGTCCAAAACTATCGGTACCTCTGCCAACCCCCTCAGGGAGATACGGCGCGAACGTATGGGATATTACTGTAGAAGATTTCTTGTCTATTTTCCTCTCTATCGTTTATTCCAACACTCAGGCTACAACTGTTTTTAAATACATTCATTCACATTTCTGCCTATAAAATGAACAGATATCGTGAAAAATAACGTTGCAACATAAAAATGAATAGTGTATTTCTCAAATCCTCCCTAACAACATGGACTACCGATGTTTCAACGCAATTACACAGCCACAAAACCAGGCAATCCAAGCTGAGCGTAATCAGGGCATGCTCCGATTGTTCAGAAACATAAGCCCTAGACACCGATGTAGAACAATAAGCATTAGATCTGAGTTCGGCCCACAGTAATCCTATTTCTCTGCGCTGCGCTCTGTAAACGTCCTATTCTTGTATTGAATTTCACTATCTCGTGCTGTTGTCTTGTAAATGCTTGTTAACACATGTTATGTAGTGTTCCTTTTCACAAACATACAGGTTACTTGATACGGATTCGATTGTGTTTTTTAACGTATCATTGACGGTAATGAGACAATTTACAATTACGAAACAATCTTTGAGATAGGTTTTTTAATCGCATTTTCGCTGTAGATCCCAACAAACAACCGTGACAACAACCGTGATAGCCCAGTGGGTAGAACACTCGGTTATCGTGCAAACGACTAGTGTTCAAATCCTGGGTCGGGCCTACACCAATTTGTCTTTTCTAAAGACATATGTGTGGTTAATTTATCATGGTTGTTAACGGTGAGGGAAAACATCGTGAGGAAACCCACATGGCTGAGTTGAACTTAGTCATGTGACAGTGTATTCGTACAAAACGGCGATAGGCCTTCCCCCTATCACGTGAGTACACTGTCCATGCAAAACGTGGGTACTCTGAACACCAAGTGACCAAATCACGTGATGTTCAGAAGTATTAGTACCTCTGCCAACCCTTTCGGGGATATTCGGCGTGAACGTTTATGTTTATGTTTATATCCCAACAAAATGAATTGTTTGCCGACTCTTAAAAAAATTCGATCAAAAATGGACTGTTGAAGATATGTTTCTAACCGTAGAACAATCGTTACAAAATGCATCTATTAGTAAAAATTCGAAAAATTCCATAGCAAGAGATGGGAAAGTGTTGTTTGAAGCTTAAATATAAAATATTGAAGTACTTATTAGTCCCTTCGTTGATAAAACTCCACAACCACAAGTTAATTAAGCCAATATTAATTTGATTTTATCAAGCCGGAGCTTCATTATTAAAACTTATATAGGGCCCACTTTAAATTTCAAGGTATTTTAAATGAGTGATGTACAATGCTACAAGCATTTTATCACTCGTTTGTTATTAATTCTTTAAAGACTTAAAAAAGGCAGGCATTACAAAGAATTAAAGAGCATGTATGAGAAGATTGATGGATGTAAACGAAGCTAGAGAGGTTTGTCAGTATCGTACAAAGTGACGGTCGATAGTCTCTGCCGGATCCAATGGAAACTAATGGCGTGTGTATATGTTATGTCATTAGTAATAATTGATTCTGAAATTCTATTCCCTTTGGAATAAAGATCTGAGCATTATATGTATGTTGCACGATATGCTCCGTGCCAATTAATATTAAGATATCATAATACCGAGAACAAGCACCAAAATCAATAATTTGCGGAAGTTAGCACTAATTTCCGCTCGTACCCAGAACAGAATATAAACTCGAAATCGGAGTACCTACGAAGGATCATCATTGAATAAATAATGTTTATCACGTATAGTCTCGTTAGTATAGAGCAGTCTCTTCGAAGTGTACTCCCCCATACAATGGGTGTATCGATAACTAATGGTGTAACTGATTAGTGCGCGATGTGATTAGATACTCATCACCAAAACATATTTAGGTATTTACATTCATACATTCGCTCACAGCTATAAATCCTAAATAATAAGTCAGTTTCAAAATAATAAATTACTTAGCCACTTTTAGAAATTGAGTGAGTTCTCTCGCCACATCGCCGAAGAGTCACTGAAAAAAGAGCCTATTACCCTCCGTCGCCTTTTACCATTTTACGACAACCGTGGGAAGAAAAGCCTGAATGATATTCAAAGTGTAGTATCACAGCTGCCTAAACTGACTCAAAACAGATACTGCCAAAACTAGAAGAAGAATCTTACCGGGGTGTAGACCTGGATGTCGAGGGTTCAAATCCTGCTGGTATGGAAATTTTCCTCTCTTAATTGATTACTAGAAACTTTGACAGTTAAAGCTCGTGCGTGAAAAGCGTGTTCTAAAGCTTTTGCATGTTTTGTATTTATATCTTTTATTATGTCTATAGTCCATATTATGAAGTATTCTCAGAAGCAAATATGTTCAGATATAGTATTATTACTATCTCTGATATATTAATAATACTATCTCTAAACATGTTTTGCTTCTAAAAATACTGCACAATATGCAACTTACATGAATAAATCGAAAAACAGAATAGGAACAGGTGATTCTCGCAGTGCAGACTGGTCATCGGAACAGCAGTCTGCGGTTGCCACAACGTCTAGTATAGGAGGTTCCTACAATATAGCAAATACGAGAGTAACGAGCAACAATCAAAGGAGAAGTTTGACTACAACTCGCTCAAAGCAAATGAATTCCTTATCGACAGTCCAGCACTTTGGCTATTTACTAGCTAATTAAAATAGTTTGTACTGGGAGTGAATGTTGGTTCTTGATTTATACATGTATATTCGTTTTAGAGATGCTTCTATTATATATTACAAATTTGTTTGATGAGATAGGCGCTGTTAGGTTTTAATAGGTTTTTCTAACATTCTTGCTCATATGTTGACTTCGCGATTGTTTTCAATTTAGTAATGTAAAGCAGAATTTGAAATGTATTTATTTTGAATAATTTATATTAGTAGTTTAACTGGTTAAGTAACATATATAATTTAAAATATCCATGTAAAATTACTTTCGTTATGGTGGTGTTTTCTCCTAACAAGATCTTAAGCTAAATTGATTTCGATGCATAATGTATTGTATGTGTATTCACAGTATAAAGACTTTGTGTAAATCTTAATAGTGGAAATAAATAAGGACGTACGTCCGTCAATAAATGCAAGGCCTGTCTTGAAAAAGAACATAACAAATACTCAATACTTTATTTGCGTTCTACAATGGTTATACAACACAAAAAGTTATAAAATTTTTTTTTATACAGATTAATAAAACCCCACGTTAGAACTAGAAAGGTATCAAACGTACCTCCATGTGTGTCTAGTTTATATTGTTCGTATCTTAGAGTAAAATATGAATGTCTTGCAAAGGAAACGTTCTCCTCCTTCCGTTCCGACACGAGATCCGCTTGTTACACCGTGTCGCAACCTCTAAGCTCGCAACCTCCTTCATTATACTAAAATGGCTTCCCTCCTTTATGCCGTAACTCGTGCCAGCCAGTTACTACGCTACCGTGAAGTTTCTTTTTCTTTTACCACCTCTGTTGAGGAATTGTTTGTTAGTGGCGTAGTAAAGCTTTATTGAGGCTTCCAACTTTTAATAGAGTGATTTTTATATTAGAATATTGTACTGTGCGTTATAAATTTTTATCTGAACATTTGAGTCTTTCTTGAGATGTAGAATTGTAGACCATCGCCTTTTGAGGGATTTCAAGAACAATGTAAAGTTACATATGGTTGAGCCTATTTAATATCGTATAATAATAGAAATACCAGAAATACGAAGAATAATACAGTAACCGTCGCACTGCCTCATACGAGAGGCATCTTTGCCAGGTCTACCCATCTCTAAAACTCGTAAAATAAAATAACTTTAAACAAAAAGAAAACCGACTTCATAGAGGGAAAAACAACCGAAAATAAACAATCTAGTACTAAAAAGTACGAAATAAGTTTTTTAAGTGAATATGAGTACTGTGATTAATACCTTAGCATTTTTTTTATTCCACACCCGTCAGTTCAACCTACCTAAATATTACAATTCTCTTAAATTAATTTTTGAGTCGGTGCCAGTCAAACAAAAGTTCATTTACCCTACTACCTATCCGTGATTATTACAATCTAAACAGTATATATCTATCGCCTAATTGTTAATACCATAACCAATTATCTCACTCCTTAGAAGAACTCTACAGTGCCATTTTCCGCAGCATTCCTGGGTTTTTATTTTATTGACTTAAAAACTGTGCCGTTATGGCTTGAAGTAGTACGTTCCATTTCTTTTTGTCCCTGTGTGTGTAGTACGAAACGATTAAAGTATCTTAGGTTAGGTTTTTGTCGCCGATGTACTGTGTAAACCGTCACCAATCCTTTAACTTTGTTATTTTTTGTATAAATGGGAACGTTGTTTAACCAAGATAATAAACCTAGCCGCTGAGAGAGAAAGCTCGGCTTTTAATACAAGATCTCAAATCTTAAATTGGTTGTACAGTTTAGCTTTTCATCTTATCTAAAGACTTTTACGTTTATTACTGGTAGGTGTTATTTCATTTTTGAATTTAATCCCATTACTAACCAACCTGTATTTTACGCTCTTTTCCCGACTAAACTACCTTTGGCTGAGGAATTTTCAATTCTAGCTTTGTCTTCCCCTTTTTGGGGATTTAAAGCCGTCTCTATGTTTGTATGAATTAAGTGATGAGAATATGGTATTTTTGTTAATGTATGAGAGAAAAATCTTCTGTAGCTAATGTAAGTAAACGGGAAGAGAAATCTCAGTGAAAACACCTAAGAAATTAGTAGCATGCTATATTGATAGGTCAAAACGCATCAATTAAAGTATTAATAAAATTCTCAACTACATCGTTAACAAATCTTTTCACAATCGCGATTTAATTATCTCATTTTAATTTCCAATCCCAAAATGCGGTTCTATAGAAAGAAGCTTTTTTTATCGCTGAAATGAAATTCCTATTTTGTAACAGCACGATTGGCGCCTTTTTCGCAACTCTGAAAAACACGTTTTTGTTTTTATTCAGTTTGTCCGAAATATACAAGCTGGTTGGCCGGTTTAAACGGGTTCGGTTTCGGCACAAAGTGAATTTAAATACTGCTTGAAATTCGAATGTTCGGCAAAACCAATAACTGAATTCAATGAGGTAGCGTTTTTGGTTGTCCGTTATTAGAATGCAGTTTATTTGAAATTGGAATTGCCAATTATTTCGACTGTGGTTTTAATAACAATACAATTTATTTAGATTAAACATTTGTGAAGTAGTGGTGTAATAACACAAATATAAACTAGGGGATGATTTTAGCCAGAACCACCTTTTCTTCACAGCTATTAACAGCAAATAGTGTTATCAATAAAAAAAACTCAGAAATAAAACATAAAGGAAACATTACCCATTTATCGATATAATATTTGTAAGATAATAATATAATAATTTGTAGAATAATTGTAAAAGCTTGTTGTTCATTAATGACTCAGGCTCTCCTCACGCAACCTGTAAACGAAAACGGATAGTTCAATAATCAATTTAATTAAATTAATAAAGTATATCGAAAAATAAAAGCAAATTCAATAGGCTGTGTTTGTATTTATTGTTTGCGTATCTATGTATCTTTTTTAACAATTGATGAAACATTTGTATTACAATATATTTCGGGTTTATTTGTATGGTTTTGTTTGTTGTTTGGTTCATTCCGATGCTTTGGCGATATGAAAAATTCCAATTTGCAATGATTGTTTTTATGCAAACTTCAGTCTGTCTATCAGTTACATTTTCACTTGACGCTTAAACTGCGGAAAATTTTAAATAATTTTAGATTATATTTACATTTAAGAAATAAAAATTTCGGTAGTTTTTATTACAGATCAAAGGGCAGTCATAAATAAATCAATAACTTATGCACATATTTTGTTGAAACTCGATACGGTGACAGTTTGATTTATAGGAAAGGAGATGAATAGATTTTATCGGAATTTAATTCCTAGGTTTATAAGTGGAGGTTGAAGTTGGTGAGGGTAGAAATTTCAGTGAATTAAAAATCACTCTTCCGCACACCGAAAACACCCAGGTCTCTAAGAGCCCGTAGGAATACATCGGGAATGAGGGAACACTGTAGCTTTTTCGCGTACATACATATATATATACTCACGCCCTTAATTCCCATTGGGCTAGGTAGAGACTATCGATCGCCACTTCGTACGATCCTGGGTAACATCTCTAGCTTCATCTACATCCATCAATATTTTCATACATGCTCTTTTATTATTCATTGTTTGGACGCCTGCCTTTTTGAGCACACTCTCAATTTGGTCCAAGTGAGTCCTCCGTGGCCGTCCTTTACTAACGTTACTCTCCATATTAGTTCTATAGATCCCTTTTACTATTTTCCTATCATCCATTCTCTCGATGTGCCCAAACCATCTCAACATTTCTCTTTCTATCTTACTTTCAATATCTTATTTGTGAGGTACCTCATTTCTACTGCATACCCTCTACTCTCATGTTTCTTCTGCTACATCCAACATTCGCTGCCATACATAAGCGTAGGTACGAGAAGAGCATTCTACACAAAAAATCGGGCCTTCTCAGACACCGATTGACTGGTCATTAGACTATTCATTTCTCCATTTACCGCAATACCTTTTTTCACTCTTCTTTTAGTGAAGGCTTAGAATAGCACTACCCCATTTCTTCCGGTGGATGTACGTAAGGGGGGCGATTAACGGTATTGGGGCTTTTGAGGGATTTTTGGGCGATGCGGTTGGAGATCCATCACCAACAACCTTTATTTCAACATCTTTTACCCAAGCAACTTACAAAAGTGGCTGATGAATTTCTAGTTCCCTAGCTCTGGCTACCCCTTCCAGTGATTTATAGCCGTGTGTATATGTATGTATGTAAGTATGTTCTCTTCTTTTAATGTCTTCATCATGTTTTCGATCCCTATTAAACAACATCCAAGATATACAATAACATATATAATGCCTAATTTAATGTTTTTTGACATGAATTCCTCATGTGGGGATTATTACTCATAAATAAAAGATGTTATTAAAGGAAAGAAAAATTTCGACACTGGCGGGGTTCGAACCCCCGGGGAGCGACGGGGGCGTATACCCGAAGGTCGCGGGTTCGAACCCCGCCAGTGTCGAAATTTTTCTTTCCTTTAATAACATCTTTTATTTATGAATATATAATGCCTTTAAATAATGCTGAGCCAAAAGCCATTTTTTTTGCCTTTGTGTGCTTTTATTCCTTTTTAGTGGTATTTTTAATTTCTTTTTGTTGTTGTTGTTGTTTATTTTCGTTAATTTTACCATGTACTTTTTTTTAATTTAGTGATAATAATTTTAAAATTGTTGGTATTTTGCTATAGATGTGCCCTTATGCAATGAATAAATACTATCTTTCTTTCTTTCTTTCCATTTAGATTCGTCGGGGTGAGCAAGAAAAATGTGTTGAAACATTTACTTAGAGATAGAATTCCAATATTGCTTGCTATGAGATGTAGATCCAACTCAATCACTTATGCAACCTGTTACGTGTTAGTTGATATCTTAGCTATTAAGTAATACACACCGTGAACCTTCGTAAATTCATAGCCACATAATACAAAAAAACTCCTTAATCCTAAGAATTTTATGACCAAAACCGGCGCTGAAATAACTGAAATATAACAAGAGAATAGCTATTTTCTCTCCAATCCTGACAGAGCCATTAGCCTGAAGATAGTGTCCAATGGTAGCGTTGATGAGAGCTCATTTCTGCCGTCCCGAGACTAAACCGCAGTAATCGACATTTTTGCGGTTTTCAGTTTTTCGTAGATTCTAAGAGTGCAGTTTCAGAGCTATCTAGTAAATTGATCCATATATTGCTATGTCATGTAGAAGTATTTTATTTTATTTTCTAAAAAATTATACTGCATTTTAGACTCCCTCCTAAAAAACGCTAATTTTGATTTATTTGATCTAAAAAACTAACTAAAATGCAGTAAATCACTTACTTCCCGGCTTTTTTCAAGGTTTCCTAGGTAAAATGCAGTAAGTGCGCTAAGATTATAACTCGTTACTTAGTTCTTGTTCAACGTCATTTTTACATAAACTATCTAAAACGCAGTATTATTGAGCTTCATACAATATATTTTTTACTGCTTTTAAAATAAAATATTTTGAGTGATGAAAACTGCCTAAAATGCAGTAAATTCAAATATAACTTCGCTTAAATATGGAAAAGCTTATATTGACAACACTCTAAAACCAACTAATACGCAGTATTTACATACATTACTTCGATTTAATTTGGAGAATCACTATCATATTTATTTTATGAGCTAAATAAAACGAAGTAACTTCTCATGTTACTGCCTTTTAGTTTGTAGTGGACAGTTATTATTCTCTTGTAACTGCAAGCAAAACAGGTTAATATATACACTTACTGCAATTAAGTTGGTATTGCGTTGCATTTCTAAATCTTAATACTGACTAAATGGACGTAATCAACTAATTTACTGCGGTTTAATTTGTACTTAAAATAAATATTTAATATACAGAACACCCTAATTGTAAGTATTTTGAGGCGATTACTGCGTTTTAGTCAGTTTTTCTAGTAATCTATTACGTTGTCAACATGAAGTTACGGCCTTTGCGCATCCATGAGTGAGTGAGAGAGTGACACATTCTTAGTCGCGGGAGTCGCGAGCGAGTCAGTCAGTCCTACTAAAGAATGACAAACACATTCTGTCAGTACTTAAAAAGTCTATTACAGATCAGAGTGACAAAAGAGATGGTCGCAATTTAAAACCCACAATTATTGACAGGGAGTTAATTAAACAACATATCGAATCGTTCAATCCAGAAGTGCATCATTACCGTAGGAGTCATGCACCTAATAGAAGGTATCTACCAAGTGATCTTACGATTACAGACATGTTCAATATCGCAAAGTATCCGGGCTACTGCTGTATGGAGACATACAGAGACACTCTGTCTAACGAAATGAACATATCGTTCGCGAAGCTTGGCCACGAGCAGTGTGATATGTGTGAAAAATTTGACCTACACAATTCAAGTCATGTCAAAGATGGCTATGCTAATGACTGCGCGATTTGCGAAATGCATGCTCGCCATAAACGCCGCTATACCCAAGCTCGAATAAAATACGATGCCGATAAAGCGCAGCCATGTCCACCGGGTGTCACTTTTGTTTCTGTTGACCTGCAAAAAGTGATAATGCTACCCCGATTAGATGTTTTTAAAACTGTATTATTTTGTCCGAGATTAGTAGCATATAATGAAACTTTTGTTCCCCTTCACAATTTTAAATCCGGTGATGTCTTTTCTGCGGTGTGGCACGAAGGTATAGCAGGACGTTACCAAGAAGATCTCGTGAGTACTTAACGTGCATTTTTCCTCAGCAACCGGGACGCAAAACATATAATTTTATGGGTTGATAACTGCTCGGCCCAGAATAAAAATTATTGCCTTGCCAAATAGAATTAAAAAATTTTGAAACAGGGCACACCTTTATGTCGGCTGATTCATTCCACCACTTCGTTGAACAGTCCCTGGCCAAAAAAGGAAAAGTCTATGACTACCAAGATTTTTTAGATTGTATAAAGCAATCAATTAAGTCTGGAAATGTAATTACTAAAGATATGCAAATACATGATTTTTATAATTACAAATCTCACATCGCAGAGAAAAATGAAGGACAGTGACGGAAATAGAATATACCTAAGAGATATTGTGCAAGTTATGGTAAAAAGAGGAGATTACAAGCTGTATTACAAAACTGATTATGAGGAATGTGAGTATAAGCATCTGTTTTGCTTAAAAAATAAAAAAAAAACCAATAGCTACTCAAAAAACTGACCTTCGTGGAATAGAAGTGGATAGAAAAGCTAAGGTTTTAAAAGACGTAGGCCCGTTAATGCCAGAAAATAGGTTACTATTTTGGAAAAATCTTACTACTTACAGTGGTGCAGCTAAAAAGAGGGGGTTGTATTCGACGTTGATGAAAAGTAGTTTTTATTCTTTTATTATTTTTCGAACTTAAAGTGTATTAATTAAGGCTATTTTTAAATTACCTGTTTCGTAAAACTAAGTTACAAATAACGTGCCATATTTAAATGTGTTTTTCCTACTTAAACGACCGTCATTTATTTTATAGAAGGGTGTTTAACATTCCTAAGAGTAAGTCGTTTCATATACAATTGTACCTACCTCACAGTTACCTAAGCATAAAGAGAAAGCTCAAATAGTTTTAAAATATGTATACTTACTTACCTAGTTTGTTGATAAGGTAGTGGTAATATTTTGTTCCTAACGGCCGCCTTACTGAATATTTCCGAGGTAAATCTAGATGTAAGATAATTTTTAATACTGATTTTGAAAGACTGTGCATAAGACTGTAGTAGTAATAGAATTTTAAACTACATTTTTATTATGATTATGTTGCTTCTAAAGCTTTTGTTACGAAGGTTGTTAGATTTATAGTTTTTTTGTGATTAATTAGGTATGTGCCCACCTAACTGCCGCCTAGCGGGATGGTTCCTAGATGTAAGCTAAGAACTGATTTTATATAATTCAATAAAGGATTGATTTAAAGTTTAACCAGCATTTTTATTCATAAAGATTTATTTTTTGCTGATACTGCCAGATCTTTGAGGGACAGTAAATCCCTACAAATCTGATAATTCATTGCACATAACAAATTAAAATGCAGTACTTTCAGCAACTTTACTGCGCTTTAGCTAGGATCCTTAACGAGAAAAACATCAAAAAAGCAGTAATAGCTTATTTTACGGCATTTTAGTTTGGAAACGTTTAAAAAACCGTAGCAGTAATAGTAACAGAAATCACCTGAGTTCACTAAAAATACCATAATTTATTTAGTTGACGCACCATGTACTTCATTTTGTGCTTATTTTTAAGCCAGATAACCCTAGTTTCATTTGTCATTCAAATATTAATTATAAACCTAGTGGTAAAAAAGTAAAGCCATTTTGAAACCTTTAAACGCGTTTTTCTCGAAATCACCAATTTTCACTTACTGCGGTTTAGTCTCGGGACGGCAGATTTGTTAAACGATATCAGCTCTTGATCGCTACAGAATGGCCCGAAGAATTCCATTCCAAATTGTTTTCAATACGTTATTACGTCACTTCGGTTGAGTACGTTTTCAGATAGATGTTATGATACTCGGTGGTAATGCTTTCCTTTCCACACGTTTATATAAGAAATGGAAGTATTGTAAGGAATATTGATACAGATATTATTTTTTTAAGTGGGAGACTGGTACTTAGTTCGAGTTGTATCAAGTAATATGTTTTTTGAACTAAGGTATACAAAAATAATGACTGATTATTGAGGTTCAGGTTGTGAGTTCAAAAGAAACAGTGACGATGGGTTCAATTCATATCTTATAGTTATTCAATCCATTTATGTCTTTAGCGTTGGGCGAAAACGTCACATAAAGAAAAGAAAAAAGCTAAAAATTCATTTATTATTCGCTGTAGATAGATTGCACTGCACATTGATCTCAAGGATAAATTCATTAAAATACTCACACTTGTCGTTTCTGTTGTACATCCACGAAAAGGAAGCAGAGGTACTAATATATTTGACATCACGTGACATTCGGCGTCCTGCAGGGCAAGCACGAGCACTATTTTATCGACACGATAACGGTTAGAATGAGATGGCAGTATACGATACTAAGTAAGTGCGTAAGAGATGGCTGCTTTATACCACGCGATAACTAGTTTAAACACGGCTCGTGCTTGCCCTTCTGGAGATTACATGACTAAGTATTGCTCAGCCTTTTAGGTTTCCGATGTGATCACTAATCTTTTAAATTTTGATAAATAGAACCACACAAATAATTTTGACAGAGACTTATTAATTTAGGCCCTTAGTCGTAACCAAAGATTTTAAATTTTAACACACGCCATATGTATAACAGAACAGACAACATAAAACAAATTAAAATGACATTGTATCAAAACTATGAACATTCCATTACATGTTTCAATAACTAAGTGGTAAAACGAAAGACTCATTTCATGTATTAAATCAATTTTTTAAAATTAACAGTATTTCCTGTCAATGCGTTGGTTAATATTCCAATTTGTTTAAAGTTTTGCGCAACGAATAATCAGAGCTCAACATGTAAATAGTATGGATGGCCCTCTTGTGAAATACAAATAATCTATTGATTTCCACTTCTTTGCTCCATAGTAGAATTCCGTAAGACATGATTTTATGAAAATAGCTTAAATAAACATTATGGGCTATTTCAATGTATCATATTTCCCCAATCATACGCATGGCATAGACTGCTGGGCTAAATGGGAAATCCAATGCAACTTAAAGTCAATAGTTATCCCTAGAAACATTATACCTTTAAAAACGTCTATCTCTACATTAACAGAGAGAGAGAGTCACAATAGCATTCTGAAAATAGTGGCCGAAGACATGTGCGCACCCGTGCTGAGGCAATTCGTCAGGGTTATGGTTGGATAAGTCCCGAGGCTTGTTTCGGCCTGGCTCGGGCGGAGTGCACCAGCATCATGGGGTTTATTTTTATTTTTATTTATTCTTTGTGATTGTAACTACTAATATTAGCTATTAAGTATTTTAATTCTAAGTCTTAATAACCACAATATGGATCTTTTATGTTATCCAATAAAGAAATTTTAATTTTATTATTTATTAACAATAAGTATATTTTATCTATCTCTATATTAACATTCAGAAGTTAAATTAAGTTTTTTTTTGGTATTAAGCTATTTACTGTTAACCCTCAAATCACACAAGAGCCCAATATCCTTCAGTTACTTCGTACAATACCTGTTAAAAAATATCGTAGTGCTATTTTAAATTGACACTAAACGACAATTCTGTAAATAGTGTTCCAATTCTACTGAGTATCCCAACCGTTTTTTATTTTCCTTATTTGTAACCTTTTTCATCGGCATGTGTGGTCCGGACGTAAAAGGAAAGGTTGAGTTATAGCCTTCGCAGACCCCAGAACTATTTTCTTGAGATGCGAGGCACTAAAAAAGTGTATAGATCAATTTACATACATTTATGTAAATATAGGATAAGATGTACATTGTACAGACATTTTCTGAAAGCCATTGATGTGAAGTAGACTTGGCTTTTCACCCGACCAAGGCGAAGGGAGGTTATGATTTTGATCGCCGCTTGTATGTAGGAAAAAGCGGATATTTAGTATTACAAACTGACACTCTTACTTCTTTATTTGTAGTAGCTGAAGTTATAAGAGAATAATTTAGTCTCAAACTCAAACGTTCACGTTTTATATATCCGAATGGGTTGGCAGAGGAACTAATACTTCTGAACATCACGTTTTAACCTGGTTTTCAGTGATTAATTTAGAATTATTAAGTACAAAAATTAATAGTATGGACATATAAATCGATACTATTTAAGCGACTTCATTTATCATATCAATTAATATGCGACCTGCAATAAGGATGCATTTTTTTAACATACACTGACGCTTAAGTTTCTATTTATAAAATTATGATGAAAATATCGAATCAGCACATAAAGCTGAATTTACGTCATTCAAGTGTCTAATAGAAGTGTTATTGAAGAAATGTACTGTATGTCAGTTTCTATATTTTTTACGAACATACTAAAGGGCTAACTCTAATAAAGAAAACAAAGCCAATCTACACAGAGAAGGTAAATAATAATTTGTATTGCTTGAATAGTGTAACGACAACCTCGGCAATCCTTTCAAAAATATGCAGCGTGAATTCTATATTTATCACCTTTAATGAAAATATATTAACTTCTATATGAATGTAGAGTTAATTTCAGACTAAATATAACATCAAAACGAGAAGTCGCCCACTGACATTTGGTACGAAGTTAATGCAGCGTGATTTAGCAGAGGAGACTTGCCGCCATAGAGGAGAGAAACGTAAAAGATATATGAGTACAATACTAAAGACTGTCGTGCCGTGTGGTGCCGGCTTAGAATGCCACTACCCATATCTACCCACGGTTGTCGTATAAGGTGACGAAAGGCATGGGACTTTTTAAGTGCTTTTTTGGCGATGCGGTTGGAGATCACCAACCATACTTTATTTTTACCAACATGTCCCCTTCGACTTACAAATGTGGCTAAGGAGTTTTCTAGCTCTGAAGCTCTGCCTACTCTTTTTGGGATTTATGGCCGTGTGTGTGAGTATGGTTTTTGTGTATGTATGTATGTCTTTGTATTATTTAGTTATCTGGAAGTTACAGAGACCACTTTTTTATATTTATCAATAATCAAAGTAGGCCATGTTGACCAACAGCCCACTTGTGTTATAAAATCAATACAAAAAAGACATAGTTACTTTCACATAGATTTAGATAAACTTAACAATCCACATAAAAAAGTAAACGAAAATTTCATAAGAAAATAATAATATTACAATACTAGAAAATGTCTAATGGAATACAGCACATTAAACAGAGATATATAGATTAAATATGCCTTCAGTCATCAATTTTACTGTTTCTTAGCACCTTTTTTATATAATAAACTTAATAAACAAATTGACATTTACCCTCTAAACATCTATGAATGTAAAAAAATATTATTTGATTGGTTGCAAAAACATGATTACAAAGAGACTGAGTTTTTACTTAAAACATTAGTCTAACTCAATTTAATGACATTACTTTATTTTAATTATTTTATTTAACTATAATCCTAATTTTAATATTTCTATTACATTTGATTTAATACTTAACTTAATTCTACGCCTTAATATAATTGTAATTTTATGCACACACTAAATTATAATAATTAAATTAGTACATAAATTTATTATTCAGTGACATTATCTGCCTTACTTATATTTAGAGTCTATTAGATTTTTTACTGTGCCCCGGAATATATATTATAAATATTACACAACATAACACACCCTCTCTATACACACATTCACTCAAACACATTAACACAGAGAGGAACACGTCATCACACTACATCAATAGACGAGAGTCAAATTATACTTTAATTGGATTAAAGAGTCACTCTAATTGGCAATTCTACTAATATAAATAATAATTGTAAATGTTTTAATATTTTTTTTTAAATGTTTAAATTCCAATCCATTAGATTCATAGAAACCAAGAGCTGTAAGTAAAGTACTGTAACCTGAGATACGGGCGATGAGCCTAGTTCGGGTGCAGTCGACACCAAATAATGTAAACTCTTTTTATGAATAAATTACTATTACTATTACTACTATTACTATAGATTTAAAATGAATTTACTCGTACTTAAATTCCTGCGCAGCAATGAACTGTAGCATTACCATGAGTTGTTGTAGTAAACTGCGTTTCGTTTACTACAGTCGATATCGAGTTAACGCGTTTCGGATAGTTTACTACAATGATGGTACCATGAGTCAAAATACCGTTTACTTGACTCGCTAGCGTCTACTCGACAGTAGTTGCGTATTTGCGCCGTCATGTTTGTTACCCTTAGAGCTTTACCTAACTTCACACCTATTATGCTGCCTCTTTCGAACTCTATTCAAGTGATAGAGACGGTGATAATCAACAAAAAGTGTCAATAAATTATTGTGATCTTGAAATGTTTATGTTTGTTTACATTATTCCTTCCACGGCCTTATGACTCCTCTAGTTTGTTCTTGACCTTAGGGTAGATATGGGGTGGTTTGATACTGACAGTATTATTTGTTTGTATCCTTGTTTCATTTTAGGGTAAGATATAAACTATGCAGCCTATAGTGTTGAGTGAGTCATAAATCCTAGATGTTTAAATATAAACCAAAACTAACTCAAGGAAGGTGATCTTTTTCGTATGCATAAAAATGTTGGATGTGTAAGAACCTGTGGCACTAAAAATAGTCCGGTACACTCTTCGACGCTACTTATATTTATCATTATGTTCTATTTATTTTATGATGAGTGCACATTTCCTTTCTTTATATGTATGTGTCTTCTGACTGCAAAGCAAGAACGTATAATTTAATGTAATGTATGTTGCCACTACATTCCATCTTAACACCTCAACTACTGGACTGAAAACAATTTTTTCAAAAGTTTAAAACTATTTTGGATGTAAATCTAAAATGTAAGCTCTAGCTACCACTTTTTGGGATTTATGGCCGTGAGTATATGAATTTATGTAAAAAAGAAGCACTTTTTTTCCCCCAAGGGCCTGTGTGGTCCCTCTAGTTCGCAGCTGGCATAACTTACCACTATAACGCATTGGAGAGCCATTTAGTCATTCTTTCGTTAAAATAAAAACAAAACATGCCAAAAGCAAAGGTGTACACGTCAAAGACTAAAGTCTTGTCGATAGCTAGGGCAGTGGTTAGTCTGATTACGTAGTAATCTCTATATAGTTTGTGATTCCTTCTAAAACAAATCAGGATTTGTAACCTTTTTAAGTGGTTAGGTACTTGATACAAATCAGGATAACTATAATTTATAGTGGGAACATGTCAGCAGGCACTAAGGAAAATAGAATAGAACAAATCAGCTTTGTTGGTCAAGTAAGTTACACGGTGTTTAAGTTAAAATTATATTTTATTTTAAATTAAAATGAAAACAAGTGCTGCACAATTTCAATTGCTTGTTGATATATGGAAAGGTACGTATTTTAATTAAAAAATACTTATTAACTAATAGTGAAGTGATCAATTTTTAGTTAAGTGGTACAGCGTAAAGTATAAAATTTGTTCTGTATATTTCTTACCCCATGCACCCCTTTTATAAACTATCTATCTCGTTGAGTGGGTTTTTTTTATTTTGGTTATAGATATGGTGATCTTAGCAAACCCACTGAAGGGCCATATGGTAGAGCAACTAATCTACAACGGTGGACGGATCTAACTGATATTTTAAATGCTGATGCTACTGGTGATACCAAAAATGTGGAAAAATGGAGAAAGGTGGGACTTGCTAATAGATATATTTAGTATTGTACATACATACATACATATACTTACGGCTATAAATCCCTAGAAGGAGTAGCCAGAGCTAAGGAATTAGAAATTCCTTAGCCACTTTTTGAATATTGAGTGGGGAAAAAGATTGTGAGTAAGGAATGTTGCGGTGAAGTGTTGTCTTAGAATAACACTACCCCATTTGTTCCTGTGGGTGTATGTAAGAGGCGATGGGATTTTTGGACGACGCGGTTTGACACTCGTCACCAACATATAGCATTCTGTATCTTCTATTTTTGTATTAGGCCATCACATCCTCCTCACTGTTATTTTAATAATTTCTGTTTTTTTCTTCTGACTTTAATTAAATGGTGGTGGATTTAAGGTATGGAGTGACTTAAAAAATAACACAAAAAGAAAAGCATCGCGCATATACCGAGCTACACATGGCACTGGTGGTGGTCCTGCTTCAAATCTGAAACTAACTGATTTGGAGTAGAGGGTTCTCAGTATAATGGGAACCCGAGCTGCTACAGGAATGGTAGAAATTCCTGAGATTGGCTTGCAGGTAATGGTGTGGCTTTTGCTTTGTTTGAAATAATATCAGTAATCAAGTTTATTTACACATATGTTTGTTATATTTTACAGGATGAAGTCACAATGCCACCACCAGAGCATAATGATAGTCCTTCTATCCTTTTGCATACTCAAGATGCCAATTCTAGTAAGTTTTTTAATAAGTTAGCTAAAGAATTACAAATACTTTTATTAACACCCTTAGTCTCTATTGGTGTAGTCATAGACTATTGACTTGTACCTATTTTGTAGGATGATTTTACAAGAAACTGGGATGTTGATGTTATAATTTTATAATAACATAACATAAACGTTCACGCCGTTTATCCCCGAAGGGGTTGGCAGAGGTACCAATACTCCTGAACTCACATGGCAAGCGCCATCTAGTTTCCAAAGAAGGTACCCACGTTTTGCTTAGACAGTGTACTCACGTGATAGGGGGCAGGCCTATCGCCATTTTGTACGAATACACTGTCACATGACTAAGTACAACTCAGCCATGTGGGTTTCCTCACGATGTTTTCCCTCACCGTTAGCAACCATGATAAATTAACCACACATATGACTTTAGAAAAGACAAATTGGTGTAGGCCCGTCCCAGGATTGGAACTCACGCCCTTCTGTTTTCGGGCGGGTGTTCTACCCACTGGACTATCATGTCGCTGTCATGTATCATGTGCTGTACACTATAAAACCCTATTATTATTGCAGCTCCTGAACCATGGAACATGCCAGGTACATCTGCAGCACCTGGACAGATTTATTTGCATGGTGAAGAGAGGGGTGTCTCAGCACATAATAGTGATAACACTATTATAGACCATCCTAGTAGACTGAGAACTACTGCTTCCCCAACACAACATGAAAATGGTATGACTTTTTGTTCTATAATAAATTTAAATCATTAAAGCAATCGTTCTAGCTCACTGGGTAGAACACCAGTGAGCTAGCACTCATGCAGACAACTAGGGTTCAAATCTCAGGACAGGCTGCACACCAATTAGTCTTTAGTACTGCTGCCAACCCCTTCAGGGATATTCAGCGTAAATGTTTGAGTCTTTGAGAAGAAAGTTTTATAACAGTAGTTACAGCATCACAATTATAGTATTTATTTTATTATTGCAGGTCAACATGTAATGAACCAAAGTGCCACTGATGGCGGTGCTGCCAGTTTAACAAGGCCACAGAGCCCTACTGTTCTCCCTCCTACGCCTCGTCGAAGACGCAGAGGAGGGTTTCAGCCAGTGTCACCAAACCAAAGAAGAACTCGCACCCAAACGCAGTCAGAGTTGGCAAGACAGGCATTTGCCAGATCCGATGCTGAATGGAGGGTCTTTCAGAGAGAGGCCGAAAGGGAAAAAATTAGATTAAGGGAAGCAGAACTGACCATATAACGGCGATGGTTAGATTTATTTGGTCAGTTCTTAGAATTAGGAAACCAAGTAATAAATATTTTTGACAGACAAAATTAATTTAACCTCAATTATTATTCGAAATTGTTTTAGTGATAAGACCGCCAATTGTACTTTTGATATTTAATTGCTGTTAATTTGTAAATGTTTGTCCTGTTTTTTTATGTGCAATAAAGAGTTTTAATATTATTATCTCAGACTCAAGAATTCACGCCGTATGTTCCCGAAGAGGTAGGCAGAGGTACAAATAATTCTGAACGTCATGGTATATATATCGCCGTTTTGTACGAATATACTGTCACACTAAGTACAACTTGGCCATGTAGGTTTCCTCACGATGTTTTCCCTCACCGTTATTATCTGTTTGTCATAGCAGATAATATAAGTTGTATAAGTTTATCATAGTGTTTGTTTATTTTTTTTGTAAATTTAAGTAAATAAATGCCATACTGTAATATTATATATTTTTTTATTTTACCAAATCATACTCTTAATAACATAATAATCAAATTATTCGATCAAATACTATCTGCATTAGTTGGAGTTGTGATTCTTCTGGCTAGTTGATCCCCTAATGCTCTGCCCATTAACAAATCACTGCCACCTTCATTTCCCAACACTCGATCATTCCTTTGTAGAGGTTCTGCTAACAAAAAAGATAATTAGCTTTTATATTAAATTATTAAAGGATTGGAGACATAAATACCACTTGAATTAATTTCAACCAACTCTATTTTACAGTCATACGTAAACTCAATCACTTGCCATGTGGAATGATGGCAAATAATTCTTACTTGGTTTACATATATTAATCCTTAAAATTTGAGCTTTGGTGTTTTACGCTTCAGAAGAATTGTTATTGACATTCTTTATTTGATCTTAATGAGTGCTTAATCACCTTTCTCTACAGACATTACATTAAAAGTTATCATACCTTCCAGTCCTTCAGAATCCACTTCTTCGGGATTCGAAATATTATATTTTATAGCAAGATTATGTAACACGCAGCATGCTAAAATAATTTTCGAACACTTAAGTGGCTCGTAATGTAAAACCCTGTCACGGTGTAAACACCGCCATCGGTTTTTTAGTCGGCCAAAAGTGTTTTCGATAAGGACCCTTGCAGAAGTGTGAGCTTTATTATATGTTTCTTCCACGGAATTCGTATTTGGATTTAAATAAGGAGTCATCATCCATGGTCTTTGTGCATAACCGGAGTCACCTTATAAAATAAAATATATAGTTAGATTAGTAAAGTCTGTTTAGAACAGCAATAACCCATTTCTTACCATGGGTGTAGTAAGAGGCAATTAAGGGTTTGTAGGCTTCTGAAATGCTATCTCATCAAGAGCGATGTACTAAGAAAAAAAACTATTATTAATGGAAGTTCAATTCTCTAAGGCATTAGGCTACAGACTAATGCTAACCATATTTAATTATATAAGAGAAGTATGAGAAATAAAAGAGCATGTATGAAAAGATGGATGGATGTCGATTGTCTCTGCCTACCCCAATGGGAACTAATGGCGTGAGAATATGTATGTATTTAATTATACTAACTTTTCACATATGGGTATATCCCAAAAGTAGCAAGGAAATACTTAATTTATTGTAAGCTTTGGCTACTCATTTTGTAATTAATAGCAACGAGTTTAAGTGGGTAGGATTATACTTAATTCAATTTAACACTAGCTTTACTAACTAATCATTATGATTATGTTAATTACCTAGAAGCCACACAATTTCATTGTTCCTGTGCAAATATTGCATATAATTATTAACGTCGCTATTTTCAAATATAAAAGAATCATGAGTTGCACCGCCAAACTTAGCATTAACTGATAAAATTGAGCAGTTTGTGTCACATATCTGAAAATAAAATCAAATGTTATTATTTTCATCATCTTTTATTGCAGCTTAACACAACTTGAATCTAAAACTGTAAAATAATAATTGTCCAATTATATACATGCATGCATTAGATCTCATTGGAAATAACAGATACCACCAATTGCCACTTGGTAAGATTCATGCATACCTCTCTAGCATTATTTGTATATAGCATTTTTTCCTTCATACTTTGGATGCCCTTTAAGAACATTTGATCAAAATATGTCCTCTATATTCTACTGAAATTATCATCCACATTGGCTGTACTAATCTTTTTCACCATATTACATCCATCTTCTCTATGTATCAATAACATCTTAACATTACTTTTTAGAATAATAAGTAATATTTATTCTAGCTTCACACTTGAATACAATGTATATTTTTCTCACTATGTCTTTTACTCATAATTTATCATACAAAAAGGTAAAAACTAAGTGGTTCAGTATTATGGAACCAACACATTAGGCTTAGTTTTAAGGCAGCATACATTATAAAAAGTACTCATAATATCCAATGAAAACTAAGTAAGAACTCTTGCCAAATTATATTCATAAAATCAGATTGTTTAACTTACCATCTGTAAATTTATTGAGTGATATTTTTTTCTGCAGAAATAAAGGTGCTCTTCCTCCTTACAAGGGGTAAATATTTTAAAGTGACTGCCATCTATGCATCCTATAACTCCTGGGATCCCATACTTTGTGTAAAATCTAAAATACTGTGAATAATCTATTTATAAAATTCAAAAATATTCTTACAAATAATTTTCTATAAAAAACTAACATTTAAGTAATAAAACACCAACATACCTTTGCTTAATTACATCCCTTTCTTCTCTGGATGTTGGAAATTTTATGTACTCTTTGAGAACATTGGGATAATTCAATGCTGTCGTCACTTGCTCAACATAAACGCTTACAGTTTCCTGTGACAAATATCGAGCCATACCAGTAATTCGCTGGTAGATTCCGTGTGCATAAAATAATAATGCACACAACACCTGTAACATCAAGGGTTTAAGGTAGAGTTATCAAATCAACAATGGAAAATACCATTGATTCCAATTCAAGTAAGAGGTTTAATTCTTTCACCTTAGTTTCTAATGAGATTCTTTGAGTCGATTTCAAATCTGTAAAACACTTTAATAACAAACACAGCTCCTCGAAAGATTCCTTATTTAGTCTATATTGTTTAATAAAATTATTTTCACTGATATTCTCCAAAGTATTCCCCAATTTCTGCCTCATTTCTGATTGAAAAATCCCGTTTTCATGACGTTCATCTTCACGAGCAGCCGCGGTTAGCATATTCCAAGCTAAATAACTTCTTCCCGACATATTTCCAACAAAAGACACAGAAAATTGCAGAAAATGCTTAAATATAACGAAAGTCCACTTCACTTTATTTGGTTTCACGCTCTAATGCGCTAGTGAGTAACTTAACTATTATCGCTACGGTATGTCTCGATAGCGTATGTCAAATGAAAGACTCATGGTACCGAATTTCTATGGAAACCACTCGAAAACGTTAGGGACTATAGTATACGCGTCGATAAGTATCTTACTTATCGTATCCGTAGCAACTCATGGTACCGTTTTTAGTTTTCCGCGTATCCGCTAGAGGCGCTGCCAAATTTGTCATACAAAATTTTAACTATAGTCGCTAGCGAGTGCGTTTCGGTAAACTCATGGTAACGCTACTGGTGACTGCCTTAGCAGTATTGTTATGAGTGAAACTTTCTGGTGACTGGTTTTCAGTCAGCATCACAAATTAAAAGGTGTCACGAACTTTTAATGTTAATTTTTAAATAATAATGTAATAACAATAAAATAAACACTTATAAACCACTAACATATGTAAATACCACTTGTATTTGCAATATGCACAGTATCAAATGAAATGCTTAATAATCATTTAAGAGATATAAAGAAATGAGGTAGACTCGAGAAAGGGATGAAGCTCGAGAGATTAGCCACGACCGTACAAAGTCGCGCTCAATAGTCTCTTCCTATCCCAGTGTCTGTTTTCGTAAAAGGCATCTCAGAGTATTGAGGTTTTTAAAATCATTCTTTGCGAAGCAGATAGAAACCCATCACCAACAACCTTTATTTTACAATATTTTCCCACTCAACTCCCAAATCCACTCGGGCTACCCCTACTAGAGATTTATAGCCGTAAGCATGTATTTACATATATTTACTCACACCTTTACCACCACTTAACACGGTACTGCTAAATTTTACATACATATACTCATATACTCACGGCTATAAATCCCAAGAAGGGGTAGCCAGAGCTAAGGAATTAGAAATTCCTCAGCCACTTTTGGAAGTTGCGTGGGGAAAAGATGGTGAGATAAAGGTTGTTGGTGATGGGTCTCCAACCGCATCGCCCAAGAATCCCTTAAAAGCCCCAATACCGTTAGTTGCCTCTTACGTACACCCACCGGAAGAAATGGGGTAGTGCTATTCTAAGCCGACACTACACAGCTAAATTTTAAATTTTATTTTTATAAATTACTTATTTGCTGTGTAGTGTCGGCTTAGAATATCACTACCCCGGTGGGTGTACGTAAGAGGCGGGCGATGCGGTTGGAGAACCATCACCTACAACCTTTATTTCACCATCTTTTCCCAACGTAACTTCCAAAAGTGGCTGAGGAATCTCTAATTCTGGCTACCCCTTCAAGGGATTTATAGCCGTGAGTATATGTATGTATTTTTATAAACTTTGAGAAGTGTAGATATTATCCAACATAACATAAACATAACATAACATAAGCGTTCACGCCGTATATCCCCCTAGGGTTTGGCAGAAGTACTAATACTTCTGAACATCACGTGACTTTGTCACCTGGTGTTCAGAATACCCACGTTTTGCATGGACAGCGTACTCACGTGATAGAGGGCAGGCCTATCGCCGCTTTGCACGAATACACTGTCACATGACTAAGTACAACTCAGCCATATGGGTTTCCTCACGATGTTTTCCTTCATCGTTAACAACCATGATAAATTATCCACACATTTTAGAAAAGACAAATTGGTGTAGGTCCGACCCGGGATTTGAACACTAGTCGCTTGCACGATAACCGGTGTTCTACCGATTGAGCTATCACGTCGTATATAATATATTATCCAAGTCATTGCTAAATGAAACGACCAACAATTTTTAACATGAACTAAAGTTCATAAATCATTCTCCTCTATCTCATATTTTTAATCGTAGGACGAAGAGGCTAGGTCACCAAGATGTGTCGCAAACGAGACGAAATATACTATTAAGACATATGGCACGGTCGTAATATTATTATTACGGAGAGTTTCCTCATGACGCTCTTTTCGCCTGCGGATAAGTGCATATGAGGGTATGTAGGGCGGGATAACACTGGAATGGTTTTAGGGCCTCTTTCTCGTCTGTAATGATTTGTGTTGGTAATTTGTTACTATTGTTACCCTAATTGCAATTTCAGCCTTTTTTTACGAGGTCTATTCATGTAATGGGTATTTTGATATACGTGCTGCTATAATCTCAAAAAGGTATCCAGAGCTTTGGGACAAGCAATTCATCAGCTATTAATGGAAACTGACATAAAAAGGTAACGTATGAAAGATCTGAAGCCACGCTTTTTTCCAATCACATTTCACACATTACATTAGTAAAAAAAAACAATTTACACACCTGCCTACTAATTGAAATTTAAGTAACGAAAATGAAAAATTTACCTCCGTGATCTAGTGGTAGAGCGTTTGGTTCACAACCCGGTATCTGCGGGTTTAATTTCCCGGATGTTAAACTAACGAATTCAATTCGTAAGCTCTAACCCAGTTATGTAGGATGTAGCCGACCAGATTCTTATTATCCGTTCTTCGGAGAGCATGTAAAACCATCAGTACCGGCTACTATCACGGTTCTAGTCACTAGTCAGCCAACCCACACTAGGTTAGCGTGGTGGACTATGGCCAAATAATTCTATTCAGATTTGTGGAGAAATTTATGGTTTGTAATGTTACTTTCCAATCAGTAGTAAAGAGGAAAAATACCTTGCTCCATATCTTTTATCGATGCATTTTATTGCATTATATTAACCTTCATCTAATGCTCAAAAAAACAGATTTTCCAATTGAGTTAGTTAATTTGCCAGTTTACTGTTGCCGCTCTTCCTTTATTTTGATTCGCAGTGGCATACTAAAATTGTTTATTTATTGTCTGTTCTTTGATTATGATTTGCATCAGTAATAAATAACTAAATCTAGATTTTCATCTTTATATATAATTTCTGTAAGCCTCTTTCTTGCCCGGAAGCCTGTGACGCGATGAGTTAAGCTAGAAATTTGGTTCAGGTATCGTTGTGTACAGTTCGCGGCCGTGGTGTGCACAAAATTCAGATATCTGATGTAACGTATCCCTTATTGGTTTGTGGATGTAACTGGATTAAGTTAATTGTTACAGAATTTCAAAGTTTCGATTTTGGCCCATAGACTTTGCTTGAGTGTCATAAGCGCGCGCAAACTTTAGTCGATCAGAGATGCGCTGTGATTAATCGGAATTTTTTCAAACCGGCCAATCAGAAAAATTCTTTAAAAATTCAAAAGAGCTGCGCTGTGGTTGGTCGGAAAATTTCAAAATAAACTCATAGCTAGCGGCTTTGACTCTAAATTCTAAACGTAAGCGATAGATGCCGATATCCAATCCTAAATCTACATTACAGCAAAAACACTTCTCGGAGAGGTCAGCAAAGCGTATTAATTACACATTTAGATTCGATGTTTCTAACAGACAAACCTAGATACATAATAATTCGGTAAAATGACACTGGCGTGTTTGGGTTTCATAGCTGAATGGCAAAAATATATATTCTCTTAAAGCTTCGTCATGTCTGTCTGTATGTCGTAGCATTTTATTTTCAAAACGATTGGCACCATGTAATTCAAATTTACCTAATAGGTAGACATGTAGATATAAATTGTGATGTGAACCGCTTTAGGACATGTGAGCTCGCCATTAGTGGAACTAAATAAACAATTTTTTTTTTATTAATTTCAGTAATCACTAAAATAATAAAATTTGTTTTAACAGATTGTAAGCAGATTTTGACGACAACATTGGAGACCTAGTGTGATTGGACCGGGTAATATATTGTACATACATAGAATAAATTTAATTTATCGTGAGTATTCGTGAGTTAGTATCGCATTCCACAAATAATTAAAAAGTAATTTTGGGCTAACATGATCTAAGTATGTATTATGTCCGGACATAATTTTTAATTTGGTTTTTGGAATACACTTTGCAGTTGCATTGAATGAAAAATATAATGTAGTCCAGTTAGAATAATAAAATTAGGTAAGAAAATGGACTCAAAATCACAATCCTGTATCTTTTAGTGTGAGATTTTATATTGATTTTTACATAAATAAATTTGGATTAAATAAAGAGTTTAAGAGTGATCCCTTGTGATCAAGCGCCATCTCATCGTAGTTTTTAGTACTATATTTTTTATAGCAGTCGGAAAAATCTCTCATTAGCGCCATCTAGTGTTAAATAACAGAACTTCTAAGAGAAAGTATTAACGTATCACAGACGATATAGAAAATAACTCTACTCTATGCTTCAATGCTTTGTTTATTTACTTTAATCAAACTTTAATTTACGTTTTCTTTTCCTGGATTTCATTCATTACTAATATTTTTTTTGATTTAGTTTTTCTTGTAGTTAGATTGAAGTATCATTCAGAACAATTCTTAGCAACTAACTTAGAAAAAGTGTCGTTCCCTCCCATTATGTTTGCCACAGTAACAGAGATTGTCTCCGTTTATCGAGATTCTGCAATTTACAAGATGAGTAGGTTATTTAAGCAGAGACTAAAGATGAAATTCGAACCAATTTAACGAATATATTAATCTCTGATGGAGATCTGCTCAACCAGGCCAGCATCAAGTGAGCGGCTTCGTATTTAAACGATTTGAGGCTCTCATGGGTATAATAATCCTGTATAGCAAGCACGAGCGCTATTTTATCGACACGATAACGGTTAGAATGAGATGGCAGAATACGATATTAAGTAAGTGCGTAAGAGATGGCTGCTTTATCCCACGCGATAACTAGTTTAAACACCGCTCGTACTAGCCGGGCTGGTAAGTAATATGCGTTGACCTAGCAGAAACTAAGAGATTGAGGCCTAAGATATGTGAAAAAGAATTTTGGGGTACAGATGCCTATATAAGATGATTGTTGAGGTGAGCCCTTTCCCATTCAATTCTTTGTTATTATATTACCGTCCTTACTGCTGAACTCTATTGAGAAAATGCTGTGTAGTGTCGGCTTAGAAAAGCACTACACTGTTTCTACCGATGGGTGTACATAAGAGGCGACTAACGGTATTGGGGCTTTGAAGGGAGTTTTGGGCGATGCGGTTGGAGACCCATCACCAACAACCTTTACTTTACCATCTTTTCCCCACTCAATTTTTCAAAAGTGGCTGAGGAACTTCTAATTCCTTAGCTCTGGCTACCCCTTCTAGGGATTTATAACCGTTAGTATGTGTACGCATGTATGTATTTATAAAAAAATATCCTTTAAAACATAAGTTTATAGGTACCTACTAAAATCAAAGTCAAGTCATTCAGTTAAATAATTTTCCCCTCTCATCATACTGTAATCTGCTCGACTGACTGAGCTTAGTGGTTCATTTGTATAGCCAACACTTTTCATTTCTTTATTACGTTTTCATTGAATTGGTGTGAGGTATTTGCTGACATATATTACATATTTATACTTTTAATGGCACACAATCTGGTATTCCACAATAAGTTTCCACCAAGATGAGCTAAAATTTAGTGCCCTCTGATGAAGGGCTAAGTTGATTATCTACAATAACATCATGAACCAGGTTTGTATTACTCCATTTAACTGTTAGAAACACCTTCTAAAATCATTTCTAATGTTCCCTGGAGTATTAAAAACAATGAGATGAATAAGCAAACTCATAACCTTTAGGGTGTGCGCTGCTTTTTGCAGAAACCCATTGCGGGTGAGTTTATTTTACACTGGCTTGGGTATTTTACTTACACAGCTATCTATCCATAGCTATCTTTCTGGCCTGCCCACAACTATACCATGACTGTGGCCCAGATCACATATTATAAGTATTAAGTAAGACTTTGATTATTCCGATATATTTTTGATCTAGTTTTTATTTGATGTGATATACTTATAGCAGTTCTTAGGTCATAGATATAGATAGGAATCTCACATATCCTATCACCTTTTGTGAGTTGTATGAAGCATTTCAAACAATCTAGCAGAGACAAATGGGACAAAGCTGAGATCTTTGGAGAAGGCTTTTTTCTAGCAATGGATGTGTTTAGCCGTGTTGTGTAGTGGTGTGAGGCTTTTTAGGTTGTTTTTGGGTGATGTGGTTAGATACAATACTTGACTCCTACCACCTTGTCCCAAATCAACTTCCAAATGTGGCTGAAGAGATTCTAGGTCTTAAGCTCTAGCTACCCCTGTTTGGGATTTATAGTCTTTTCTTTTAACATTCTAATTATGAGTAATATTTCCCTTATTCCAGATTAACCGTCTGTTGAAATAAAACAATTTAATTGCTGTGCTTGTTATGATGACCTAACTGAAGCAAGACAAGAGTATGGTGATGAAGAATACAGTATTTTCCTAGATACTACTGAGAGGTAATTATATATAATAAGGTTATATTATAAAGCCTTGACACAAAATTAAATTAGATAGGTATATCTGTATGAGTCATTTTATCAGGGAGGTATACTGTAATTGCAATAGCATCACAGTGATGAAGAAATAATCTCACTGTCTTTTCATCTACACGAAAGATTACTACAACAAATAATAGAACAAATGGTTCCCCCTTATTTTGAAGATGTACTGTCATGACAGATTATCTGAATGTTTTGAAAATATGTGATACTATCTGGCTACCCCTTTTAGGGATTTATAGCTGTGAGTTTATGTATGTACGTATGTTGTTAATAAGTAAAGGAAAGAAAAATTTCGACACAGGCGGGAATCGAACCCGCGACCTCGGGTATACGCCCCCGTCGCTCTGCCAATTGAGCTACCGTGTCAATGGCTGCCAGCGCGAAATTCTTCTATCCTTTGTTTCTTTTACACTTTTAAGTAGTGTTTGCGTTCCCTTCCTCCAATTTTTTTACAAATTCGGAAGGTCCGAGGACGCGGGTTCGATTCCCGCCTGTGTCAAAATTTTTCTTTCGTTTATTTATCTATACTTAATATTATAAAGCTGAAGAGTTTGTTTGTTTGAACGCTAGGATCTCAGGAACTACCGAACCAATTGAAAAAATATTTTTGTGTTGGATAGTCCATTTATTGAGGAAGGTTTTAGGCTATATATTATTACGCTGCGATGCGACTAATAGAAGCAAAGTATTAGCAAAAAAATTTGCAAAAACGGAGATAATTATTCATATATCAAGGCTTCCATTGTGTGCGCTGCGTAAACAGTTTAAGTTGCCCAAAAAGTATGTATGTAAGAATTATTCCTCTTTAAATTATCTAAAAAAATATCCGCGACAGTATATGTCTATATTTTAAAATTGACACTATAACATTTTTTATGGTAATAAAATGTGGTCGAAATTAATGCATTATTGCCAATTGTTTGCCATAATGTTTTATCAACATAATATTAATCCTTATCCAACTAAATGTGTTTTTCAGTAAGAGAATTTGATTGTGAACAAAATTGTCCCTGACATCACTTAATTTAAGTTAACATCTTAGGAGATAATACAATTTTAAAATTACTCCGCAACTAAATGTACACGCGTGCATGAGTCGCAACGCAAGACATGACGGACTGACTGACTCAGAATTAATGCTCAGCCGAAACTTAAAATTTATAAAGTGAAAAAATTGTGAGAATATTATGATAAGCACCTTTTTGTCATGGCATGGCAGAGACTCTTAACGGGTCAGTTAAATATTTCGGTTTGACGACGTGAAAGTCTACACTTTTGACAGTACGAAGTCTGTCGTGTCAGCTAGTTAGTAATAATCCCCACATGAGGTTTTCAGGATCAAAAAGATTCAAATTAGATGCTATGTAGCTTTTCTTACTTTAATTTTTTTTGGGCAAATATCTTGGTCTACCTATACTAAATAAATTTGGAAACAAAAATTTACATTGAATAAATATCAACTGAACGTGAATCAAAAGTTAAATTGTTTCACGTCCTGCAGTTCATAGAGTTAAATAAGTAAAATGCGGATACCAGAACAGGAAAGTTGCTTCAAAATATTACAGAAATTGAATTGACAACAGAAAAAAACAAGGTTTGCCCTTATAAAAATAATAATGAATATGTAATAAACATTAATGCTTTTTATATTACCTTGTCTTTAATACGCCATTAATGAAGCTTGAGAACTTTGCCACTATAGTACAAAATTGCTAAAGTCTGCCAAACCCTGTGGGAACTAATAAATAAGGATTTCATTATTTTTTTCTAATCCGAACAACGTGATAGCTCAATGGGTAGAACACCGGTTAATGTGCAAGCGACTAGTGTTCAAATCCCGTGTCGGGCTTACACCAATTTGTCTTTTCTAAAGACATATGCTTATGTATGTTATGCTATGTTTTGCAATCATTGTTATTAACAACGAAAATAACAAAAGATGTACAGAAGAATTAAAATTCGATTCATAATGTAAAACTGTGTCATTCATAATATTATAATAAATTCCAAGGACTATTCTTATTTCCTTCTTTGAAAATTTTACATGTTAGTTTAATATATTTTTCTCTGTTTTCCAGGTTAAAGGTCAATTGCCATTAAGTAAATAAAGCTATTGAAAATAAATTGAACACTTGATGTCAGACTTACAATAAGCAAGATTATAGAAACTATACAAGTATTTGGAAAAGAGATTGTAGGTGAATGAGTATACTAAACTCTTTTAAATTGTAATATTCTCTGATTGTAAAATTAGTATAATAAAAGTATGGTTAGAAAAGAAATTAGCCTAGTTTTTGTATAGTTAACCACGTAGCAGACGTGATTTGTTTGAAGAATATATGTTTTTATGGCTTAGAATGTCACTACCCACAGGTATCTTGCCCCCTATCAAATTTCAAATGTGGCTGTGGAGTTCCTAGCGCTAAAGCTCTGGTTACCCCTTTTTGGGATTTATGACCATCAGTTTGTGTATGTATGGATATTAAAGTGGCGAAAAAGATATATAGAGCCAATTCCGATGGTGTTGGTAAAAGAGGAAGGCCGCGCAAGACGTTTGTAAACCAGGTTAAAAACGTTCTTACAAATACGAAAGTCCGAAATGAAAATAATAAAAGAGCATGTATGAAAAAAATAATGAATGCGATAGGTTCAAGGGAGATACTGCTCTGTGTAAAAAGTATCGGGAATATGTCAATAAAAAGACCCGTGTAAAAGAGGTCGTTAAATTTTTTTAACTGCATGTTGGTAGCACTGTACTGATTTAGCGCGAAAAAATTTGAGCGGGATCTGTTATTTAATTTGTTTTAAACTGCTCTGTGTAAAAAGTATCGGGAATATGTCAATAAAAAGACCCGTGTAAAAGAGGTCGTTAAATTTTTTTTACTGCATGTTGGTAGCACTGTACTGATTTAGCGCGCAAAATTTGAGCGGGATCTGTTATTTAATTTGTTTTAAACTACATTTTCTCTTCTCGGCGATTCTAGAGTCTTCGACGATTTTTGCAATGGAAAATATTGTTGAACAAAGAGTGTGCCTTAAATTTTGTGTTTCGAATGATATTTTATTTGGTGAATCACTAAAAATGTTTCGAAATACCTACGGCGAATCGTGTGTATCGAAAACAAGGGCTTATGAATGGTATAAGGCTTTTAAAGAAGGCCGAAAAGTATTAGTAGACTTGCCTCGTTCTGGTAGACCTTCAACCGCTACGACCAAAGAAAACATCGACAGAATCAAGAAGTTAGTGCTCGAAAATCGACGTATGAGTCTGACAGAGTTGGCTTGTGAGGTGAACATATCTTTCAAGTCCGTCCACAACATTCTCATTGACATTTTAGGCATGAAACGCGTCGCCGCTCAACTAGTTCCAAAAGAGCTCAATTTTGTTCAAAAAGCGCAGCGAAAGCATGGCGCTGAAGACATGGTTTCCCGAGCTTCTACGGATCCGACCTTTATGAAACGTATAATAACTGGCGACGAGACATGGGTTTATGAGTGCGACATGCAAACAAGCCAACAGTCTTCAGAATGGCGTCTCGAAAACGTGCCGAAACCCAAAAAACCGCGGCAAAGTCGCTCCAAAATCAAGGTGATGCTGACAGTTTTTTTTTGACTACAGTGGTGTGGTTCACTCCGAATTCCTTCCAGAGGGAGAAACAGTGAATAAAGAATATTATTTAGGCGTCATGAAGCGTTTGCGTGAGAGTATCCGCCGAAAACGTCCAGATTTGTGGCAACACAACTCATGGATGCTGCACCATGATAATGCACCATCACACAGCCATTATAGTGTAAGAGTTTTTAGCGAAAAATTCAACAAAAGTTCTCGACCAAGCACCGTATTCACCTGATATGGCTCCGTCTGACTTTTTTTTATTTCCCAAGTTAAAATTACCACTTCGAGGAAAACGTTTTTAAGTCGATAGAAGCCATAAAAGAAAATTCGCTGAATGAGCTAAAGGCCATACCGCAAATAGCCTATGAAAAATGTATGGAAGACTGGGTGAAGCGGTGGAGATGTTGTATTGCAAGCGATGGGGTCTACTTTGAAGGCGATAAAATAAATTTAGATGAATAATTTGTATTTTTTGTTTTATTGACAAATTCCCGATACTTAATAATAATAATAATAATTCTTTATTGACAAGAAGTTCTTATATATATGACAAAAGTTTGATCTTAAGTGTAATTTCTTACTCTAGGGTAAGTGGTTTGTCCACCCCTGAACTAGGCAAAGCCTGTATCTCAGAGGAAGACGCTCTTCTTAAAAAAATAAATTACATTATTACATTAAGAGCAATATACTTATTCATCACATACAATATGTCCGAAAATTGTTAGTCTCAGTTATGTACATAGGTACTTAAAGGGGAACAAGTAAATCGCATTCAATAGAGTCATAAATAGAGTTTATACTACATAGTATGAAAAGTGTAGGATAGTATATAAAACTTATGTGAGTTTATATTTGAGTACATGTATATGTTTGTGTGTATAATTATATATAAAAGTCTAATCACCTATGAGATTTGTTCAATAACAGAGGTAATTTCAGATAAGTGATAATTAGTTTCTCTGAAGTAAATTCTCCGTTTGGTCATAGTCCAGCTGTTGTAACCAGTTCGTTATAATTTTATTACACGTAGATTTGGTACATATTATCATATTTAGCTCTCTGTTTATTTTATTATATAAATGTGGTCCTGTAAAAGTAATTTTATTCGCAAATGTTGTGTGGTGCTTGCATGACTGAAATATGTCCTTTCTCCTTTTTACTAATTTTGTTTCTTCTATATGTGTTTTTGAGTGTTGAAACATAACAACTGCTTTAATGTAGAGTTGTCGCACTGTCAAGACCTGACAAAATGAGAAAAGTTCTCGTGTCGGGAACAGTAGGGGCTTAAAAGTGCTAACTTTTAGAACCGCTCTTTGAGCCACCTCAAGTTCTTTAAGCGTTGTTTTATAAGCCCCGCCCCAAGACAGTATATAATAAGAAATGACTGATTGACAGAGTGCAATATAAATGTTTCTAAGTAGTGGACCGTCACATACGCGCCTTAGATTTTTAAATATATAAATTAATTTTCTTATTTTGGAGCAAAGAGTCTTAACATGATTTTTAAAATTAAGATGAGGATCAAGCGTTATTCCGAGGTATTTAAAAGAATGCTCGGGTTGAATACAAGAACAATTACAGGTGGTTTCTAACAACTCACAAGAGTGAGCTTTGATCGGATTCATAGCACTGATTTGACTTTCTGAGTTTTTATTATTGTTAATACTGTAGGTCATGTACTTAGTTTTTTCAGCGTTTATTGTCAGTATATTTAGTTGTAGCCAGTTTGTAACTTTATTGAAACCTCTCTGCGCCTTGTCAAATAGATCAATCCATGTTTTTGCTGTAAAAAGTAAAACCGTATCATCCGCGTAGGCTACTATCTTATCAGTTGTAGTGTAGGATTCTAAGAGGTCGTTAATGTATATGTTAAATAGTATAGGGCCCAAAATACTGCCCTGTGGTACTCCAAAATTAACTGGTGAAGCATTACTAATGTATTGATCAATTTTTACACATTGGTGTCTATTTTCTAAATAAGTTTTGAATATTCGTAAAGAGTTAGATCGTATTCCAATTGCTTCCAACTTTTCTAACAGTATTGGGACCGAAACTGTGTCAAAAGCTTTGGCGAGATCTATGAAAATGGCCAAACATTTATTGCCTTCGTCTAAAGTGTGACTTATAAAATTTGTAACTTCAAGAACTGCATCATTTGTGGACTTGCCACGTCTAAAACCAAATTGATTATTGTCTAATATATTATATTTATCTAGAAAATTGGTAAGCCTTGAGTTAAGGACTTTTTTCTAAAATTTTTGATAGAGTTGGCAATATAGATATAGGTCTAAAGTTTTCAGCACAGTTAGTATCACCGCTCTTATATATTGGAATTATAACTGAAAGTTTTAGACTATCCGGGAAGACACCATTTCTCAGGCAATTATTAAAAATGCTAGATAGGACTGGACTAAGAACTTCTTTAGAGTCTTTTAAAATCTTATCTGATATTTTGTCAAAACCAACTGAACATGCATTTTTTAGACTGGAGATTAAAGATGAGACTTCTTGTTCGTCCGTATCAAGCATGACTAATGAGTTTCGATTCCGTTTCAAGACACGATTGTTAAAGTTAGAAGTCTTTTTGAGTAAAATTTTTTCAGCCAGGTTTTTACCGACAGACGTAAAATAATCGTTAACCTTGTTTACGCCTTCAACAGGAGAATCATAAGCTTTTAGTAGGTTCTTAGAGTTGGTTTTCTTAGTGGTATTATTACTAATTGTTTTAATTGCTTGCCAAAGTTGTTTACTATTATTACCTGCCTGGTTTAATCAGCCCCGGATCTACTATTTTTTCGAACCGGGGCAAGAACTTGATATAGCGCTCCCTCTCGTGAGCGTTTGATTAACACTAAGTGGCATTTTTGGTGGTCGAAAGAATACTATTTAATAAAATTGTACTCTTTATTATTTATTGCTGATAACTTTTTCTTTAGTGTGACATCAAATTAAATATAACAACAACAATTAACAACGCTCCCGATATTCAAGACATTTTTTTAATTTTCCTCATCGTTTTTTTTTCTCTTTTATCTTACTACAGCTTTACACGGCGTGCTTTCTTTTCCGCGAAAGAATCTATTAGCTCATCAAAGTCCGTCTCAAAGGCAGTTTTATTTTCAATAGCTAGAATCGTGAGGCCAGATAAACGTTCTTGGCTCATTGTTGAATGCAGATAGTTTTTAATTATTTTCAGTTTGCTGAAACTTCGCTCACAGCTGGCAGATGTCGTCGGTAATGTGCAGTATATCCTCAAAGCTTTACTAACTTTAGGAAACGCTTCTTGCAAGTCATTCTTACACAGATGTTGTAACAGGTCGAATGCACTTGATTTTTCATCAATTTCCGTTACTAGGTCTTTGAATACAGAAAGTTCCTGTCAAAATTCAACTGCATTCAAGTCTTTTGAATATTTTCGAGCTAGTTCGGCTCCATGTTTCTGCAGATCACCAGTCGACATATTTAAAAATGCGTGACCACTGAGGAAGGCGATGTTTTCATGTAGGCTCTTGGTTGTTTCATTTTACTAATTACTCGGACACGCAATCTAAAATAAACTAAACAACGGTCGTCCCTTGGCGTAAAGGGTTATTCGGCTCGGTTCGTGTAGCCTCTAGTGCTACAAGTGACATACGGGGGAATCCCCGGCAGTGATACGTACGTTATCAGTATTGCCAATTAGGCTACAACTTTACAGAATATCTTTCTATATATCGTTCTATCGTTCTATGTATCGTTCTTTATATCGTTCTATCGTTTAAATATCGGTCTATCATTCTATATTTTATATTACGTTATATCGTTTATACATCGTTCTATCGTTTATATATCGTTCTATCGTTCTATATATCGTCCTATATTTATTTATCGTTCTATCGTTTATATATTGTTCTATCGTTCTATCTATCGTTCTTTATCTCGTTCTATCGTTTATATATCGTTCTATCTATCGTTCTTTATCTCGTTCTATCGTTTATATATCGTTCTATCGTTTATACATCGTTCTATCGTTTATATATCGTTCTATTGTTTATATATCGTTCTATCGTTTATACATCGTTCTATCGTTTATATATCGTTATATCGTTCTATCTGTCGTTCTTAACATCTTTCTATCGTTTATATATCGTTCTATAGTTTATATATCGTTCTATCGTATATATATCGTTCTATCGTTAATATATCGTTCTATATATCGTTATATCGTTCTATCTATCGTTTATATATCTTTCTATCGTTTATACATCGTTCTATCGTTTATATATCGTTCTATCGTTCTATATATCGTCCTATATTTATTTATCGTTCTATCGTTTATATATTGTTCTATCGTTCTATCTATCGTTCTTTATCTCGTTCTATCGTTTATATATCGTTCTATCGTTTATACATCGTTCTATCGTTTATACATCGTTCTATCGTTTATATATCGTTCTATCTGTCGTTCTTAACATCGTTCCATCGTTTATATATCGTTCTATAGTTTATATATCGTTCTATCGTATATATATCGTTCTATCGTTAATATATCGTTCTATCGTTCTATATATCGTTATATCGTTCTATCTATCGTTTATATATCTTTCTAACGTTTATATATCGTTCTATCGTTTATATATCGTTCTATCGTTTATATATCGTACTATCGTTCTTTATATCGTTCTATCGTTCATATATCGTTCTATCGTTTATATATCGTTCTATCGTTCTATCTATCGTTTATATATCGTTCTATCGTTCTTTATATCGTTCTATCTATCGTTCTTTATATCGTTCTATCGTTTAAATATCGTTCTATATATCGTTATATCTATCGTTTATATATCATTCTATCAATTATATATCGTACTATCGTTCTTTATATCGTTCTATCGTTTATATATCGTTCTATCTATCGTTCTTTATATCGTTCTATCGTTCTATCTATCGTTTATATATCGTTCTATCGTTCTTTATATCGTTCTATCGTTTAAATATCGTTCTATCGTTCTTTATATCGTTCTATGGTTTATATCGTTCTATCGTTTATATATCATTCTATAGTTCTATATATCGTTTAAATATCGTTCTATCGTTTATATATCGTTCTAGCGTTTATACATCGTTCTATCGTTTATATATCGTTCTATATATCGTCCTATATTTATTTATCGTTCTATCGTTTATATATTGTTCTATCGTTCTATCTATCGTTCTTTATCTCGTTCTATCGTTTATATATCGTTCTATCGTTCTATCTATCGTTCTTTATCTCGTTCTATCGTTTATATATCGTTCTATCGTTTATACATCGTTCTATCGTTTATATATCGTTCTATTGTTTATATATCGTTTTATTTTTTTTATTTTATTTTATTTATTTATTAAGGAGAAAAAACAGAAATAGCAAAAAGAATATAGAATAACAACATATAGAACATAAGTAAATAAATTTTGGTATCTCCTCAACTTTTCTCACAGATAGATAACAAAAACAATCAATACAAAAAAGTTATCAATACAGAAAAACAGAAATAAAATATGAAAAAGGATAACAACCACAACGAACATAAATAGACAGAAGTAAATACACAACATTCTTAAGATAAATTTAAACAATAATTGTAATAAATTAATAACATACACACACATTAAAGACTTTTTAAAATAAGTAAGAACATTTTCTTGCAGCGCTGCTTCGAAAAGCAGAATAAGTCTACATCCGTGAAATAAATATTATATGTATCGCACATCCTGCACAAAGGAGCCCTCTTACCTACATTGGTCCTGCTGACCCCTAGGGCGAATACATGTTTATTCCTTGTAGCGTGACTCGGAACATGTAAACTAAGTTTTGCCAGTAAGTCGGGGCAGTTGAATTGGGAAGAACATATACCCTGCAGAACTATTAAGTCAGCCAGGATACGACGGTCGTGCAAAGATATCATTTTGTATTCAATTAAGAGATCTCTATAAGACAGCCTAGGACACCGCATACGGAAGTTTAGGGTGCGAAGGAACTTTTTTTCTGTATAAGCTCTAACCGTTTTTTGTAAATTTCATATAGAGGATTCCAAACGACCGACGCATACTCTAAGTTTGAACGTACCAAAGATTGAAAAAGAGTTATGTATGTTTCAGCTTTCCTAAATTGCTTTGAGACTCTCAGTACAAATCCAAGCATACGGTAGGCTTTGTTGATAATATACTCTACATGTTCATTGAACAACAGCTTCGAGTCAAATATTACGCCCAGATCGCGAATAGAAGTTACTCTATCTAGGTTACAGACACCAACCACCAGGTTCTATCGTTTATACATCGTTCTATCGTTTATATATCGTTATATCGTTCTATCTGTCGTTCTTAACATCGTTCTATCGTTTATATATCGTTCTATAGTTTATATATCGTTCTATCGTTTTTATATCGTTCTATCGTTAATATATCGTTCTATATATCGTTATATCGTTCGTACATCGTTCTATCGTTTATATATCGTTCTATCTGTCGTTCTTAACATCGTTCTATCGTTTATATATCGTTCTATCGTTAATATATCGTTCTATCGTTCTATATATCGTTATATCGTTCTATCTATCGTTTATATATCTTTCTATCGTTTATATATCGTTCTATCGTTTATATATCGTTCTATCGTTTATATATCGTACTATCGTTCTTTATATCGTTCTATCGTTCAAATATCGTTCTATCTATCGTTTATATATCGTTCTATAGTTTATATATCGTTCTATCGTATATATATCGTTCTATCGTTAATATATCGTTCTATCGTTCTATATATCGTTATATCTATCGTTTATATATCATTCTATCAATTATATATCGTGCTATCGTTCTTTATATCGTTCTATCGTTTATATGTCGTTCTATCTATCGTTCTTTATATCGATCTATCGTTTAAATATCGTTCTATCGTTCTATCTATCGTTTATATATCGTTCTATCGTTCTTTATATCGTTCTATCGTTTAAATATCGTTCTATCGTTCTTTATATCGTTCTATGGTTTATATCGTACTATCGTTCTTTATATCGTTCTATCGTTCAAATATCGTTCTATCTATCGTTTATATATCGTTCTATAGTTTATATATCGTTCTATCGTATATATATCGTTCTATCGTTAATATATCGTTCTATCGTTCTATATATCGTTATATCGTTATATCTATCGTTTATATATCATTCTATCAATTATATATCGTGCTATCGTTCTTTATATCGTTCTATCGTTTATATGTCGTTCTATCTATCGTTCTTTATATCGATCTATCGTTTAAATATCGTTCTATCGTTCTATCTATCGTTTATATATCGTTCTATCGTTCTTTATATCGTTCTATCGTTTAAATATCGTTCTATCGTTCTTTATATCGTTCTATGGTTTATATCGTACTATCGTTCTTTATATCGTTCTATCGTTCAAATATCGTTCTATCTATCGTTTATATATCGTTCTATAGTTTATATATCGTTCTATCGTATATATATCGTTCTATCGTTAATATATCGTTCTATCGTTCTAAATATCGTTATATCGTTATATCTATCGTTTATATATCATTCTATCAATTATATATCGTGCTATCGTTCTTTATATCGTTCTATCGTTTATATGTCGTTCTATCTATCGTTCTTTATATCGATCTATCGTTTAAATATCGTTCTATCGTTCTATCTATCGTTTATATATCGTTCTATCGTTCTTTATATCGTTCTATCGTTTAATATCGTTCTATCGTTCTTTATATCGTTCTATGGTTTATATCGTTCTATCGTTTATATATCATTCTATAGTTCTATATATCGTTTAAATATCGTTCTATCGTTTATATATCGTTCTAGCGTTTATACATCGTTCTATCGTTTATATATCGTTCTATCTATCGTTTTTATATCATTCTATAGTTCTATATATCGTTCTTTAGTTCTATATATCGTTCTCGCGTTCTATCTATCGTTCTATACATCGTTCTATAGTTTATATATCGTTCTATCGTATATATATCGTTCTATCGTTAATATGTCGTTCTATATATCGTTATATCGTTCTATCTATCGTTTATATATCTTTCTATCGTTTATACATCGTTCTATCGTTTATATATCGTTCTATCGTTCTATATATCGTCCTATATTTATTTATCGTTCTATCGTTTATATATTGTTCTATCGTTCTATCTATCGTTCTTTATCTCGTTCTATCGTTTATATATCGTTCTATCGTTTATACATCGTTCTATCGTTTATACATCGTTCTATCGTTTATATATCGTTCTATCTGTCGTTCTTAACATCGTTCCATCGTTTATATATCGTTCTATAGTTTATATATCGTTCTATCGTATATATATCGTTCTATCGTTAATATATCGTTCTATCGTTCTATATATCGTTATATCGTTCTATCTATCGTTTATATATCTTTCTAACGTTTATATATCGTTCTATCGTTTATATATCGTTCTATCGTTTATATATCGTACTATCGTTCTTTATATCGTTCTATCGTTCATATATCGTTCTATCGTTTATATATCGTTCTATCTATCGTTTATATATCGTTCTATCGTTCTTTATATCGTTCTATCTATCGTTCTTTATATCGTTCTATCGTTTAAATATCGTTCTATATATCGTTATATCGTTATATCTATCGTTTATATATCATTCTATCAATTATATATCGTACTATCGTTCTTTATATCGTTCTATCGTTTATATATCGTTCTATCTATCGTTCTTTATATCGTTCTATCGTTCTATCTATCGTTTATATATCGTTCTATCGTTCTTTATATCGTTCTATTGTTTAAATATCGTTCTATCGTTCTTTATATCGTTCTATGGTTTATATCGTTCTATCGTTTATATATCATTCTATAGTTCTATATATCGTTTAAATATCGTTCTATCGTTTATATATCGTTCTAGCGTTTATACATCGTTCTATCGTTTATATATCGTTCTATATATCGTCCTATATTTATTTATCGTTCTATCGTTTATATATTGTTCTATCGTTCTATCTATCGTTCTTTATCTCGTTCTATCGTTTATATATCGCTCTATCGTTCTATCTATCGTTCTTTATCTCGTTCTATCATTTATATATCGTTCTATCGTTTATACATCGTTCTATCGTTTATATATCGTTCTATTGTTTATATATCGTTTTATTTTTTTTATTTTATTTTATTTATTTATTAAGGAGAAAAAACAGAAATAGCAAAAAGAATATAGAATAACAACATATAGAACATAAGTAAATAAATTTTGGTATCTCCTCAACTTTTCTCACAGATAGATAACAAAAACAATCAATACAAAAAAGTTATCAATACAGAAAAACAGAAATAAAATATGAAAAAGGATAACAACCACAACGAACATAAATAGACAGAAGTAAATACACAACATTCTTAAGATAAATTTAAACAATAATTGTAATAAATTAATAACATACACACACATTAAAGACTTTTTAAAATAAGTAAGAACATTTTCTTGCAGCGCTGCTTCGAAAAGCAGAATAAGTCTACATCCGTGAAATAAATATTATATGTATCGCACATCCTGCACAAAGGAGCCCTCTTACCTACATTGGTCCTGCTGACCCCTAGGGCGAATACATGTTTATTCCTTGTAGCGTGACTCGGAACACGTAAACTAAGTTTTGCCAGTAAGTCGGGGCAGTTGAATTGGGAAGAACATATACCCTGCAGAACTATTAAGTCAGCCAGGATACGACGGTCGTGCAAAGATATCATTTTGTATTCAATTAAGAGATCTCTATAAGACAGCCTAGGACACCGCATACGGAAGTTTAGGGTGCGAAGGAACTTTTTTTCTGTATAAGCTCTAACCGTTTTTTGTAAATTTCATATAGAGGATTCCAAACGACCGACGCATACTCTAAGTTTGAACGTACCAAAGATTGAAAAAGAGTTATGTATGTTTCAGCTTTCCTAAATTGCTTTGAGACTCTCAGTACAAATCCAAGCATACGGTAGGCTTTGTTGATAATATACTCTACATGTTCATTGAACAACAGCTTCGAGTCAAATATTACGCCCAGATCGCGAATAGAAGTTACTCTATCTAGGTTACAGACACCAACCACCAGGTTCTATCGTTTATACATCGTTCTATCGTTTATATATCGTTATATCGTTCTATCTGTCGTTCTTAACATCGTTCTATCGTTTATATATCGTTCTATAGTTTATATATCGTTCTATCGTTTTTATATCGTTCTATCGTTAATATATCGTTCTATATATCGTTATATCGTTCGTACATCGTTCTATCGTTTATATATCGTTCTATCTGTCGTTCTTAACATCGTTCTATCGTTTATATATCGTTCTATCGTTAATATATCGTTCTATCGTTCTATATATCGTTATATCGTTCTATCTATCGTTTATATATCTTTCTATCGTTTATATATCGTTCTATCGTTTATATATCGTTCTATCGTTTATATATCGTACTATCGTTCATTATATCGTTCTATCGTTCAAATATCGTTCTATCTATCGTTTATATATCGTTCTATAGTTTATATATCGTTCTATCGTATATATATCGTTCTATCGTTAATATATCGTTCTATCGTTCTATATATCGTTATATCGTTATATCTATCGTTTATATATCATTCTATCAATTATATATCGTGCTATCGTTCTTTATATCGTTCTATCGTTTATATGTCGTTCTATCTATCGTTCTTTATATCGATCTATCGTTTAAATATCGTTCTATCGTTCTATCTATCGTTTATATATCGTTCTATCGTTCTTTATATCGTTCTATCGTTTAAATATCGTTCTATCGTTCTTTATATCGTTCTATGGTTTATATCGTACTATCGTTCTTTATATCGTTCTATCGTTCAAATATCGTTCTATCTATCGTTTATATATCGTTCTATAGTTTATATATCGTTCTATCGTATATATATCGTTCTATCGTTAATATATCGTTCTATCGTTCTATATATCGTTATATCGTTATATCTATCGTTTATATATCATTCTATCAATTATATATCGTGCTATCGTTCTTTATATCGTTCTATCGTTTATATGTCGTTCTATCTATCGTTCTTTATATCGATCTATCGTTTAAATATCGTTCTATCGTTCTATCTATCGTTTATATATCGTTCTATCGTTCTTTATATCGTTCTATCGTTTAAATATCGTTCTATCGTTCTTTATATCGTTCTATGGTTTATATCGTTCTATCGTTTATATATCATTCTATAGTTCTATATATCGTTTAAATATCGTTCTATCGTTTATATATCGTTCTAGCGTTTATACATCGTTCTATCGTTTATATATCGTTCTATCTATCGTTTATATATCATTCTATAGTTCTATATATCGTTCTTTAGTTCTATATATCGTTCTCGCGTTCTATCTATCGTTCTATATATCGTTCTATATTTTATATATCGTTCTATCGTTTATACATCGTTCTATCGTTTATATATCCTTCTATATATCGTCCTATATTTATATATCGTTCTATCGTTTATATATTGTTCTATCGTTCTATCTATCGTTCTTTATCTCGTTCTATCGTTTTTATATCGTTCTATCGTTTAAACATCGTTCTATCGTTTATATATCGTTATATCGTTCTATCTGTCGTTCTTAACATCGTTCTATCGTTTATATATCGTTCTATAGTTTATATATCGTTCTATCGTTCTATATATCGTTATATCGTTCTATCTATCGTTTATATATCTTTCTATCGTTTATACATCGTTCTATCGTTTATATATCGTTCTATCGTTCTATATATCGTCCTATATTTATTTATCGTTCTAACATTAATACATTGTTCTATCGTTCTATCTATCGTTTTTTATCTCGTTCTATCGTTTATATATCGTTCTATCGTTTATGCATCGTTCTACCGTTTATATATCGTTCTATTGTTTATATATCGTTCTATCGTTTATACATCGCTCTATCGTTTATATATCGTTCTATAGTATATATATTGTTCTATCGTTTATATATTGTTCTATCGTTAATATATCGTTCTATCGTTCTATATATCGTTATATCGTTCTATCTATCGTTTATATATCGTTCTATCGTTCTTTATCTCGTTCTATCGTTTATATATTGTTCTATCGTTAATAAATCGTTCTATCGTTCTATATATCGTTATATCGTTCTATCTATCGTTTATATATCGTTCTATCGTTCTTTATCTCGTTCTATCGTTTATACATCATTCTATCGTTTATATATCGTTCTATTGTTTATATATCGTTCTATCGTTTATACATCGTTCCATCGTTTTTATATCGTTCTATCGTTTATATATTGTTATATCGTTCTATCGTTCTATATATCGTTAAATCGTTCTATCTATCGTTTATATATCGTTCTATCGTTCTTTATATCGTTCTATGGTTTATATCGTTCTATCGTTTATATATCATTCTATAGTTCTATATATCGTTTAAATATCGTTCTATCGTTTATATATCGTTCTATCGTTTATACATCGTTCTATCGTTTATATATCGTTATATCGTTCTATCTATCGTTTATATATCATTCTATAGTTCTATATATCGTTCTATCGTTTATATATCGTTCTATAGTTCTATATATCGTTCTATCGTTCTATCTATCGTTCTATATATCGTTCTATATTTTATATATCGTTCTATCGTTTATACATCGTTCTATCGTTTATATATCGTTCTATCGTTCTATATATCGTCCTATATTTATTTATCGTTCTATCGTTTATATATTGTTCTATCGTTCTATCTATCGTTCTTTATCTCGTTCTATCGTTTATATATCGTTCTATCGTTTAAACATCGTTCTATCGTTTATATATCGTTATATCGTTCTATCTGTCGTTCTTAACATCGTTCTAATGTTTATATATCGTTCTATAGTTTATGAACGTTTAAGGCGGTATGCTTACCGAGTATTAGTAATATTATATTTAAGATTATTGTAGTATATCGCTGTTGTTCATCCAAATAAATAAATAAATAAATATATCGTTCTATCGTATATATATCGTTCTATCGTTAATATATCGTTCTATCGTTCTATATATTGTTCTATTTATCGTTTATATATCTTTCTATCGTTCTTTATATCGTTCTATCGTTTAAATATCGTTCTATCGTTTATACATCGTTCTATCGTTTATATATCGTTATATCGTTCTATCTATCGTTTATATATCGTTCTATCGTTTATATATCGTTCTATCGTTTATATATCGTTCTATAGTTCTATACATCGTTCTATCTATCGTTCTTTATATCGTTCTATCGTTTAAATATAGGTCTATCATTCTATATATCGGTCTATCATTCTATCGATCTTTATATCGTTCTATCGTTTATATATCGTTCTATAGTTCTTTGTATCGTTCTATGGTTTATATATCGTTCTATCGTTTATACATCGTTCTAACGATAACTCAAACATTGCTTAGCAAGGCATTAGCGATTAATTTGTTTGGACATTAGTCTTTCCTTTAAGCAGAAACATTTTATCGATATATTTTATCTTACTGTCCCATCTCTTTTCTATCGTTTATATATATATTTTCTATCGTTCTTTATCTCGTTCATATATCGTTCTATCGTTTATATATCGTTCTATAGTTCTATATATCGTTCTATCGTTTATATATCGTTCTATGGTTCTATATATCGTTCTATCGTTCCATCTATCGTTCTATATTTTATATATCGTTCTATCGTTCTATCGTTTATATATCGTTCTATCGTTCTATATATCGTCCTATATTTATTTATCGTTCTATCGTTTATATATTGTTCTATCGTTCTATCTATCGTTTATATATCGTTCTATTGTTTATATATCGTTCTATAGTTTATATATCGTTATATCGTTCTACCTATCGTTTATATATCGTTCTATATATCGTTATATCGTTCTATCTATCGTTTATATATCATTCTATCAATTATATATCGTACTATCGTTCTTTATATCATTCTATCGTTCTTTATATCGTTCTATGGTGTATATATCGTTCTATCGTTTATATATCATTCTATAGTTCTTTATATCGTTCTATCGTTTATATATCGTTCTATAGTTCTATATATCGTTCTATCGTTCTATCTATCGTTCTTTATATCGTTCTATCGTTTAAATATCGTTCTATCGTTTATATATCGTTCTATCGTTTATACATCGTTCTATCGTTTATATATCGTTATATCGTTCTATCTATCGTTTATATATCGTTCTATCGTTTATATATCGTTCTATAGTTCTATACATCGTTCTATCTATCGTTCAATTCTATCCGTAAATTTGTTGATGTACTCCCACTGCATTAAATGATCCAACAGCTGCCAAAATTCTTTAAAAATATATTCTCTTAATTCTTCTGTATATGCTCTTTTGAATTTCAGTTTGCAGGTGGACTTTTCATTTGTGTCGCGGGTATAGTTTTTCCGCTTTTTACGACGTACTTTTGGACGGTATTTTTAGCCAATACGATGATGATGATGAGATAATACTAACTCTATGGCCAGGAGACTTTTAGGTACCTATGCCCACAACCTTTTTTTAGGGCTAGATATGGCCCTGAGCAGAGTAAGGTAAATTTTATTATTATATTTCTTCTGAATCAGATAAAAAGAATTACTCGGCACGTCTGTAATATCTAAAGATGGTGGTTGTTCTCTGTCAAAATCTTGGGCTGAGGTGAGAGATGGAACCGGTGTCTCTTCGCTGTCGGGAATCATGTCTGGGAATTAGTTTGCTGAAGAAAAATTTGCGTTTTCTGGCTTTGCAGGATGCGACATCAGATCACAACGTCATCATAAATTTCGTTAAGAAACCTCCATTCTATGTCAGTGTATTGACCTCTCACTGGAATTCTAAAATCAAAAATGATCTTTAAACTCAACAAAAATATTATTTTGAAAAAAAATAATTGAATGTTTTAATTGTTCATGAAAACCCCATGTGGGGATTTTTTCTTATAATTAAAGGATGAATAGAGGAAAGGGAAGGTGTCGAAAATTTCCTTTCCTTTATTTTTAGAAATAATCCCCACGTGAGGTTTTCATGAACAAAAAACAAAACATTTTAACTATGTGAAATTTAGACGCTCTCAATATTTGCATTCTATTTGTAAAGGCAGACAAGTGGCCTTCCGAATTTGTAAAAAAAATCGGAGGTAGGGAACGCTAACACTGCTTAAAAAGTGTAAAAGAAACAAAGGAATGAAGAATTTCGCACTAGACTCCACTTGATACTATAGCTCAATTGGCAGAGCGATGGGGGCGTTTACCCGGAGGTTGTAGGTTCGATCCCCACTGGTGCCGAAAATTTTCCCTCCTTTATTTATTAAAATATAAGTAAATTTAATAATATCCTCAAAGCTTTACTAACTTTAGGAAACGCTTCTTGCAAGTCATTCTTACACAGATGTTGTAACAGGTCGAATGCACTTGATTTTTCATCAATTTCCGTTACTAGGTCTTTGAATACACTGTCAAAATTCAACTGCATTCAAGTCTTTTGAATATTTTCGAGCTAGTTCGGCTCCATGTTTCTGCAGATCACCAGTCGACATATTTAAAAATGCGTGACCACTGAGGAAGGCGATGTTTTCATGTAGGCTCTTGGTTGTTTCATTTTACTAATTACTCGGACACGCAATCTAAAATAAACTAAACAACGGTCGTCCCTTGGCGTAAAGGGTTATTCGGCTCGGTTCGTGTAGCCTCTAGTGCTACATGTGACATACGGGGGAATCCCCGGCAGTGATACGTACGTTATCAGTATTGCCAATTAGGCTACAACTTTACAGAATATCTTTCTATATATCGTTCTATCGTTCTATATATCGTTCTATCGTTTAAATATCGGTCTATCATTCTATATTTTATATTACGTTATATCGTTTATACATCGTTCTATCGTTTATATATCGTTCTATCGTTCTATATATCGTCCTATATTTATTTATCGTTCTATCGTTTATATATTGTTCTATCGTTCTATCTATCGTTTTTTATCTCGTTCTATCGTTTATATATCGTTCTATCTATCGTTCTTTATCTCGTTCTATCGTTTATATATCGTTCTATCGTTTATACATCGTTCTATCGTTTATATATCGTTCTATTGTTTATATATCGTTCTATCGTTTATACATCGTTCTATCGTTTATATATCGTTATATCGTTCTATCTGTCGTTCTTAACATCGTTCTATCGTTTATATATCGTTCTATAGTTTATATATCGTTCTATCGTATATATATCGTTCTATCGTTAATATATCGTTCTATATATCGTTATATCGTTCTATCTATCGTTTATATATCTTTCTATCGTTTATACATCGTTCTATCGTTTATATATCGTTCTATATATCGTCCTATATTTATTTATCGTTCTATCGTTTATATATTGTTCTATCGTTCTATATATCGTTCTTTATCTCGTTCTATCGTTTATATATCGTTTTATCGTTTATACATCGTTCTATCGTTTATACATCGTTCTATCGTTTATATATCGTTCTATCTGTCGTTCTTAACATCGTTCTATCGTTTATATATCGTTCTATAGTTTATATATCGTTCTATCGTATATATATCGTTCTATCGTTAATATATCGTTCTATATATCGTTATATCGTTCTATCTATCGTTTATATATCTTTCTATCGTTTATATATCGTTCTATCGTTTATATATCGTTCTATCGTTTATATATCGTACTATCGTTCTTTATATCGTTCTATCGTTCATATATCGTTCTATCGTTCTATCTATCGTTTATATATCGTTCTATCGTTCTTTATATCGTTCTATCTATCGTTCTTTATATCGTTGTATCGTTTAAATATCGTTCTATCGTTCTATATATCGTTATATCGTTCTATCTATCGTTTATATATAATTCGATGGATGATAGAAAATTGGTAAAAGGGATCTATAGAGCTAGTGTGGATGGTAATGTTAGTAGAGGACGACCACGGAGAACACACTTGGACCAAATTGAGAGTGTGCTCAAAAAGGCTGGCATCCGTAGTATGAAGAATAAAAGAGCATCTATGAAAAGATTAATGGATGTAAACGAAGCTATAGAGGTTTGTCAGGATCGTACAAAGTGGCGATCGATAGTCTCTGCCTACCCCAATGGGAATTAATGGCGTGAGTATATGTATGTATGTATGACACGGTAGCTCAATTGGCAGAGCGGCGGAACCCGAGGTCGCGGGTTCGATTCCCGCCTGTGTCGAAATTTTTCTTTCCTTTATTTATTATACCATCCATTTACCGTATACTCGTATACATATACTCTCGGTTATAAATCCCTAGAAAAGGTAGCCAGAGCTAAGGAATGAGAAATTCCTCAGCCACTTTTGGAAGTTGCGTGGGGGAAAAGATGGTGAAATAAAGATTGTTGGTGATGGGTCTCCAACCGCATTGCCCAAAAATCCCTCAAAAGACCCAATACCGTTAGTCGCCTCTTACGTACACCCACCGGAAGAAATGGGGTAGTGCTATTCTTAGCCGACATTACACAGCATTGTATCACTTAGGTTTAAGGTCAATAATATCTTAAACTTCTTGGTTTCCTAAAGTTTCTGAAGTGATGAGGAATCTTGTTCTATATTTTGGTACATTCGTAAACATAGATATGGGCAACAAAGTCACAAAACCGTAAAAACCAGAAAATACTAAACGAGATGTAAATTACGCAAATAAAGCGAATTGAACTAAGAAACCGGTGTTTTATTTGACAAAACGTAGTAATTGACTGTTTATGTGTGACTTGCATGTCTTCATTCGCGTGCTTTGATGTCTGTTATTGTAAACACCACCTCATGCAGAACTTGTCATATAACCGAGAAGGTCATACAGTTTCCATTTGTACAATCGTGCACATCTTGGGTTATCGTTTCTATACATAAATAGATGGATTTTATTTCAATTAATAAAAGTTTATTATCTTATCACTCACACAAACTGTCTCCTATAAAGTAAAATAAATTGAAATTAGAGAAAATATAAAAAATATGGACATAATTAAGTGTTTTAATGTATTTTTTTTGCATTTATAATATTTGTTGCTTAGTAGATCACTAAAGTTTTTAGTTACTTAAATTTCGCCAGGAATGTCTGTCTGCCCGTCCGTAATACGGATAAAAACGGATATTCAATTGGTGCAAATAAAATTTGAGTGTCCGCATTGAAGCTTTCTGGTTTATTCTTTTTATGTCACCATAATTGGAATCTAATTAAATTTATTTTCTACTGGACCTTAAAAGATACTAGTTCTTTTACAACCATATAGAAATTACTTGTGTATGTATGTCATCTGTTATATGTTTGCTGTGTAGTGTCGACTTAGAATAGCACTACCCCATTTCTTCCGGTGGGTGTAAGTAAGAGGCGACTAACGGTATTGGGGCCTTTAAGGGACTGTTGGGCGATGTGGTTGGAGACCCATCACCAACAACCTTTATTTTTACCATCTTTTCCCCACTCACATTTCCAAAAATGGCTGAGGAATTTCAAATTCCTTAGCTCTGGCTACCCCTTCTAGGGATATACAGCCGTAAGTATATGTATGGCATCTGTTGATGAATTATGGACATGATGCAGTAAGAGGCATGCTATAACTAACATACTATTCATTTTCGTAAGTACAATCGACGACATCGAAATCCTCATAGCTTCGTCATTTTTACCTCGAACGAAACGAGCAAGCCGACTAGCAGTTTTTTCAAGTTTTGTAAGCGACGATACTCCTTTCAGCCAGTATGATAGGGCATTATCGACTGATCCGTGCATTTTATAAAAGCAAAGTTCACAGTCATGGGCGCGGCAATAGTTTAATTGGATCCGGTAAAATGAGACATCTCGTCTGTGTATTATTGGCTGTGTGTTTGTTAATTGTGTGTGATGTTGGAGCTAATCAAGTAAGAATAGTTGATAGTGGATAATTTATTTGTGACTAACTACTTACTATGATTATCAACTTATTGCATGTCTGCTAATTTTCTTTTATGATTTTATTTTTAACCAAATAAAGGCAAACGACTCAAGCCTACTCTGGAAAGAGTCAAAACGCTTCGTTTTGGTTTTCCATTATAATTTTTTTTTTTTAGTTATTCGAAAAAACTGGCAACTGGTAGTTTTAATTCGGAATTATTTTATTACATTTATTACATAGATTCTTAACATTTCTATAGACTAAGTGATAAGAAAGATTAAGATTCAATAATAAAATCATGACACGAGTAATACCTTAATGTATACGGATAAGTTTTTAATTTAATTCAGTCCTATCCTAACCACAGATAATATCATACTATACTAGTGTTTCACATGGACACTGAAAAGTTCCTGAAATGTTAAGAATAAATTAAATTAAAAACGCGATAGTATCCGTATAATACTTTCATTAAATCATAATTGCTCGCGCAAACATAAGAAAATATAATGATGTCCGAAATAAAAAAATTAATAAAAAAAAAATATTATTTCTTTACAAATCCATAGTTATATTAAATAAAAAAAAATAAACACAGTGTAAACCTGAGTATAACCAATTTCAAGCAAAACCCAGTCTTTGCTTTATACAATTAGCCTAATAAACGTTTTTGGCTAAAACCCTACAAACAATTTATTTCACTACAAATAAAATCGACACGCGGGAAGAATTTTTTTATCAGCTGCTGTATTGATAACATTAAACTTTATTTTAATAACAAAATGTGAATAACTGCGTCGTATGTTCATCTTATGAAAATTTAATTTCGAAATGCTAATATAACCGAGTTATAGAAAGGAGATGAAGAAAAACGTGTGAAGAAATACGGCATATGAATTACTTTGTACCAGATACCATGTGACAGTTCTCCCAGGGGCAATCGCTTCTTGGTTTTGGCTTCATTTATAATATCGTTACATCATTAGCGTATCAAGGTCTACCGTCGAATACGGCTCGGATAGGCAGCCTTCAGGAAGCTGCGCCATATTTTCACGTCCTAAATTCCACAGAATTAAAGGTCAAGTCACCTAAAGGGCAATGGATAGGGCTATGTTAGCAGTTTCACTAAACGATCGAATCCGCAAAATCGAGATTTGTAGAAGACCCAGGGTCACTGAAATAGCCCGAATAGTTAAAAAAACTGAAATGGCAATGGGCAAGGCATAACGCCCGCAGAACCGAGTGCCGTTGGTACTCGAAGGTTCTGGGGTGGCGACCACGTATTGGACGATGCAGTGTGGGTAGATCTTCCACAAGGTGAACTGACGACTTGGTCAAGGGTGCGGAAAGGCAATGGAGACACATGACCCGTCGTTGTGGAGATCTTTGGGGTAGGCCTTTGTCCATCAGTGATCGTCTATTGGCTGATGATGATGATGCTAAGCGTTAATCGAGTGTATTAAATAAATCGCGTCATTTTTATGGGTTGTAAAAGAATATCTGATGTTGCAGGTATCAAAACATAAACATGATTCAATCTTTCTTTAATACTGATAAGTTAGTAAAACCTCATACTGAATTAAAACCAATAGCTCAAGAAACTAAAGACAAGCTTTAAATACTTCTCTACTGATGTTAATGAAGGACAATATCGAAATAAAATATTTTTATCGTTTCTAATCTTTCATGCTTAATTTCTAATAGAAACATAGAGTACGACTTTACGACGCAACGTAAGCCACTACGTAACTGCTTAAGGACATAATATCTCGAAATGGTTTTGTAATCAGCATCACTTTAATAAACTTTTCAAAAGGACTATGCATCTAAAATATTGTTTGTAAAATTACGAAGATAGGAACGCCCTTACAATGTGTTACATGTTTTTAAAATATAGCTTAGATCATGGTAGGTAGACAGGTGAACGTTATCATATGTAAATGTTAAATGTATATAGCTCACCACCTATCATAATATAAACTAACAATCACGAATTCCAAAAAGGGGTAGCCAGAGATTCAAAATAGAAAATTCCCTAGCAAATCGCCGACTAAGGTACGCGCGGCGGGGAGAAATCACTGAGTGCTATTCTGAGCCAACACTACACAGCTACTTAGAAAACAATCAAACCACAATATAACGAATAAAATATGACAATACATACATACATACATATACTCACGGCTATAAATCCCTTACGGGGTGGCCAGAGCTTTGGAATGAAATTCCTCAGCCACTTTTGGAAGTTGATTGGGGAAAAGATGGTAATAAAAAATAAATGTTTTGGTGACGGGTCTCCAACCACATCGCCCAAAAATCATTTATGAAGCCCCTATACCCTTAGTCGCCTCTTACGACACCCACGGGTAGAAATGGGGTAGTGTTATTCTAAGCCGACACTACACGGCATATGACAATACTGAAAGTTAAATTAGAAAATTTATCATATTATTACAGAAACCCGTCTAAAATAACAACAAAAAATATAAAAGTAAAATGTAACGTGATGTTTAAAAGAAATAGTCCTTCTGTAACAATACTAAGTAGCGTAAAAATTTACTTCCGTTCCTATAATAATATTCATAAAACATTATGTTATATCTGAAGAATAACATGAAAAGTGGTTTTTCCCAACCGCTTGGGACGTATTGTTTGTTGTAAACTTATAGTGCCTCTTTCAAAATTTAGGGAACTTACGTCGTGGTTGCTATGTTAACATATCATTATGTATTTAATTTTCTCTCATAGTGACCATAGTTTCAAAGTTTTAAAATGTAACTAATAATCCATTTTTGTTTCAGGAAACAGAAAATTCCTTAGATAGGCAAGGTAAGCGGAATATTGATGTATATTATACGGAAGTATACAATAAATGGGGTAATTTTCTTCATAACTCTACAATTACTCACATTTGAATATCAGTCCAGACCCGATACTTGATACTCAGTACAATGAATATACTTACCACTATTTTACCACAATACAAAGCTAAGCTTGCCGTGTAGTGCCGGCTTAGAATGTCGCTACCCCTTTCTATCCACGGGTGTCGTAAGAGGCGACTAAGGGTATTGGGGCTTTTTATTGGATTTTTGGGCGATGCGGTTGGAGACCCATCACCAAAAACCTTTATTTTTACCATCTTTTCCCCACTCAACTTCCAAAAGTGGCTGAGGAATTTATAATTCCTTAGCTCTGGTTACCCCTTCTAGGGAAATATAGCCGTGAGTATATGTATGTATGTATGTATCAAAGCTAAATAAAACTAGAAGTTAAGGGTATTGGGCTTTTCAAGTGGTTTTTCGGCTATGCGGTTGGAGACCGATCACCAACAGTTTATATTTTACTATATTTTCCCCACTCAACTCCCAAAAGCCCCTCAGTTATTTCTTATTCTGCTCTGGCTACTCTTCTAGTAGTTTATAACCGTGATTTTATTTATGTAAGATAGATTTTATATATATTATACTCCGGATGAGAAATTTAGTTTTAGATACACACAGTTATGACCTACAATTTCAAGTAAAACTGTTTCGGAACCACATTTTGCGCTAATACGTTTCTATGGGATTTAGTTATTCATACTACATTTCCTGTATAAAACCAATGCCTTTGTACAAATAACAATCCTATACAAAACTACAAAAGAAAAAGGTGCATTATGTACTATATTAGTAGATCAGAATTCGTTTATTGTTCAAGGACGACGCGCTTTTTGTATGGACTCTGGGTAACCTCCCAATTACGTTGTGTGATATATCATTCGAAAGATAACGATAATTAATTTCCTAATGAGTTTTCTGTCACCTCTAACAACCATGATAAATTAAACACACATATGACTTTTTAGAAAAAACAAATTGGTGTAGGCCCGACTAGGGATTTGAACTGATGCCCGTATGTATTGACGGGGGTTGTTCTACCCATTGGACTATCACGGCCGTTGATTGAAGAAACTCGTGCACAGCTGGGACGACAGTCCACTATCTATCTATACTTATAATAAATCTGTAGAGAGGTCAATTCTGTACATTAAATATATTTTCAAAATAACTATCAGGGGGTGATTAGTGATCGATACTGATGCCAAAAATGCAATCAGTGAAATTTTTGTCTGTCTGTCCGTCTGTCTGTCCGTCTGTCTGTCTGTCTGTCGGTTTGTATGTTCCTTATGGAAACAAAAACTACTCGACGGATTTTAACGAAACTTGGTAGAATTATTCTTCATACTCCTGGACAGGTTATAGTGTACTTTTCAGCAGAGTTGTGAAGGGGAATTTTGGGAAAACGGGGGAAGTTACTCCATTTTTTATGCTTCCGTCGCGTGTGCAGCCTTAGTGGTTATAGTTACATAGAAATCATGTATGACGGAAATATTATACATAAAATTTTCTAAAACATATTCTTCTGCAGCATATGTCTATCTTTTATGGTTGACTCATAATAACACACGTGTAATTCTTGATAGCTTAGCAGTTCGGAGCATTCTGATTATATTTGTTTACTCTTACGTTATAGTTCTCTCATTCATCTCTCATTTAAAAAAGTTTACATTATTACCTATTCAATAAAAAAAGAATCATAGAAATCGGTATAGAAACACCAAAGTTATACATGAAATAAGCTATCGCGCCCTGTCGTCGCACGTGAATGCTATAAGGATGAATGCTGTAATGGTTGCGCGCGCAAAAGATAGCCGGGAATATACATATACTTCCTGTATGTATGCAAAGTTTGTAACTCTGATTGTTTGTTTGCATGGTTTTATTTTCGGAGATACTGAACCGTTAATTGAAGCGCTTTCACAATCACAAAGCTACACTATTATTATGCTACTACTATGCTATAAGTTGCACTAAATTTCACAAAGGTTGAGCAGTGATTGAAGAAACCTCAGATATTTTTAAAACTACGCTACCCGTGCGAAGCTGGGCCCGATCCACTAGTTGTACAATAAAGATATTTCTAATATATTTATATTTCCATTATATTATTTAAACGACACACGATAATTATATCTTTGTATATCAAACAAACTAACATTAATATAGCGTGATGACAATACGATACTTATACTGAAATAAGATTTCCTGTCGGATAAATACCATACTTAGTAAAATAACAATGGTTCAAGCAATATCTATTACACTTTTTAGTTGATAACTATCGTATTTCATATGCCGGAAATTATGTGCAAATGATAATGTCACTTTAACGTAATGGAAATGCATATAAGTAGGTTCAATTATCGTAAACAAAGTAACTTCATACATATAAAATTCGCTCCGGAATCCTTTAAGAGTAGGCAACGGTTCAGTTCTTTTCTTGTAAATATTACGTGAACATCGGGCGCCTGGATTTACTGTTACATTAGCAAGTATTTAAAAATTTTGCTATGTAGTGTCGGCTTAGAATAGCACTACCCCATTTCTACCCATAGGTGATCGTAGGAGGCGAGTGAAGGTATTAGTACATTTAAGTTATTTTTGGGCGATGCGGTTGGAGACCCATTACCAAAATCATTTTTTACACTCTTTTCCTCACTTAACTTCCAAAAGTGGCTGAAGAATTTTCTGATTCTAAAGCTCTGGCTATCCCTTCTAGGGATTTGTAGCTGTGTGTATATTCTTAATTTGCCCCAAGTGTAGGACACAGGGGTGTATTAAGGAGAATTAGATTCCATTGACACCAAGGATGTACAAATCTGAAAATAAAAAGTGAGAAGTTAAGAAAAGCATGTTAAGCATGTAATAAATTATTGGTGGTGGGTGATAGATTTCCTATCGCCCCCATTCACCCCGGATCCTTTCATAGGCTCATTTAATCTTTAAAATAAGGGATTGTTAATTTCTTTCAAAGTAACCTTACAATAAAAATAAATAGTATTTTCTAAGATTTTCACGATTGCACATTATAATTAAAACAACTTTTTGATTTTCGGATATTTTAATCGCGTGTAACTACATTATTTTGTAAAGCCCGACGTTTCGAAAACTTTTCAGTTATCATGGTCACGGGAAGACTGAGGTGTTATTTGTCATTATACAGTACTATAAAATTATTAATACTAACTACCTTCACAAAATTTTAAGTTACATTTGCGTTTAATATTTGCTATGTACAGAAAGAGCTAATGTTATCTGGAGTCTTGCTAGTATTCTTCCCTCGCTTAGTTGTGCTAATGATCGGGTTCCAAGCAGGTGGTAATTGCCAACCATCATCTCTTTTGAAGTTTGGATGTTTCTTTATTTCAATAGATTCGCGTATCATTCTAGGTATCAATCGATTCTCTTTTGCTAGAATTGTAGGTTTGTCAAAACGCATGTGGTGGTTTGGCTTATCAAAGGTGTGTTCACACAAAGCAGATCTTCCAGGACGCCTATTCTTCATATCAGCAATGTGTTCTCTTACGCGAGTTGCTACACTACGCTTTGTTTGGCCGATGTATGAAAGACCACACTCACAGTCTAGTTTATAAACACCTGCATCTTGTAAAGGGATCTGATATTTGATAGGTCTTAAAAACTGACTTATCTTTTGGTGCGGCTTAAAGTAGGTCTTAATGGAAGCACGCTGTAAAACAGTACTTTCTAGATGTCCTCTTGATAAGGAATTCTGATAACTCAATTAGTCACACAGTTTATAGGAAACCCACCCACACTGATAGGTACCTCAATGGTGACTCACACCACCATCCATCTCAGTTAGCTACTGTTGGTAAAACTTTGTTTCAGAGAGCCAAACATCTTTGTGACGAACACCATCTTGCTGGAGAGCTCAGTCATGTGAAACAAGTTC